>CAMAOD020000270.1:0-430000 GCA_945859595.2 Megachile willughbiella
TAAAATAGTAATAACGACAATATCAATAGTAATAAAGATAGTAATAATGGAAGGACGATAATCATAACAGGCTCAGCGACAATAATACGAGAAATAACGATAATATCAACAGAAATAAGGATAGTAATAGTAGAATGAGGATGATAATAACAGTTATAGCCATATGAATAATAGTAGTAGGGATAATAATAATAATAATAACGACAATATCAGTAGTAATAAAGATAGTAATAATGGAATGAGGATAATCATAACAGGCTCAGCGATAATAATAAGAGAAATAACGGTAATGTCAACAGAAATAAGGATAGTAATAATAGAATGAGGATAATAATAACAGTTATAGCAATATGAATAATAGTAGCGGGGGTAATAATAATAGTAATAACGACAATATCAATAGTAATAAAGATAGTAATAATGGAATGAGGATAATCATAACAGGATCAGCGATAATAATAAGAGAAATAACGATAATATCAACAGAAATAAGGATAGTAATAATAGAATGAGGATAATCATAACAGTTATACCCATATGAATAATAGTAGCAGGGATAATAATAATAGTAATAACGACAATATCAATAGTAATAAAGATAGTAATAATGGAATGAGGATAATAATAACAGTCTCACCGATAATAAAAAGAGAAACAACGATAATATCAACAGAAATAAGTATAGTAGTAATAGAATGAGGATAATAATAACAGTTATAGCCATATGAATAATAGTAGTAGGAATAATAATAATAGAAATAACGACAATATCAATAGTAATGAAGATAGTTATAATGGAATGAGGATAATGATAACAGTGTCAGCGAGAATAATACCAAAAATACCGATAATATCAACAGAAATAAGGATAGCAATAATAGAATGAGGATAATAATAGCAGTTATAGCGATATGAATAATAGTAACGGGGATAATAATAATAGTAATAACGACAATATCAATAGTAATAAAGATAGTAATAATGGAATGAGGATAATCATAACAGGCTCAGCGATAATAATAAGAGAAATAACGGTAATATCAACAGAAATAAGGATAGTAATAATAGAATGAGTATAATAATAACAGTTATAGCAATATGAATAATAGTAGCGGGGGGTAATAATAATAGTAACAACGACAATATCAATAGTAATAAAGATGGTAATAATGGTAGGACGATAATCATACCAGGCTCAGCGATAATAATAAGAGAAATAACGATAATATCAACAGAAATATGGATAGTAATAATAGAATGAGGATAATAATAACAGTTTATAGCGATATGAATAATAGTAGCGGGGATAATAATAATAGTAATAACAACAATATCAATAGTAATAAAGATAGTAATAATGGAATGAGCATAATCATAACAGGCTCAGCGACAATAATAACAAAAACACCGATAATACCAACAGAAATAAGGATAGCAATAATAGAATGAGGATAATAATAACAGTTATATCCATATGAATGATAGTAGTAGGGATAATAATAATAGTAATAACGACAATATCAATAGTAATAAAGATAGTAATAATGGAATTAGGATAATCATAACAGGCTCAGCGATAATAATAAGAGAAATAAAGATAATATCAACAGAAATAAGGATAGTAATAATTGAATGAGGATAATAATAACAGTTATAGCCATATGAATAATAGTAGCGGGGATAATAATAATAGTAATAACGACAATACCAATAGTAATAAAGGTAGTAATAATGGAATGAGGCTAATAATAATAATAGTCTCACCTATAATAAAAAGGGAAACAACGATAATATCAACTGAAATAAGGATAGTAATAATAGTATGAGGATAATAATAACAGTTATAGCCATATGAATTATAGTAGCAGGGATAATAATAATAATAATAATAACGACAATATCAATAGTAATAAAGATAGTAATAATGGAATGAGGATAATCACAAAAGGCTCAGCGATAATAATAAGAGAAATAACGATAAGATCAACAGAAATCTGGGTAGTAATAATAGAATGAGGATAATAATAACAGTTATAGCGATATGAATAATAGTAGCGGGGATAATAGTAATAGTAATAACGACAATATCAATAGTAATAAAGATAGTAATAATGGAAGGACGATAATCATAACAGGCTCAGCGACAATAATAAGAGAAATAACGATAAGATCAACAGAAATATGGATAGTAATAATAGAATGAGGATAATAATAACAGTTATAGCGATATGAACAATAGTAGCGGGGATAATAATAATAGTAATAACGACAATATCAATAGTAATAAGGATAGTAATAATGGAATGAGGATAATCATAACAGGCTCAGCGATAATAATAAGAGAAATAACGGTAATATCAACAGAAATAAGGATAGTAATAATAGAATGAGGATAATAATAACAGTTATAGCAATATGAATTATAGTAGTAGGAATTATAATAATAGTAATAACGACAATATCAATAGTAATAAAGGTAGTAATAATGGAATGAGGATAATCATAACAGGCTCAGCGATAATAATAAGAGAAATAACGGTAATATCAACAGAAATAAGGATAGTAATAATAGAATTGAGATAATAATAACAGTTATAGCCATATGAATAATAGTAGTAGGAATTATAATAATAGTAATAACGACAATATCAATAGTAATAAAGGTAGTAATAATGGAATGAGGCTAATAATAATAATAGTCTCACGGATAATAAAAAGAGAAGCAACGATAATATCAACAGAAATAAGGATAGTAGTAATAGTATGAGGATAATAATAACAGTTATAGCCATGTGAATTATAGTAGCAGGGATAATAATAATAATAATAACGACAATATCAATAGTAATAAAGATAGTAATAATGGAATGAGGATAATCACAACAGGCTCAGCGATAATAATAAGAGAAATAACGATAAGATCAGCAGAAATATGGGTAGTAATAATAGAATGAGGATGATAATAACAGTTATAGCCATATGAATAATAGTAGTACGGATAATAATAATAATGATAACGACAATATCAATAGTAATAAAGATAGTAATAATGGAATGAGGATAATCACAACAGACTCAGCGATAATAATAAGAGAAATAACGATAATATCAACTGAAATATGTATAGTAATAATAGTATGAGGATAATAATAACAGTTATAGCGATATGGATAATAGTAGCGGGGATAATAATAATAGTAATAACGACAATATCAATAGTAATAAAGATAGTAATAATGGAATGAGGATAATCATAACAGGCACAGCGATAATAACAAGAGAAATAACGGCAATGTCAACAGAAATAAGGATAGTAATAATAGAATGAGGATAATAATAACAGTTATAGCAATATGAATAATAGTAGCGGGGGTAATAATAATAGTAATAACGACAATATCAATAGTAATAAAGATAGTAATAATGGAATGAGGATAATCACAACAGGCTCAGCGATAATAATAAGAGAAATAACGATAATATCAACAGAAATATGGATAGTAATAATAGTATGAGGATAATAATAACAGTTATAGCGATATGAATAATAGTAGCGGGGATAATAATAATAGTAATAACGACAATATCAATAGTAATGAAGATAGTAATAATGGAATGAGGATAATCATAACAGGCACAGCGATAATAACAAGAGAAATAACGGCAATGTCAACAGAAATAAGGATAGTAATAATAGAATGAGGATAATAATAACAGTTATAGCAATATGAATAATAGTAGCGGGGGTAATAATAATAGTAATAACGACAATATCAATAGTAATAAAGATAGTAATAATGGAAGGACGATAATCATAACAGGCTCAGCGACAATAATACGAGAAATAACGATAACATCAACAGAAATAAGGATAGTAATAATAGAATGAGGATGATAATAACAGTTATAGCCATATGAATAATAGTAGTAGGGATAATAATAATAATAATAACGACAATATCAGTAGTAATAAAGATAGTAATAATGGAATGAGGATAATCATAACAGGCTCAGCGATAATAATAAGAGAAATAACGGTAATGTCAACAGAAATAAGGATAGTAATAATAGAATGAGGATAATAATAACAGTTATAGCAATATGAATAATAGTAGCGGGGGTAATAATAATAGTAATAACGACAATATCAATAGTAATAAAGATAGTAATAATGGAATGAGGATAATCATAACAGGATCAGCGATAATAATAAGAGAAATAACGATAATATCAACAGAAATAAGGATAGTAATAATAGAATGAGGATAATCATAACAGTTATACCCATATGAATAATAGTAGCAGGGATAATAATAATAGTAATAACGACAATATCAATAGTAATAAAGATAGTAATAATGGAATGAGGATAATAATAACAGTCTCACCGATAATAAAAAGAGAAACAACGATAATATCAACAGAAATAAGTATAGTAGTAATAGAATGAGGATAAGAATAACAGTTATAGCCATATGAATAATAGTAGTAGGAATAATAATAATAGAAATAACGACAATATCAATAGTAATGAAGATAGTTATAATGGAATGAGGATAATGATAACAGTGTCAGCGAGAATAATACCAAAAATACCGATAATATCAACAGAAATAAGCATAGCAATAATAGAATGAGGATAATAATAGCAGTTATAGCGATATGAATAATAGTAACGGGGATAATAATAATAGTAATAACGACAATATCAATAGTAATAAAGATAGTAATAATGGAATGAGGATAATCATAACAGGCTCAGCGATAATAATAAGAGAAATAACGGTAATATCAACAGTAATAAGGATAGTAATAATAGAATGAGTATAATAATAACAGTTATAGCAATATGAATAATAGTAGCGGGGGTAATAATAATAGTAACAACGACAATATCAATAGTAATAAAGATGGTAATAATGGTAGGACGATAATCATACCAGGCTCAGCGATAATAATAAGAGAAATAACGATAATATCAACAGAAATATGGATAGTAATAATAGAATGAGGATAATAATAACAGTTATAGCGATATGAATAATAGTAGCGGGGATAATAATAATAGTAATAACAACAATATCAATAGTAATAAAGATAGTAATAATGGAATGAGCATAATCATAACAGGCTCAGCGACAATAATAACAAAAACACCGATAATACCAACAGAAATAAGGATAGCAATAATAGAATGAGGATAATAATAACAGTTATATCCATATGAATGATAGTAGTAGGGATAATAATAATAGTAATAACGACAATATCAATTGTAATAAAGATAGTAATAATGGAATGACGACAATCATAACAGGCTCAGCGATAATAATAAGAGAAATAACGATAATATCAACAGAAATACGGATAGTAATAATAGAATAAGGATAATAATAACAGTTATAGTAATATGAATAATAGTAACGGGGATAATAATAATAGTAATAACGACAATATCAATAGTAATAAAGATAGTAATAATGGAATTAGGATAATCATAACAGGCTCAGCGATAATAATAAGAGAAATAAAGATAATATCAACAGAAATAAGGATAGTAATAATTGAATGAGGATAATAATAACAGTTATAGCCATATGAATAATAGTAGCGGGGATAATAATAATAGTAATAACGACAATACCAATAGTAATAAAGGTAGTAATAATGGAATGAGGCTAATAATAATAATTGTCTCACCTATAATAAAAAGGGAAACAACGATAATATCAACTGAAATAAGGATAGTAATAATAGTATGAGGATAATAATAACAGTCTCACCGATAATAAAAAGAGAAACAACGATAATATCAACAGAAATAAATATAGTAATAATAGAATGAGGATAATAATAACAGTTATAGCCATATGAATAATAGTAGTAGGAATAATAATAATAGAAATAACGACAATATCAATAGTAATGAAGATAGTTATAATGGAATGAGGATAATGATAACAGTGTCAGCGAGAATAATACCAAAAATACCGATAATATCAACAGAAATAAGGATACCAATAGTAGAATGAGGATAATAATAACAGTTATAGCAATATAAATAATAGTAGTAGGAATTATAATAATAGTAATAACGACAATATCAATAGTAATAAAGGTAGTAATAATGGAATGAGGATAATCATAACAGGCTCAGCGATAATAATAAGAGAAATAACGGTAATATCAACAGAAATAAGGATAGTAAAAATAGAATTGAGATAATAATAACAGTTATAGCCATATGAATAATAGTAGAAGGAATTATAATAATAGTAATAACGACAATATCAATAGTAATAAAGGTAGTAATAATGGAATGAGGCTAATAATAATAACAGTCTCACCGATAATAAAAAGAGAAGCAACGATAATATCAACAGAAATAAGGATAGTAGTAATAGTATGAGGATAATAATAACAGTTATAGCCATGTGAATTATAGTAGCAGGGATAATAATAATAATAATAACGACAATATCAATAGTAATAAAGATAGTAATAATGGAAGGACGATAATCATAACAGGCTCAGCGATAATAATAACAAAAACACCGAAAATACCAACAGAAATAAGGATAGCAATAATAGAATGAGGATAATAATAACAGTTATATCCATATGAATGATAGTAGTAGGGATAATAATAATAGTAATAACGACAATATCAATTGTAATAAAGATAGTAATAATGGAATGACGACAATCATAACAGGCTCAGCGATAATAATAAGAGAAATAACGATAATATCAACAGAAATAAGGATAATAATAATAGAATAAGGATAATAATAACAGTTATAGTGATATGAATAATAGTAACGGGGATAATAATAATAGTAATAACGACAATATCAATAGTAATAAAGATAGTAATAATGGAATTAGGATAATCATAACAGGCTCAGCGATAATAATAAGAGAAATAACGATAATGTCAACAGAAATAAGGATAGTAATAATAGAATGAGGATAATAATAACAGTTATAGCAATATGAATAATAGTAGCGGGGGTAATAATAATAGTAATAACGACAATATCAATAGTAATAAAGATAGTAGTAATGGAAGGACGATAATCATAACAGGCTCAGCGATAATAATAAGAGAAATAACGATAAAATCAACAGAAATAAGGATAGTAATAATAGAATGAGGATAATCATAACGGTTATACCCATATGAATAGTAGTAGCAGGGATAATAATAATAGTAATAACGACAATATCAATAGTAATAAAGATAGTAATAATAGAATGAGGCTAATAATAATAATAGTCTCACCGATAATAAAAAGAGAAGCAACGATAATATCAACAGAAATAAGGAGAGTAATAATAGCATGAGGATAATAATAACAGTTATAGCCATATGAATTATAGTAGCAGGATAATAATAATAATAATAATAACGACAATATCAATTGTAATAAAGATAGTAATAATGGAATGAGGATAATCATAACAGGCTCAGCGATAATAGTAAGAGAAGTAACGGTAATGTCAACAGAAATAAGGATAGTAATAATAGAATGAGGATAATAATAACAGTTATAGCAATATGAATAAAAGTAGCGGGGGTAATAATAATAGTAATAACGACAATATCAATAGAAATAAAGATAGTAATAATGGAAGGACGATAATCATACCAGGCTCAGCGATAATAATAAGAGAAATAACGATAATATCAACAGAAATAAGCATAGTAATAATAGAATGAGGATGATAATAACAGTTATAGCCATATGAATAATAGTAGTAGGAATAATAATAATAGAAATAACGACAATATCAATAGTAATGAAGATAGTTGTAATGGAATGAGGATAATGATAACAGTGTCAGCGAGAATAATACCAAAAATACCGATAATATCAACAGAAATAAGGATAGTAATAATAGTATGAGGATAATAATAACAGTTATAGCCATATGAATTATAGTAGCAGGGATAATAATAATAATAATAATAACGACAATATCAATAGTAATAAAGATAGTAATAATGGAATGAGGATAATCACAAAAGGCTCAGCGATAATAATAAGAGAAATAACGATAAGATCAACAGAAATATGGGTAGTAATAATAGAATGAGGATAATAATAACAGTTATAGCGATATGAAAAATAGTAGCGGGGATAATAATAATAGTAATAACGACAATATCAATAGTAATAAAGATAGTAATAATGGAATGAGGATAATAATAACAGTCTCACCGATAATAAAAAGAGAAACAACGATAATATCAACAGAAATAAATATAGTAATAATAGAATGAGGATAATAATAACAGTTATAGCCATATGAATAATAGTAGTAGGAATAATAATAATAGAAATAACGACAATATCAATAGTAATGAAGATAGTTATAATGGAATGAGGATAATGATAACAGTGTCAGCGAGAATAATACCAAAAATACCGATAATATCAACAGAAATAAGGATAGCAATAATAGAATGAGGATAATAATAGCAGTTATAGCCATATGAATTATAGTAGCGGGGAAAATAATAATAATAATAACGACAATATCAATAGTAATAAAGATAGTAATAATGGAATGAGGATAATCTCAACAGGCTCAGCGACAATAATAAGAGAAATAACGATAAGATCAACAGAAATATGGATAGTAATAATAGAATGAGGATAATAATAACAGTTATAGCGATATGAATAATAGTAGCAGGGATAATAATAATAGTAATAACGACAATATCAATAGTAATAAAGATAGTAATAATGGAATGAGGATAATCATAACAGGCTCAGCGATAATAATAAGAGAAATAACGGTAATGTCAACAGAAATAAGGATAGTAATAATAGAATGAGGATAATAATAAAAGTTATAGCAATATGAATAATAGTAGCGGGGGTAATAATAATAGTAATAACGACAATATCAATACTAATAAAGATAGTAATAATGGAAGGACGATAATCATAACAGGCTCAGCGACAATAATAAGAGAAATAACGATAAGATCAACAGAAATATGGAAAGTAATAATAGAATGAGGATAATAATAACAGTTATAGCGATATGAATAATAGTAGCGGGGATAATAATAATAGTAATAACGACAATATCAATAGTAATAAAGGTAGTAATAATGGAATGAGGATAATCATAACAGGCTCAGCGATAATAATAAGAGAAATAACGGTAACATCAACAGAAATAAGGATAGTAAAAATAGAATTGAGATAATAATAACAGTTATAGCCATATGAATAATAGTAGAAGGAATTATAATAATAGTAATAACGACAATATCAATAGTAATAAAGGTAGTAATAATGGAATGAGGCTAATAATAATAATAGTCTCACCGATAATAAAAAGAGAAGCAACGATAATATCAACAGAAATAAGGATAGTAGTAATAGTATGAGGATAATAATAACAGTTATAGCCATGTGAATTATAGTAGCAGGGATAATAATAATAATAATAACGACAATATCAATAGTAATAAAGATAGTAATAATGGAATGAGGATAATCACAACAGGCTCAGCGATAATAATAAGAGAAATAACGATAATATCAACAGAAATAAGGAGAGTAATAATAGCATGAGGATAATAATAACAGTTACAGCCATATGAATTATAGTAGCAGGATAATAATAATAATAATAACGACAATATCAATTGTAATAAAGATAGTAATAATGGAATGAGGATAATCACAACAGGCTCAGCGATAATAATAAGAGAAATAACGGTAAGATCAACAGAAATAAGGATAGTAATAATTGAATAAGGATAATAATAACAGTTATAGTGATATGAATAATAGTAACGGGGATAATAATAATAGTAATAACGACAATATCAATAGTAATAAAGATAGTAATAATGGAATGAGGATAATAATAACAGTCTCACCGATAATAAAAAGAGAAACAACGATAATATTAACAGAAATAAATATAGTAATAATAGAATGAGGATAATAATAACAGTTATAGCCATATGAATAATAGTAGTAGGAATAATAATAATAGTTATAACGACAATGTCAATAGTAATAAAGATAGTAATAATGGAATGAGGATAATCATAACAGGCTCAGCGATAATAATAAGAGAAATAACGGTAATATCAACAGAAATAAGGATAGTAATAATAGAATTGAGATAATAATAACAGTTATAGCCATATGAATAATAGTAGTAGGAATTATAATAATAGTAATAACGACAATATCAATAGTAAAAAAGGTAGTAATAATGGAATAAGGCTAATAATAATAATAGTCTCACCGATAATAAAAAGAGAAGCAACGATAATATCAACAGAAATAAGGATAGCAGTAATAGTATGAGGATAATAATAACAGTTATAGTGATATGAATAATAGTAACGGGGATAATAATAATAGTAATAACGACAATATCAATAGTAATAAAGATAGTAATAATGGAATTAGGATAATCATAACAGGCTCAGCGATAATAATAAGAGAAATAAAGATAATATCAACAGAAATAAGGATAGTAATAATAGAATGAGGATAATAATAACAGTTATAGCCATATGAATAATAGTAGCGGGGATAATAATAATAGTAATAACGACAATACCAATAGTAATAAAGGTAGTAATAATGGAATGAGGCTAATAATAATAATAGTCTCACCTATAATAAAAAGGGAAACAACGATAATATCAACTGAAATAAGGATAGTAATAATAGTATGAGGATAATAATAACAGTTATAGCCATATGAATTATAGTAGCAGGGATAATAATAATAATAATAATAACGACAATATCAATAGTAATAAAGATAGTAATAATGGAATGAGGATAATCACAAAAGGCTCAGCGATAATAATAAGAGAAATAACGATAAGATCAACAGAAATCTGGGTAGTAATAATAGAATGAGGATAATAATAACAGTTATAGCGATATGAATAATAGTAGCGGGGATAATAGTAATAGTAATAACGACAATATCAATAGTAATAAAGATAGTAATAATGGAATGAGGATAATCATAACAGGCTCAGCGATAATAATAAGAGAAATAACGATAATATCAACAGAAATAAGGATAGTAATAATAGAATGAGGATGATAATAACAGTTATAGCCATATGAATAATAGTAGTAGGGATAATAATAATAATAATAACGACAATATCAGTAGTAATAAAGATAGTAATAATGGAATGAGGATAATCATAACAGGCTCAGCGATAATAATAAGAGAAATAACGATAATGTCAACAGAAATAAGGATAGTAATAATAGAATGAGGATAATAATAACAGTTATAGCCATATGAATAATAGTAGTAGGAATAATAATAATAGAAATAACGACAATATCAATAGTAATGAAGATAGTTGTAATGGAATGAGGATAATGATAACAGTGTCAGCGAGAATAATACCAAAAATACCGATAATATCAACAGAAATAAGGATAGTAATAATAGAATAAGGATAATAATAACAGTTATAGTGATATGAATAATAGTAACGGGGATAATAATAATAGTAATAACGACAATATCAATAGTGATAAAGATAGTAATAATGGAATTAGGATAATCATAACAGGCTCAGCGATAATAATAAGAGAAATAAAGATAATATCAACAGAAATAAGGATAGTAATAATAGAATGAGGATAATAATAACAGTTATAGCAATATGAATAATAGTAGCGGGGGTAATAATAATAGTAATAACGACAATATCAATACTAATAAAGATAGTAATAATGGAAGGACGATAATCATAACAGGCTCAGCGACAATAATAAGAGAAATAACGATAAGATCAACAGAAATATGGATAGTAATAATAGAATGAGGATAATAATAACAGTTATAGCGATATGAATAATAGTAGCGGGGATAATAATAATAGTAATAACGACAATATCAATAGTAATAAAGATAGTAATAATGGAATGAGGATAATCATAACAGGCTCAGCGATAATAATAAGAGAAATAACGGTAATATCAACAGAAATAAGGATAGTAATAATAGAATGAGGATAATAATAAGAGTTATAGCAATATGAATAATAGTAGTAGGAATTATAATAATAGTAATAACGACAATATCAATAGTAATAAAGGTAGTAATAATGGAATGAGGATAATCATAACAGGCTCAGCGATAATAATAAGAGAAATAACGGTAATATCAACAGAAATAAGGATAGTAAAAATAGAATTGAGATAATAATAACAGTTATAGCCATATGAATAATAGTAGAAGGCATTATAATAATAGTAATAACGACAATATCAATAGTAATAAAGGTAGTAATAATGGAATGAGGCTAATAATAATAATAGTCTCACCGATAATAAAAAGAGAAGCAACGATAATATCAACAGAAATAAGGATAGTAGTAATAGTATGAGGATAATAATAACAGTTATAGCCATGTGAATTATAGTAGCAGGGATAATAATAATAATAATAACGACAATATCAATAGTAATAAAGATAGTAATAATGGAATGAGGATAATCACAACAGGCTCAGCGATAATAATAAGAGAAATAACGATAAGATCAACAGAAATATGGGTAGTAATAATAGAATGAGGATGATAATAACAGTTATAGCCATATGAATAATAGTAGTAGGGATAATAATAATAATAATAACGACAATATCAATAGTAATAAAGATAATAATAGTGGAATGAGGATAATCATAACAGGCTCAGCGATAATAATAAGATAAATAACGATAATATCAACAGAAATATGGATAGTAATAATAGTATGAGGATAATAATAACAGTTATAGCGATATGAATAATAGTAGCGGGGATAATAATAATAGTAATAACGACAATATCAATGGTAATAAAGATAGTAATAATGGAAGGACGATAATCATAACAGGCTCAGCGATAATAATAACAAAAACACCGAAAATACCAACAGAAATAAGGATAGCAATAATAGAATGAGGATAATAATAACAGTTATATCCATATGAATGATAGTAGTAGGGATAATAATAATAGTAATAACGACAATATCAATTGTAATAAAGATAGTAATAATGGAATTAGGATAATCATAACAGGCTCAGCGATAATAATAAGAGAAATAAAGATAATATCAACAGAAATAAGGAGAGTAATAATAGCATGAGGATAATAATAACAGTTATAGCCATATGAATTATAGTAGCAGGATAATAATAATAATAATAACGACAATATAAATTGTAATAAAGATAGTAATAATGGAATGAGGATAATCATAACAGGCTCAGCGATAATAGTAAGAGAAATAACGGTAATGTCAACAGAAATAAGGATAGTAGTAATAGAATGAGGATAATAATAAAAGTTATAGCAATATGAATAATAGTAGCGGGGGTAATAATAATAGTAATAACGACAATATCAATAGTAATAAAGATAGTAATAATGGAATGAGGATAATCATAACAGGCTCAGCGATAATAATAAGAGAAATAACGATAATATCAACAGAAATAAGCATAGTAATAATAGACTGAGGATGATAATAACAGTTATAGCCATATGAATAATAGTAGTAGGAATAATAATAATAGAAATAACGACAATATCAATAGTAATGAAGATAGTTGTAATGGAATGAGGATAATGATAACAGTGTCAGCGTGAATAATACCAAAAATACCGATAATATCAACAGAAATAAGGATAGCAATAATAGAATGAGGATAATAATAGCAGTTATAGCCATATGAATTATAGTAGCAGGGATAATAATAATAATAATAACGACAATATCAATAGTAATAAAGATAGTAATAATGGAATGAGGATAATCATAACAGGCTCAGCGATAATAATAAGAGAAATAACGATAATATCAACAGAAATAAGGATAGTAATAATAGAATGAGGATGATAATAACAGTTATAGCCATATGAATAATAGTAGTAGGGATAATAATAATAATAATAACGACAATATCAGTAGTAATAAAGATAGTAATAATGGAATGAGGATAATCATAACAGGCTCAGCGATAATAATAAGAGAAATAACGATAATGTCAACAGAAATAAGGATAGTAATAATAGAATGAGGATAATAATAACAGTTATAGCAATATGAATAATAGTAGCGGGGGTAATAATAATAGTAATAACGACAATATCAATAGTAATAAAGATAGTAATAATGGAAGGACGATAATCATAACAGGCTCAGTGATAATAATAAGAGAAATAACGATAAAATCAACAGAAATAAGGATAGTAATAATAGAATGAGGATAATCATAACAGTTATACCCATATGAATAGTAGTAGCAGGGATAATAATAATAGTAATAACGACAATATCAATAGTAATAAAGATAGTAATAATAGAATGAGGCTAATAATAATAATAGTCTCACCGATAATAAAAAGAGAAGCAACGATAATATCAACAGAAATAAGGAGAGTAATAATAGCATGAGGATAATAATAACAGTTATAGCCATATGAATTATAGTAGCAGGATAATAATAATAATAATAACGACAATATCAATTGTAATAAAGATAGTAATAATGGAATGAGGATAATCACAACAGGCTCAGCGATAATAATAAGAGAAATAACGGTAAGATCAACAGAGATAAGGATAGTAATAATTGAATAAGGATAATAATAACAGTTATAGTGATATGAATAATAGTAACGGGGATAATAATAATAGTAATAACGACAATATCAATAGTAATAAAGATAGTAATAATGGAATGAGGATAATAATAACAGTCTCACCGATAATAAAAAGAGAAACAACGATAATATTAACAGAAATAAATATAGTAATAATAGAATGAGGATAATAATAACAGTTATAGCCATATGAATAATAGTAGTAGGAATAATAATAATAATAGTTATAACGACAATATCAATAGTAAAAAAGGTAGTAATAATGGAATAAGGCTAATAATAATAATAGTCTCACCGATAATAAAAAGAGAAGCAACGATAATATCAACAGAAATAAGGATAGCAGTAATAGTATGAGGATAATAATAACAGTTATAGCCATGTGAATTATAGTGGCAGGGATAATAATAATAATAATAACGACAAAATCAATAGAATAAAGATAGTAATAATGGAATGAGGATAATCACAACAGGCTCAGCGACAATAATAAGAGAAATAACGATAAGATCAACAGAAATATGGGTAGTAATAATAGAATGAGGATAATAATAACAGTTATAGCGATATGAATAATAGTAGCGGGGATAATAATAATAGTAATAACGACAATATCAATAGTAATAACGATAGTAATAATGGAATGAGGATAATCATAACAGGCTCAGCGATAATAATAAGAGAAATAACGATAATGTCAACAGAAATAAGGATAGTAATAATAGAATGAGGATGATAATAACAGTTATAGCCATATGAATAATAGTAGTAGGGATAATAATAGTAATAATAACGACAATATCAATTGTAATAAAGATAGTAATAATGGAATGACGACAATCATAACAGGCTCAGCGATAATAATAAGAGAAATAACGATAATATCAACAGAAATAAGGGTAGTAATAATAGAATAAGGATAATAATAACAGTTATAGTGATATGAATAATAGTAACGGGGATAATAATAATAGTAATAACGACAATATCAATAGTAATAAAGATAGTAATAATGGAATTAGGATAATCATAACAGGCTCAGCGATAATAATAAGAGAAATAAAGATAATATCAACAGAAATAAGGATAGTAATAATAGAATGAGGATAATAATAACAGTTATAGCCATATGAATAATAGTAGCGGGGATAATAATAATAGTAATAACGACAATACCACTAGTAATAAAGGTAGTAATAATGGAATGAGGCTAATAATAATAATAGTCTCACCTATAATAAAAAGGGAAACAACGATAATATCAACTGAAATAAGGATAGTAATAATAGTATGAGGATAATAATAACAGTTATACCCATATGAATAGTAGTAGCAGGGATAATAATAATAGTAATAACGACAATATCAATAGTAATAAAGATAGTAATAATGGAATGAGGATAATCATAACAGGCTCAGCGATAATAATAAGAGAAATAACGATAATATCAACAGAAATAAGGATAGTAATAATAGAATGAGGATGATAATAACAGTTATAGCCATATGAATAATAGTAGTAGGGATAATAATAGTAATAATAACGACAATATCAATAGTAATAAACATAGTAATAATGGAATGAGGATAATCATAACAGGCTCAGCGATAATAATAAGAGAAATAACGATAATATCAACAGAAATACGGATAGTAATAATAGAATAAGGATAATAATAACAGTTATAGTGATATGAATAATAGTAACGGGGATAATAATAATAGTAATAACGACAATATCAATAGTAATAAAGATAGTACTAATGGAATTAGGATAATCATAACAGGCTCAGCGATAATAATAAGAGAAATAAAGATAATATCAACAGAAATAAGGATAGTAATAATAGAATGAGGATAATAATAACAGTTATAGCCATATGAATAATAGTAGCGGGGATAATAATAATAGTAATAACGACAATACCACTAGTAATAAAGGTAGTAATAATGGAATGAGGCTAATAATAATAATAGTCTCACCTATAATAAAAAGGGAAACAACGATAATATCAACTGAAATAAGGATAGTAATAATAGTATGAGGATAATAATAACAGTTATAGCCATATGAATTATAGTAGCAGGGATAATAATAATAATAATAATAACGACAATATCAATAGTAATAAAGATAGTAATAATGGAATGAGGATAATCACAAAAGGCTCAGCGATAATAATAAGAGAAATAACGATAAGATCAACAGAAATCTGGGTAGTAATAATAGAATGAGGATAATAATAACAGTTATAGCGATATGAATAATAGTAGCGGGGATAATAGTAATAGTAATAACGACAATATCAATAGTAATAAAGATAGTAATAATGGAATGAGGATAATCATAACAGGCTCAGCGATAATAATAAGAGAAATAACGATATAATCAACAGAAATAAGGATAGTAATAATAGAATGAGGATAATCATAACAGTTATACCCATATGAATAGTAGTAGCAGGGATAATAATAATAGTAATAACGACAATATCAATAGCAATAAAGATAGTAATAATGGAATGAGGCTAATAATAATAATAGTCTCACGGATAATAAAAAGAGAAGCAACGATACTATCAACAGAAATAAGGAGAGTAATAATAGCATGCGGATAATAATAACAGTTATAGCCATATCAATTATAGTAGCAGGATAATAATAATAATAATAACGACAATATCAATTGTAATAAAGATAGTAATAATGGAATGAGGATAATCACAACAGGCTCAGCGATAATAATAAGAGAAATAACGGTAAGATCAACAGAAATATGGATAGTAATAATTGAATAAGGATAATAATAACAGTTATAGTGATATGAAGAATAGTAACGGGGATAATAATAATAGTAATAACGACAATATCAATAGTAATAAAGATAGTAATAATGGAAGGACGATAATGATAACAGGCTCAGCGATAATAATAAGAGAAATAACCATAATATCAACAGAAATAAGGATAGTAACAATAGAATGAGGATAATCATAACAGTTATACCCATATGAATAATAGTAGCAGGGATAATAATAATAGTAATAACGACAATATCAATAGTAATAAAGATAGTAATAATGGAATGAGGATAATAATAACAGTCTCACCGATAATAAAAAGAGAAACAACGATAATATTAACAGAAATAAATATAGTAATAATGGAATGAGGATAATAATAACAGTTATAGCCATATGAATAATAGTAGTAGGAATAATAATAATAGAAATAACGACAATATCAATAGTAATGAAGATAGTTATAATGGAATGAGGATAATGATAACAGTGTCAGCGAGAATAATACCAAAAATACCGATAATATCAACAGAAATAAGGATAGCAATAATAGAATGAGGATAATAATAGCAGTTATAGCCATATGAATTATAGTAGTAGGGATAATAATAATAGTAATAACGACAATATCAATTGTAATAAAGATAGTAATAATGGAATGAGGATAATCATAACAGGCTAAGCGATAATAATAAGAGAAATAACGATAATATCAACAGAAATAAGGATAGTAATAATAGAATTGAGATAATAATAACAGTTATAGCCATAATAATAATAGTAGTAGGAATTATAATAATAGTAATAACGACAATATCAATAGTAATAAAGGTAGTAATAATGGAATGAGGATTATCATAACAGGCTCAGCGATAATAATAAGAGAAATAACGATAATACCAACAGAAATAAGGATAGCAATAATAGAATGAGGATAATAATAACAGTTATAGCCATATGAATGATAGTGGTAGGGATAATAATAATAGTAATAACGACAATATCAATTGTAATAAAGATAGTAATAATGGAATGACGATAATCATAACATGCTCAGCGATAATAATAGGGGAAATAACGATAATATCAACAGAAATAAGGATAGTAATAATAGAATGAGGATAATATTAACAGATATAGCCATACGAATAACACTAGTAGGAATAATAATAATAGCAATAACGATAATATCAATTGTAATAAAGATAGTTATAATGGAATGAGGATAATGATAACAGTGTCGGCGACAATAATAACAAAAATACCGATAATATCAACAGAAATAAGGATAGCAATAATAGAATGAGGATAATAATAACAGTTATAGCATAATGAATAATAATAGTGGGGATAATAATAATAGCAATAACGACAATGCCAATAGTAATAAAGATCGTAATAATGGAATGAGGCTAATCATAACAGGCTCAGCGATAATAATAAGAGAAATAACGATGATATCAACAGAAATAAGGATAGTAATAATAGAATGAGGATAATAATAACAGTTATAGCCATATGAATAATAGTAGTAGGGATAATAATAATAATAATAACGACAATATCAATAGTAATAAAGATAGTAATAATGGAATGAGGATAATCATAACAGGCACAGTGATAATAATAAGAGAAATAACGATAATATCAACAGAAATATGGATAGTAATAATAGAATGAGGATAATAATAACAGTTATAGCATAATGAATAATAATAATGGGGATAATAATAATAGTAATAACGACAATATCAATAGTAATAAAGATGGTAATAATGGAATGAGGATAATGATAACAGTGTCAGCGAGAATAATACCAAAAATACCGATAATATCAACAGAAATAAGGATAGCAATAATAGAATGAGGATAATAATAGCAGTTATAGCGATATGAACAATAGTAGCGGGGATAATAATAATAGTAATAACGACAATATCAATAGTAATAAAGATAGTAATAATGGAATGAGGATAATCATAACAGGCTCAGCGATAATAATAAGAGAAAAAACGATAATATCAACAGAAATAAGTATAGTAATAATAGAAGTGTGATAATAATAACAGTTATAGCCATATGATTAATAGTAGCAGGAATTATAATAATAGTAATAACGACAATATCAATAGTAATAAAGATAGTAATAATGGAAGGACGATAATCATAACAGGCTCAGTGATAATAATAAGAGAAATAACGATAAAATCAACAGAAATAAGGATAGTAATAATAGAATGAGGATAATCATAACAGTTATACCCATATGAATAGTAGTAGCAGGGATAATAATAATAGTAATAACGACAATATCAATAGTAATAAAGATAGTAATAATAGAATGAGGCTAATAATAATAATAGTCTCACCGATAATAAAAAGAGAAGCAACGATAATATCAACAGAAATAAGGAGAGTAATAATAGCATGAGGATAATAATAACAGTTATAGCCATATGAATTATAGTAGCAGGATAATAATAATAATAATAACGACAATATCAATTGTAATAAAGATAGTAATAATGGAATGAGGATAATCACAACAGGCTCAGCGATAATAATAAGAGAAATAACGGTAAGATCAACAGAAATAAGGATAGTAATAATTGAATAAGGATAATAATAACAGTTATAGTGATATGAATAATAGTAACGGGGATAATAATAATAGTAATAACGACAATATCAATAGTAATAAAGATAGTAATAATGGAATGAGGATAATAATAACAGTCTCACCGATAATAAAAAGAGAAACAACGATAATATTAACAGAAATAAATATAGTAATAATAGAATGAGGATAATAATAACAGTTATAGCCATATGAATAATAGTAGTAGGAATAATAATAATAGTTATAACGACAATATCAATAGTAATAAAGATAGTAATAATGGAATGAGGATAATCATAACAGGCTCAGCGATAATAATAAGAGAAATAACGGTAATATCAACAGAAATAAGGATAGTAATAATAGAATTGAGATAATAATAACAGTTATAGCCATATGAATAATAGTAGTAGGAATTATAATAATAGTAATAACGACAATATCAATAGTAAAAAAGGTAGTAATAATGGAATAAGGCTAATAATAATAATAGTCTCACCGATAATAAAAAGAGAAGCAACGATAATATCAACAGAAATAAGGATAGCAGTAATAGTATGAGGATAATAATAACAGTTATAGCCATGTGAATTATAGTAGCAGGGATAATAATAATAATAATAACGACAATATCAATAGAATAAAGACATTAATAATGGAATGAGGATAATCACAACAGGCTCAGCGACAATAATAAGAGAAATAACGATAAGATCAACAGAAATATGGGTAGTAATAATAGAATGAGGATAATAATAACAGTTATAGCGATATGAATAATAGTAGCGGGGATAATAATAATAGTAATAACGACAATATCAATAGTAATAAAGATAGTAATAATGGAATGAGGATAATCATAACAGGCTCAGCGATAATAATAAGAGAAATAACGATAATATCAACAGATATAAGGATAGTAATAATAGAATGAGGATGATAATAACAGTTATAGCCATATGAATAATAGTAGTAGGGATAATAATAGTAATAATAACGACAATATCAATAGTAATAAACATAGTAATAATGGAATGAGGATAATCATAACAGGCTCAGCGATAATAATAAGAGAAATAACGATAATATCAACAGAAATACGGATAGTAATAATAGAATAAGGATAATAATAACAGTTATAGTGATATGAATAATAGTAACGGGGATAATAATAATAGTAATAACGACAATATCAATAGTAATAAAGATAGTACTAATGGAATTAGGATAATCATAACAGGCTCAGCGATAATAATAAGAGAAATAAAGATAATATCAACAGAAATAAGGATAGTAATAATAGAATGAGGATAATAATAACAGTTATAGCCATATGAATAATAGTAGCGGGGATAATAATAATAGTAATAACGACAATACCACTAGTAATAAAGGTAGTAATAATGGAATGAGGCTAATAATAATAATAGTCTCACCTATAATAAAAAGGGAAACAACGATAATATCAACTGAAATAAGGATAGTAATAATAGTATGAGGATAATAATAACAGTTATAGCCATATGAATTATAGTAGCAGGGATAATAATAATAATAATAATAACGACAATATCAATAGTAATAAAGATAGTAATAATGGAATGAGGATAATCACAAAAGGCTCAGCGATAATAATAAGAGAAATAACGATAAGATCAACAGAAATCTGGGTAGTAATAATAGAATGAGGATAATAATAACAGTTATAGCGATATGAATAATAGTAGCGGGGATAATAGTAATAGTAATAACGACAATATCAATAGTAATAAAGATAGTAATAATGGAATGAGGATAATCATAACAGGCTCAGCGATAATAATAAGAGAAATAACGATATAATCAACAGAAATAAGGATAGTAATAATAGAATGAGGATAATCATAACAGTTATACCCATATGAATAGTAGTAGCAGGGATAATAATAATAGTAGTAACGACAATATCAATAATAATAAAGATAGTAATAATGGAATGAGGCTAATAATAATAATAGTCTCACTGATAATAAAAAGAGAAGCAACGATAATATCAACAGAAATAAGGAGAGTAATAATAGCATGCGGATAATAATAACAGTTATAGCCATATCAATTATAGTAGCAGGATAATAATAATAATAATAACGACAATATCAATTGTAATAAAGATAGTAATAATGGAATGAGGATAATCACAACAGGCTCAGCGATAATAATAAGAGAAATAACGGTAAGATCAACAGAAATATGGATAGTAATAATTGAATAAGGATAATAATAACAGTTATAGTGATATGAATAATAGTAACGGGGATAATAATAATAGTAATAACGACAATATCAATAGTAATAAAGATAGTAATAATGGAAGGACGATAATGATAACAGGCTCAGCGATAATAATAAGAGAAATAACCATAATATCAACAGAAATAAGGATAGTAACAATAGAATGAGGATAATCATAACAGTTATACCCATATGAATAATAGTAGCAGGGATAATAATAATAGTAATAACGACAATATCAATAGTAATAAAGATAGTAATAATGGAATGAGGATAATAATAACAGTCTCACCGATAATAAAAAGAGAAACAACGATAATATTAACAGAAATAAATATAGTAATAATGGAATGAGGATAATAATAACAGTTATAGCCATATGAATAATAGTAGTAGGAATAATAATAATAGAAATAACGACAATATCAATAGTAATGAAGATAGTTATAATGGAATGAGGATAATGATAACAGTGTCAGCGAGAATAATACCAAAAATACCGATAATATCAACAGAAATAAGGATAGCAATAATAGAATGAGGATAATAATAGCAGTTATAGCCATATGAATTATAGTAGTAGGGATAATAATAATAGTAATAACGACAATATCAATTGTAATAAAGATAGTAATAATGGAATGAGGATAATCATAACAGGCTCAGCGATAATAATAAGAGAAATAACGATAATAACAACAGAAATAAGGATAGTAATAATAGAATTGAGATAATAATAACAGTTATAGCCATAATAATAATAGTAGTAGGAATTATAATAATAGTAATAACGACAATATCAATAGTAATAAAGGTAGTAATAATGGAATGAGGATTATCATAACAGGCTCAGCGATAATAATAAGAGAAATAACGATAATACCAACAGAAATAAGGATAGCAATAATAGAATGAGGATAATAATAACAGTTATAGCCATATGATTGATAGTGGTAGGGATAATAATAATAGTAATAACGACAATATCAATTGTAATAAAGATAGTAATAATGGAATGACGATAATCATAACAGGCTCAGCGATAATAATAGGAGAAATAACGATAATATCAACAGAAATAAGGATAGTAATAATAGAATGAGGATAATATTAACAGATATAGCCATACGAATAACACTAGTAGGAATAATAATAATAGCAATAACGATAATATCAATTGTAATAAAGATAGTTATAATGGAATGAGGATAATGATAACAGTGTCGGCGACAATAATAACAAAAATACCGATAATATCAACAGAAATAAGGATAGCAATAATAGAATGAGGATAATAATAACAGTTATAGCATAATGAATAATAATAGTGGGGATAATAATAATAGCAATAACGACAATGCCAATAGTAATAAAGATCGTAATAATGGAGTGAGGCTAATCATAACAGGCTCAGCGATAATAATAAGAGAAAAAACGATAATATCAACAGAAATAAGTATAGTAATAATAGAAGTGTGATAATAATAACAGTTATAGCCATATGATTAATAGTAGCAGGAATTATAATAATAGTAATAACGACAATATCAATAGTAATAAAGGTAGTAATAATGGAATGAGGCTAATAATAATAATAGTCTCACCGATAATAAAAAGAGAAGCAACGATAATATCAACAGAAAAAAGGATAGTAATAATAGTATGAGGATAATAATAACAGTTATAGCCATATGAATTATAGTAGCAGGGATAATAATAATAATAATAACGACAATATCAATAGTGATAAAGATAGTAATAATGGAATGAGGATAATCACAACAGGCTCACCGATAATAATAAGAGAAATAACGATAAGATCAACAGAAATATGGGTAGTAATAATAGAATGAGGATAATAATAACAGTTATAGCGATATGAATAATAGTAGCGGGGATAATAATAATAGTAATAACGACAATATCAATAGTAATAAAGATAGTTATAATGGAATGAGGATAATCATAACAGGCTCAGCGATAATAATAAGAGAAATAACGGTAAGATCAACAGAAATATGGATAGTAATAATTGAATAAGGATAATAATAACAGTTATAGTGATATGAATAATAGTAACGGGGATAATAATAATAGTAATAACGACAATATCAATAGTAATAAAGATAGTAATAATGGAAGGACGATAATGATAACAGGCTCAGCGATAATAATAAGAGAAATAACCATAATATCAACAGAAATAAGGATAGTAACAATAGAATGAGGATAATCATAACAGTTATACCCATATGAATAATAGTAGCAGGGATAATAATAGTAGTAATAACGACAATATCAATAGTAATAAAGATAGTAATAATGGAATGAGGATAATAATAACAGTCTCACCGATAATAAAAAGAGAAACAACGATAATATTAACAGAAATAAATATAGTAATAATGGAATGAGGATAATAATAACAGTTATAGCCATATGAATAATAGTAGTAGGAATAATAATAATAGAAATAACGACAATATCAATAGTAATGAAGATAGTTATAATGGAATGAGGATAATGATAACAGTGTCAGCGAGAATAATACCAAAAATACCGATAATATCAACAGAAATAAGGATAGCAATAATAGAATGAGGATAATAATAGCAGTTATAGCCATATGAATTATAGTAGTAGGGATAATAATAATAGTAATAACGACAATATCAATTGTAATAAAGATAGTAATAATGGAATGAGGATAATCATAACAGGCTCAGCGATAATAATAAGAGAAATAACGATAATATCAACAGAAATAAGGATAGTAATAATAGAATTGAGATAATAATAACAGTTATAGCCATAATAATAATAGTAGTAGGAATTATAATAATAGTAATAACGACAATATCAATAGTAATAAAGGTAGTAATACTGGAATGAGGATTATCATAACAGGCTCAGCGATAATAATAAGAGAAATAACGATAATACCAACAGAAATAAGGATAGCAATAATAGAATGAGGATAATAATAACAGTTATAGCCATATGAATGATAGTGGTAGGGATAATAATAATAGTAATAACGACAATATCAATTGTAATAAAGATAGTAATAATGGAATGACGATAATCATAACAGGCTCAGCGATAATAATAGGAGAAATAACGATAATATCAACAGAAATATGGATAGTAATAATAGAATGATGATAATAATAACAGTTATAGCGATATGAATAACAGTAGCGGGGATAATAATAATAGTAATAACGACAATATCAATAGTAATAAAGATAGTAATAATGGAATGAGGATAATCATAACAGGCTCAGCGACAATAATAACAAAAATACCGATAATACCAACAGAAATAAGGATTGCAATAATAGAATGAGGATAATAATTACAGTTATAGCCATATGAATGATAGTAGTAGGGATAATAATAATAGTAATAACGACAATGTCAATTGTAACAAAGATAGTATTAATGGAATGACGACAATCATAACAGGCTCAGCGATAATAATAAGAGAAATAACGACAATATCAACAGAAATAAGGATAGTAATAATAGAATGAGGATAATAATAACAGTTATAGCGATATGAATAATAGTAGCGGGGATAATAATAATAGTAATAACGACAATATCAATAGTAATAAAGATAGTAATAATGGAATGAGGATAATCATAACAGGCTCAGCGACAATAATAACAAAAATAGCGATAATACCAACAGAAATAAGGATAGCAATAATAGAATGAGGATAATAATAACAGCTATAGCCATATGAATGAAAGTAGTAGGGATAATAATAATAGTAATAACGACAATATCAATTGTAATAAAGATAGTAATAATGGAATGAGTATAATCACAACAGGCTCAGCGACAATAATAACAAAAATAGCGATAATACCAACAGAAATAAGGATAGCAATAATAGAATGGGGATAATAATAACAGCTATAGCCATATGAATGAAAGTAGTAGGGATAATAATAATAGTAATAACGACAATATCAATTGTAATAAAGATAGTAATAATGGAATGAGTATAATCACAACAGGCTCAGCGATAATTATAAGAGAAATAACGATAATATCAACAGAAATAAGGATAGTAATAATAGAATGAGGATAATAATAACAGTTATAGCCATATGAATAATAGTAGTAGGGATAATAATAATAGTAATAACGACAATATCAATAGTAATAAAGATAGTAATAATGGAATGAGGATAATCACAACAGGCTCAGCGATAATAATAAGAGAAATAACGATAAGATCAACAGAAATAAGGATAGTAATAATTGAGTAAGGATAATAATAACAGTTATAGTGATATGAATAATAGTAACGGGGATACTAATAATAGTAATAACGACAATATCAATAGTAATAAAGATAGTTATAATGGAATGAGGATAATGATAACAGTGTCAGCGAGAATAATACCGAAAATACCGATAATACCAACAGAAATAAGGATAGCAATAATAGAATGAGGATAATAATAACAGTTATAGCCATATGAATGATAGTAGTAGGGATAATAATAATAGTAATAACGACAATATCAATAGTAATGAAGATAGTTATAATGGAATGAGGATAATGATAACAGTGTCAGCGAGAATAATACCAAAAATACCGATAATATCAACAGAAATAAGGATAGCAATAATAGAATGAGGATAATAATAGCAGTTATAGCCATATGAATTATAGTAGCAGGGATACTAATAATAATAATAACGACAATATCAATAGTAATAAAGATAGTAATAATGGAATGAGGATAATCACAACAGGCTCAGCGACAATAATAAGAGATATAACGATAAGATCAACAGAAATATGGATAGTAATAATAGAATGAGGATAATAATAACAGTTATAGCGATATGAATAATAGTAGCGGGGGTCATTAACATGATGGTCGGGACTCACGCGGTACAGACACGTAAATCGGTGCGGTACCTGGGGGTGATGCTGGATTCCCGGCTCACTTTCTGGGACCACATCCGTTGTGTCTGCGACAAGGCCACCGATGACACGGCGGCGTTGAGTCGCTTAATGGCGAACGTCGGAGGCCCGAAGCCGTGCAAGAGGAGACTCCTGCTTGCGTCCGTCCAGTCGGCCCTGCTGTATGGGGCAGAGATCTGGGCGGACGCCTTGCGGGTCAAAAAGTATAGGACGCGCATGTCTGCCGTCCAGCGCCGAGGTGCTTTGCGGATGACTTGCGCATACCGCACAGTATCCGAGGATGCCGTGCTAGTCGTTGTTGGCTGCATCCCAATCGACTTGCTCG
This sequence comes from Megachile willughbiella, assembly GCA_945859595.2. Taxonomy (NCBI): domain Eukaryota; kingdom Metazoa; phylum Arthropoda; class Insecta; order Hymenoptera; family Megachilidae; genus Megachile; species Megachile willughbiella. Next base: position 27,653 of record CAMAOD020000270.1, read on the forward strand.
CCCAGGAGCGAAGGGAGATTTATCTCAACAGCTCTGAACTGGGTCGAGCAGTGGCAGCTGAGAAGGCCCGTCGCCGCTCGATGGGATGCTGGCAGCAGCGATGGTCCGAGAGCACGAAGGGACGGTGGACTGTGCGTCTCATAGCGTGCCTTCAATCCTGGTACACGCGTCGCCACGGTGAGGTGAACTTTTACCTGACCCAGTTTTTCACAGGCCACGGGTACTTCCGTCGGTACCTGTGGAGAATGGGGAAGGTGAGTTCGCCTTGCTGCATGTATTGTGGCGGCGCGGAAAGCGACGACGCGTTCCACACGTTCTTCGTCTGCGAACATTTCGCAGAGGAACGAGGAACTGTGGAGCGCCGAACCGGCGTGGCGAGCATCACGCCCGAAAACATCGTAGGGGTGATGCTTGCCAGCCAGGACGGCTGGAAGGCTGTGGCGCAGTACGTCGAGGGCGTACTGCGTCGCAAGCGGATTGACGGGTGCCTCGAGTCACCTTGAAGCCACGCAAGCTCCTAATAGGCGACACGCCACGCTGGCGCTCGTAGCCCTGCCCTGGGGTGAAGTAATGCGTCGAGCAGTACCGCCCCGAGGTAATAGGGGAGCAAAGAGGAGGGGTTTTAGTGGGTATACCCGGAAGCGAATATCGTTTCCGGGGGAGTCCCACACTACCCAGGAGTGATCGTACCCATGTGGTAGTCCTTCTGGGTGTGCGTAATGCATTTCCCCTCCTCCCAAAAAAAAAAAAAAAAAAAAAAAAAAATAGTAGCGGGGGTAATAATAATAGCAACAACGACAATATCAATAGTAATAAAGATAGTAATAATGGAAGGACGATAATCATAACAGGCTCAGCGATAATAATAAGAGAAATAACGATAATATCAACAGAAATAAGGATAATAATAATAGAATGAGGATAATCATAACAGTTATACCCATATGAATAATAGTAGCAGGGATAATAATAATAGTAACAACGACAATATCAATAGTAATAAAGATAGTAATAATGGAATGAGTATAATAATAACAGTCTCACCGATTAAAAAAGAGAAACAACGATAATATCAACAGAAATAAGAATAGTAATAATAGAATGAGGATAATAATAACAGTTATAGCCATATGAATAATAGTAGTAGGAATAATAATAATAGAAATAACGACAATATCAATAGTAATGAAGATAGTAATAATGGAACTACGATAGTCATAACAGGCTCAGCGATAATAATAAGAGAAATAACGATAATATCAACAGAAATAAGGATAGTAATAATAGAATGAGGATAATCATAACAGTTATACCCATATGAATAATAGTAGCAGGGATAATAATAATAGTAATAACGACAATATCAATAGTAATAAAGATAGTAATAATGGAATGAGGCTAATAATAATAATAGTCTCACTGATAATAAAAAGAGATGCAACGATAATATCAACAGAAATAAGGAGAGTAATAATAGTATGAGGATAATAATAACAGTTATAGCCATATGAATTATAGTAGCAGGATAATAATAATAATAATAACGACAATATCAATTGTAATAAAGATAGTAATAATGGAATGAGGATAATCACAACAGGCTCAGCGATAATAATAAGAGAAATAACGATAATATCAACAGAAATATGGATAGTAATAATAGAATGAGGATAATCATAACAGTTATAGCGAAATGAATAATAGTAGCGGGGATAATAATAATAGTAATAACGACAATATCAATAGTAATAAAGGTAGTAATAATGGAATGAGGCTAATAATAATAATAGTCTCACCGATAATAAAAAGAGAAGCAACGATAATATCAACAGAAATAAGGATAGTAATAATAGAACAAGGATAATAATAACAGTTATAGTGATATGAATAATAGTAACGGGGATAATAATAATAGTCATAACGACAATATCAATAGTAATAAAGATAGTAATAATGGAATGAGGATAATGATAACAGTGTCAGCGAGAGTAATACCGAAAATACCGATAATATCAACAGAAATATGGATAGTAATAATAGAATGAGGATAATAATAACAGTTATAGCGATATGAATAATATTAGCGGGGATAATACTAATAGTAATAACGACAATATCAATAGTAATAAAGATAGTAATAATGGAATGAGGATAATAATAACAGTCTCACCGATAATAAAAAGAGAAACAACGATAATATTAACAGAAATAAATATAGTAATAATGGAATGAGGATAATAATAACAGTTATAGCCATATGAATAATAGTAGTAGGAATAATAATAATAGAAATAACGACAATATCAATAGTAATGAAGATAGTTATAATGGAATGAGGATAATGATAACAGTGTCAGCGAGAATAATACCAAAAATACCGATAATATCAACAGAAATAAGGATAGCAATAATAGAATGAGGATAATAATAGCAGTTACAGCCTTATGAATTATAGTAGTAGGGATAATAATAATAGTAATAACGACAATATCAATTGTAATAAAGATAGTAATAATGGAATGAGGATAATCACAACAGGCTCAGCGACAATAATAAGAGATATAACGATAAGATCAACAGAAATATGGATAGTAATAATAGAATGAGGATAATAATAACAGTTATAGCGATATGAATAATAGTAGCGGGGGTAATAATAATAGCAACAACGACAATATCAATAGTAATAAAGATAGTAATAATGGAAGGACGATAATCATAACAGGCTCAGCGATAATAATAAGAGAAATAACGATAATATCAACAGAAATAAGGATAATAATAATAGAATGAGGATAATCATAACAGTTATACCCATATGAATAATAGTAGCAGGGATAATAATAATAGTAACAACGACAATATCAATAGTAATAAAGATAGTAATAATGGAATGAGTATAATAATAACAGTCTCACCGATTAAAAAAGAGAAACAACGATAATATCAACAGAAATAAGAATAGTAATAATAGAATGAGGATAATAATAACAGTTATAGCCATATGAATAATAGTAGTAGGAATAATAATAATAGAAATAACGACAATATCAATAGTAATGAAGATAGTAATAATGGAACTACGATAGTCATAACAGGCTCAGCGATAATAATAAGAGAAATAACGATAATATCAACAGAAATAAGGATAGTAATAATAGAATGAGGATAATCATAACAGTTATACCCATATGAATAATAGTAGCAGGGATAATAATAATAGTAATAACGACAATATCAATAGTAATAAAGATAGTAATAATGGAATGAGGCTAATAATAATAATAGTCTCACTGATAATAAAAAGAGATGCAACGATAATATCAACAGAAATAAGGAGAGTAATAATAGTATGAGGATAATAATAACAGTTATAGCCATATGAATTATAGTAGCAGGATAATAATAATAATAATAACGACAATATCAATTGTAATAAAGATAGTAATAATGGAATGAGGATAATCACAACAGGCTCAGCGATAATAATAAGAGAAATAACGATAATATCAACAGAAATATGGATAGTAATAATAGAATGAGGATAATCATAACAGTTATAGCGAAATGAATAATAGTAGCGGGGATAATAATAATAGTAATAACGACAATATCAATAGTAATAAAGGTAGTAATAATGGAATGAGGCTAATAATAATAATAGTCTCACCGATAATAAAAAGAGAAGCAACGATAATATCAACAGAAATAAGGATAGTAATAATAGAACAAGGATAATAATAACAGTTATAGTGATATGAATAATAGTAACGGGGATAATAATAATAGTCATAACGACAATATCAATAGTAATAAAGATAGTAATAATGGAATGAGGATAATGATAACAGTGTCAGCGAGAGTAATACCGAAAATACCGATAATATCAACAGAAATATGGATAGTAATAATAGAATGAGGATAATAATAACAGTTATAGCGATATGAATAATATTAGCGGGGATAATACTAATAGTAATAACGACAATATCAATAGTAATAAAGATAGTAATAATGGAATGAGGATAATAATAACAGTCTCACCGATAATAAAAAGAGAAACAACGATAATATTAACAGAAATAAATATAGTAATAATGGAATGAGGATAATAATAACAGTTATAGCCATATGAATAATAGTAGTAGGAATAATAATAATAGAAATAACGACAATATCAATAGTAATGAAGATAGTTATAATGGAATGAGGATAATGATAACAGTGTCAGCGAGAATAATACCAAAAATACCGATAATATCAACAGAAATAAGGATAGCAATAATAGAATGAGGATAATAATAGCAGTTACAGCCTTATGAATTATAGTAGTAGGGATAATAATAATAGTAATAACGACAATATCAATTGTAATAAAGATAGTAATAATGGAATGAGGATAATCACAACAGGCTCAGCGACAATAATAAGAGATATAACGATAAGATCAACAGAAATATGGATAGTAATAATAGAATGAGGATAATAATAACAGTTATAGCGATATGAATAATAGTAGCGGGGGTAATAATAATAGCAACAACGACAATATCAATAGTAATAAAGATAGTAATAATGGAAGGACGATAATCATAACAGGCTCAGCGATAATAATAAGAGAAATAACGATAATATCAACAGAAATAAGGATAATAATAATAGAATGAGGATAATCATAACAGTTATACCCATATGAATAATAGTAGCAGGGATAATAATAATAGTAACAACGACAATATCAATAGTAATAAAGATAGTAATAATGGAATGAGTATAATAATAACAGTCTCACCGATTAAAAAAGAGAAACAACGATAATATCAACAGAAATAAGAATAGTAATAATAGAATGAGGATAATAATAACAGTTATAGCCATATGAATAATAGTAGTAGGAATAATAATAATAGAAATAACGACAATATCAATAGTAATGAAGATAGTAATAATGGAACTACGATAGTCATAACAGGCTCAGCGATAATAATAAGAGAAATAACGATAATATCAACAGAAATAAGGATAGTAATAATAGAATGAGGATAATCATAACAGTTATACCCATATGAATAATAGTAGCAGGGATAATAATAATAGTAATAACGACAATATCAATAGTAATAAAGATAGTAATAATGGAATGAGGCTAATAATAATAATAGTCTCACTGATAATAAAAAGAGATGCAACGATAATATCAACAGAAATAAGGAGAGTAATAATAGTATGAGGATAATAATAACAGTTATAGCCATATGAATTATAGTAGCAGGATAATAATAATAATAATAACGACAATATCAATTGTAATAAAGATAGTAATAATGGAATGAGGATAATCACAACAGGCTCAGCGATAATAATAAGAGAAATAACGATAATATCAACAGAAATATGGATAGTAATAATAGAATGAGGATAATCATAACAGTTATAGCGAAATGAATAATAGTAGCGGGGATAATAATAATAGTAATAACGACAATATCAATAGTAATAAAGGTAGTAATAATGGAATGAGGCTAATAATAATAATAGTCTCACCGATAATAAAAAGAGAAGCAACGATAATATCAACAGAAATAAGGATAGTAATAATAGAACAAGGATAATAATAACAGTTATAGTGATATGAATAATAGTAACGGGGATAATAATAATAGTCATAACGACAATATCAATAGTAATAAAGATAGTAATAATGGAATGAGGATAATGATAACAGTGTCAGCGAGAGTAATACCGAAAATACCGATAATATCAACAGAAATATGGATAGTAATAATAGAATGAGGATAATAATAACAGTTATAGCGATATGAATAATATTAGCGGGGATAATACTAATAGTAATAACGACAATATCAATAGTAATAAAGATAGTAATAATGGAATGAGGATAATAATAACAGTCTCACCGATAATAAAAAGAGAAACAACGATAATATTAACAGAAATAAATATAGTAATAATGGAATGAGGATAATAATAACAGTTATAGCCATATGAATAATAGTAGTAGGAATAATAATAATAGAAATAACGACAATATCAATAGTAATGAAGATAGTTATAATGGAATGAGGATAATGATAACAGTGTCAGCGAGAATAATACCAAAAATACCGATAATATCAACAGAAATAAGGATAGCAATAATAGAATGAGGATAATAATAGCAGTTACAGCCATATGAATTATAGTAGTAGGGATAATAATAATAGTAATAACGACAATATCAATTGTAATAAAGATAGTAATAATGGAATGAGGATAATCATAACAGGCTCAGCGATAATAATAAGAGAAATAACGATAATATCAACAGAAATAAGGATAGTAATAATAGAATTGAGATAATAATAACAGTTATAGCCATAATAATAATAGTAGTAGGAATTATAATAATAGTAATAACGACAATATCAATAGTAATAAAGGTAGTAATAATGGAATGAGGATTATCATAACAGGCTCAGCGACAATAATAACAAAAATAGCGATAATACCAACAGAAATAAGGATAGCAATAATAGAATGAGGATAATAATAACAGCTATAGCCATATGAATGAAAGTAGTAGGGATAATAATAATAGTAATAACGACAATATCAATTGTAATAAAGATAGTAATAATGGAATGAGTATAATCACAACAGGCTCAGCGACAATAATAACAAAAATAGCGATAATACCAACAGAAATAAGGATAGCAATAATAGAATGGGGATAATAATAACAGCTATAGCCATATGAATGAAAGTAGTAGGGATAATAATAATAGTAACAACGACAATATCAATTGTAATAAAGATAGTAATAATGGAATGAGTATAATCACAACAGGCTCAGCGATAATTATAAGAGAAATAACGATAATATCAACAGAAATAAGGATAGTAATAATAGAATGAGGATAATAATAACAGTTATAGCCATATGAATAATAGTAGTAGGGATAATAATAATAGTAATAACGACAATATCAATAGTAATAAAGATAGTAATAATGGAATGAGGATAATCACAACAGGCTCAGCGATAATAATAAGAGAAATAACGATAAGATCAACAGAAATAAGGATAGTAATAATTGAGTAAGGATAATAATAACAGTTATAGTGATATGAATAATAGTAACGGGGATACTAATAATAGTAATAACGACAATATCAATAGTAATAAAGATAGTTATAATGGAATGAGGATAATGATAACAGTGTCAGCGAGAATAATACCGAAAATACCGATAATACCAACAGAAATAAGGATAGCAATAATAGAATGAGGATAATAATAACAGTTATAGCCATATGAATGATAGTAGTAGGGATAATAATAATAGTAATAACGACAATATCAATAGTAATGAAGATAGTTATAATGGAATGAGGATAATGATAACAGTGTCAGCGAGAATAATACCAAAAATACCGATAATATCAACAGAAATAAGGATAGCAATAATAGAATGAGGATAATAATAGCAGTTATAGCCATATGAATTATAGTAGCAGGGATACTAATAATAATAATAACGACAATATCAATAGTAATAAAGATAGTAATAATGGAATGAGGATAATCACAACAGGCTCAGCGACAATAATAAGAGATATAACGATAAGATCAACAGAAATATGGATAGTAATAATAGAATGAGGATAATAATAACAGTTATAGCGATATGAATAATAGTAGCGGGGGTAATAATAATAGCAACAACGACAATATCAATAGTAATAAAGATAGTAATAATGGAAGGACGATAATCATAACAGGCTCAGCGATAATAATAAGAGAAATAACGATAATATCAACAGAAATAAGGATAATAATAATAGAATGAGGATAATCATAACAGTTATACCCATATGAATAATAGTAGCAGGGATAATAATAATAGTAACAACGACAATATCAATAGTAATAAAGATAGTAATAATGGAATGAGTATAATAATAACAGTCTCACCGATTAAAAAAGAGAAACAACGATAATATCAACAGAAATAAGAATAGTAATAATAGAATGAGGATAATAATAACAGTTATAGCCATATGAATAATAGTAGTAGGAATAATAATAATAGAAATAACGACAATATCAATAGTAATGAAGATAGTAATAATGGAACTACGATAGTCATAACAGGCTCAGCGATAATAATAAGAGAAATAACGATAATATCAACAGAAATAAGGATAGTAATAATAGAATGAGGATAATCATAACAGTTATACCCATATGAATAATAGTAGCAGGGATAATAATAATAGTAATAACGACAATATCAATAGTAATAAAGATAGTAATAATGGAATGAGGCTAATAATAATAATAGTCTCACTGATAATAAAAAGAGATGCAACGATAATATCAACAGAAATAAGGAGAGTAATAATAGTATGAGGATAATAATAACAGTTATAGCCATATGAATTATAGTAGCAGGATAATAATAATAATAATAACGACAATATCAATTGTAATAAAGATAGTAATAATGGAATGAGGATAATCACAACAGGCTCAGCGATAATAATAAGAGAAATAACGATAATATCAACAGAAATATGGATAGTAATAATAGAATGAGGATAATCATAACAGTTATAGCGAAATGAATAATAGTAGCGGGGATAATAATAATAGTAATAACGACAATATCAATAGTAATAAAGGTAGTAATAATGGAATGAGGCTAATAATAATAATAGTCTCACCGATAATAAAAAGAGAAGCAACGATAATATCAACAGAAATAAGGATAGTAATAATAGAACAAGGATAATAATAACAGTTATAGTGATATGAATAATAGTAACGGGGATAATAATAATAGTCATAACGACAATATCAATAGTAATAAAGATAGTAATAATGGAATGAGGATAATGATAACAGTGTCAGCGAGAGTAATACCGAAAATACCGATAATATCAACAGAAATATGGATAGTAATAATAGAATGAGGATGATAATAACAGTTATAGCGATATGAATAATATTAGCGGGGATAATACTAATAGTAATAACGACAATATCAATAGTAATAAAGATAGTAATAATGGAATGAGGATAATCATAACAGGCTCAGCGACAATAATAACAAAAACACCGCTAATACCAACAGAAATAAGGATAGCAATAATAGAATGAGGATAATAATAACAGTTATATCCGTATGAATGATAGTAGTAGGGATAATAATAATAGTAATAACGACAATATCAATTGTAATAAAGATAGTAATAATGGAACGACGACAATCATAACAGGCTCAGCGATAATAATAAGAGAAATAACGATAATATCAACAGAAATAAGGATAGTAATAATAGAATAAGGATAATAATAACAGTTATAGTGATATGAATAATAGTAACGGGGATAATAATAATAGTAATAACGACAATATCAATAGTAATAAAGATAGTAATAATGGAATGAGGCTAATAATAATAATAGTCTCACCTATAATAAAAAGGGAAACAACGATAATATCAACTGAAATAAGGATAGTAATAATAGTATGAGGATAATAATAACAGTTATAGCCATATGAATTATAGTAGCAGGGATAATAATAATAATAATAATAACGACAATATCAATAGTAATAAAGATAGTAATAATGGAATGAGGATAATCACAAAAGGCTCAGCGATAATAATAAGAGAAATAACGATAAGATCAACAGAAATATGGGTAGTAATAATAGAATGAGGATAATAATAACAGTTATAGCGATATGAAAAATAGTAGCGGGGATAATAATAATAGTAATAACGACAATATCAATAGTAATAAAGATAGTAATAATGGAATGAGGATAATCATAACAGGCTCAGCGACAATAATAACAAAAATAGCGATAATACCAACAGAAATAAGGATAGCAATAATAGAATGAGGATAATAATAACAGCTATAGCCATATGAATGAAAGTAGTAGGGATAATAATAATAGTAATAACGACAATATCAATTGTAATAAAGATAGTAATAATGGAATGAGTATAATCACAACAGGCTCAGCGACAATAATAACAAAAATAGCGATAATACCAACAGAAATAAGGATAGCAATAATAGAATGGGGATAATAATAACAGCTATAGCCATATGAATGAAAGTAGTAGGGATAATAATAATAGTAATAACGACAATATCAATTGTAATAAAGATAGTAATAATGGAATGAGTATAATCACAACAGGCTCAGCGATAATTATAAGAGAAATAACGATAATATCAACAGAAATAAGGATAGTAATAATAGAATGAGGATAATAATAACAGTTATAGCCATATGAATAATAGTAGTAGGGATAATAATAATAGTAATAACGACAATATCAATAGTAATAAAGATAGTAATAATGGAATGAGGATAATCACAACAGGCTCAGCGATAATAATAAGAGAAATAACGATAAGATCAACAGAAATAAGGATAGTAATAATTGAGTAAGGATAATAATAACAGTTATAGTGATATGAATAATAGTAACGGGGATACTAATAATAGTAATAACGACAATATCAATAGTAATAAAGATAGTTATAATGGAATGAGGATAATGATAACAGTGTCAGCGAGAATAATACCGAAAATACCGATAATACCAACAGAAATAAGGATAGCAATAATAGAATGAGGATAATAATAACAGTTATAGCCATATGAATGATAGTAGTAGGGATAATAATAATAGTAATAACGACAATATCAATAGTAATGAAGATAGTTATAATGGAATGAGGATAATGATAACAGTGTCAGCGAGAATAATACCAAAAATACCGATAATATCAACAGAAATAAGGATAGCAATAATAGAATGAGGATAATAATAGCAGTTATAGCCATATGAATTATAGTAGCAGGGATACTAATAATAATAATAACGACAATATCAATAGTAATAAAGATAGTAATAATGGAATGAGGATAATCACAACAGGCTCAGCGACAATAATAAGAGATATAACGATAAGATCAACAGAAATATGGATAGTAATAATAGAATGAGGATAATAATAACAGTTATAGCGATATGAATAATAGTAGCGGGGGTAATAATAATAGCAACAACGACAATATCAATAGTAATAAAGATAGTAATAATGGAAGGACGATAATCATAACAGGCTCAGCGATAATAATAAGAGAAATAACGATAATATCAACAGAAATAAGGATAATAATAATAGAATGAGGATAATCATAACAGTTATACCCATATGAATAATAGTAGCAGGGATAATAATAATAGTAACAACGACAATATCAATAGTAATAAAGATAGTAATAATGGAATGAGTATAATAATAACAGTCTCACCGATTAAAAAAGAGAAACAACGATAATATCAACAGAAATAAGAATAGTAATAATAGAATGAGGATAATAATAACAGTTATAGCCATATGAATAATAGTAGTAGGAATAATAATAATAGAAATAACGACAATATCAATAGTAATGAAGATAGTAATAATGGAACTACGATAGTCATAACAGGCTCAGCGATAATAATAAGAGAAATAACGATAATATCAACAGAAATAAGGATAGTAATAATAGAATGAGGATAATCATAACAGTTATACCCATATGAATAATAGTAGCAGGGATAATAATAATAGTAATAACGACAATATCAATAGTAATAAAGATAGTAATAATGGAATGAGGCTAATAATAATAATAGTCTCACTGATAATAAAAAGAGATGCAACGATAATATCAACAGAAATAAGGAGAGTAATAATAGTATGAGGATAATAATAACAGTTATAGCCATATGAATTATAGTAGCAGGATAATAATAATAATAATAACGACAATATCAATTGTAATAAAGATAGTAAGAATGGAATGAGGATAATCACAACAGGCTCAGCGATAATAATAAGAGAAATAACGATAATATCAACAGAAATATGGATAGTAATAATAGAATGAGGATAATCATAACAGTTATAGCGAAATGAATAATAGTAGCGGGGATAATAATAATAGTAATAACGACAATATCAATAGTAATAAAGGTAGTAATAATGGAATGAGGCTAATAATAATAATAGTCTCACCGATAATAAAAAGAGAAGCAACGATAATATCAACAGAAATAAGGATAGTAATAATAGAACAAGGATAATAATAACAGTTATAGTGATATGAATAATAGTAACGGGGATAATAATAATAGTCATAACGACAATATCAATAGTAATAAAGATAGTAATAATGGAATGAGGATAATGATAACAGTGTCAGCGAGAGTAATACCGAAAATACCGATAATATCAACAGAAATATGGATAGTAATAATAGAATGAGGATGATAATAACAGTTATAGCGATATGAATAATATTAGCGGGGATAATACTAATAGTAATAACGACAATATCAATAGTAATAAAGATAGTAATAATGGAATGAGGATAATCATAACAGGCTCAGCGACAATAATAACAAAAACACCGCTAATACCAACAGAAATAAGGATAGCAATAATAGAATGAGGATAATAATAACAGTTATATCCGTATGAATGATAGTAGTAGGGATAATAATAATAGTAATAACGACAATATCAATTGTAATAAAGATAGTAATAATGGAACGACGACAATCATAACAGGCTCAGCGATAATAATAAGAGAAATAACGATAATATCAACAGAAATAAGGATAGTAATAATAGAATAAGGATAATAATAACAGTTATAGTGATATGAATAATAGTAACGGGGATAATAATAATAGTAATAACGACAATATCAATAGTAATAAAGATAGTAATAATGGAATGAGGCTAATAATAATAATAGTCTCACCTATAATAAAAAGGGAAACAACGATAATATCAACTGAAATAAGGATAGTAATAATAGTATGAGGATAATAATAACAGTTATAGCCATATGAATTATAGTAGCAGGGATAATAATAATAATAATAATAACGACAATATCAATAGTAATAAAGATAGTAATAATGGAATGAGGATAATCACAAAAGGCTCAGCGATAATAATAAGAGAAATAACGATAAGATCAACAGAAATATGGGTAGTAATAATAGAATGAGGATAATAATAACAGTTATAGCGATATGAAAAATAGTAGCGGGGATAATAATAATAGTAATAACGACAATATCAATAGTAATAAAGATAGTAATAATGGAATGAGGTTAATAATAACAGTCTCACCGATAATAAAAAGAGAAACAACGATAATATCAACAGAAATAAATATAGTAATAATAGAATGAGGATAATAATAACAGTTATAGCCATATGAATAATAGTAGTAGGAATAATAATAATAGAAATAACGACAATATCAATAGTAATGAAGATAGTTATAATGGAATGAGGATAATGATAACAGTGTCAGCGAGAATAATACCAAAAATACCGATAATATCAACAGAAATAAGGATAGCAATAATAGAATGAGGATAATAATAGCAGTTATAGCCATATGAATTATAGTAGCGGGGAAAATAATAATAATAATAACGATAATATCAATAGTAATAAAGATAGTAATAATGGAATGAGGATAATCTCAACAGGCTCAGCGACAATAATAAGAGAAATAACGATAAGATCAACAGAAATATGGATAGTAATAATAGAATGAGGATAATAATAACAGTTATAGCGATATGAATAATAGTAGCGGGGATAATAATAATAGTAATAACGACAATATCAATAGTAATAAAGGTAGTAATATTGGAATGAGGATAATCACAAAAGGCTCAGCGATAATAACAAGAGAAATAACGATAAGATCAACAGAAATATGGGTAGTAATAATAGAATGAGGATAATAATAACAGTTATAGCGATATGAATAATAGTAGCGGGGATAATAATAATAGTAATAACGACAATATCAATAGTAATAAAGATAGTAATAATGGAATGAGGATAATAATAACAGTCTTACCGATAATAAAAAGAGAAACAACGATAATATCAACAGAAATAAATATAGTAATAATAGAATGAGGATAATAATAACAGTTATAGCCATATGAATAATAGTAGTAGGAATAATAATAATAGAAATAACGACAATATCAATAGTAATGAAGATAGTTATAATGGAATGAGGATAATGATAACAGTGTCAGCGAGAATAATACCAAAAATACCGATAATATCAACAGAAATAAGGATAGCAATAATAGAATGAGGATAATAATAGCAGTTATAGCCATATGAATTATAGTAGCGGGGAAAATAATAATAATAATAACGACAATATCAATAGTAATAAAGATAGTAATAATGGAATGAGGATAATCACAACAGGCTCAGCGACAATAATAAGAGAAATAACGATAAGATCAACAGAAATATGGATAGTAATAATAGAATGAGGATAATAATAACAGTTATAGCGATATGAATAATAGTAGCGGGGATAATAATAATAGTAATAACGACAATATCAATAGTAATAAAGATAGTAATAATGGAATGAGGATAATCATAACAGGCTCAGCGATAATAATAAGAGAAATAACGGTAATGTCAACAGAAATAAGGATAGTAATAATAGAACAAGGATAATAATAACAGTTATAGTGATATGAATAATAGTAACGGGGATAATAATAATAGTCATAACGACAATATCAATAGTAATAAAGATAGTAATAATGGAATGAGGATAATCATAACAGGCTCAGCGACAATAATAACAAAAACACCGATAATACCAACAGAAATAAGGATAGCAATAATAGAATGAGGATAATAATAACAGTTATATCCGTAAGAATGATAGTAGTAGGGATAATAATAATAGTAATAACGACAATATCAATTGTAATAAAGATAGTAATAATGGAATGACGACAATCATAACAGGCTCAGCGATAATAATAAGAGAAATAACGATAATATCAACAGAAATAAGGATAGTAATAATAGAATAAGGATAATAATAACAGTTATAGAGATATGAATAATAGTAACGGGGATAATAACGATAGTAATAACGACAATATCAATAGTAATAAAGATAGTAATAATGGAATGAGGATAATAATAACAGTCTCACCGATAATAATAAGAGAAATAACGATAATATCAACAGAAATAAGTATAGTAGTAATAGAATGAGGATAATAATAACAGTTATAGCCATATGAATAATAGTAGTAGGAATAATAATAATAGAAATAACGACAATATCAATAGTAATGAAGATAGTTATAATGGAATGATGATAATGATAACAGTGTCAGCGAGAATAATACCAAAAATACCGATAATATCAACAGAAATAAGGATAGCAATAATAGAATGAGGATAATAATAACAGTTATAGCAATATGAATAATAGTAGTAGGAATTATAATAATAGTAATAACGACAATATCAATAGTAATAAAGGTAGTAATAATGGAATGAGGATAATCATAACAGGCTCAGCGATAATAATAAGAGAAATAACGGTAATATCAACAGAAATAAGGATAGTAATAATAGAATTGAGATAATAATAACAGTTATAGCCATATGAATAATAGTAGTAGGAATTATAATAATAGTAATAACGACAATATCAATAGTAATAAAGGTAGTAATAATGGAATGAGCCTATAATAATAATAATAGTCTCACCGATAATAAAAAGAGAAGCAACGATAATATCAACAGAAATAAGGATAGTAGTAATAGTATGAGGATAATAATAACAGTTATAGCCATGTGAATTATAGTAGCAGGGATAATAATAATAATAATAACGACAATATCAATAGTAATAAAGATAGTAATAATGGAATGAGGATAATCACAACAGGCTCAGCGATAATAATAAGAGAAATAACGATAAGATCAACAGAAATATGGGTAGTAATAATAGAATGAGGATGATAATAACAGTTATAGCCATATGAATAATAGTAGTAGGGATAATAATAATAATAATAACGACAATATCAATAGTAATAAAGATAGTAATAGTGGAATGAGGATAATCATAACAGGCTCAGCGATAATAATAAGATAAATAACGATAATATCAACAGAAATATGGATAGTAATAATAGTATGAGGATAATAATAACAGTTATAGCGATATGAATAATAGTAGCGGGGATAATAATAATAGTAATAACGACAATATCAATGGTAATAAAGATAGTAATAATGGAAGGACGATAATCATAACAGGCTCAGCGATAATAATAACAAAAACACCGAAAATACCAACAGAAATAAGGATAGCAATAATAGAATGAGGATAATAATAACAGTTATATCCATATGAATGATAGTAGTAGGGATAATAATAATAGTAATAACGACAATATCAATTGTAATAAAGATAGTAATAATGGAATTAGGATAATCATAACAGGCTCAGCGATAATAATAAGAGAAATAAAGATAATATCAACAGAAATAAGGAGAGTAATAATAGCATGAGGATAATAATAACAGTTATAGCCATATGAATTATAGTAGCAGGATAATAATAATAATAATAACGACAATATCAATTGTAATAAAGATAGTAATAATGGAATGAGGATAATCATAACAGGCTCAGCGATAATAGTAAGAGAAATAACGGTAATGTCAACAGAAATAAGGATAGTAGTAATAGAATGAGGATAATAATAAAAGTTATAGCAATATGAATAATAGTAGCGGGGGTAATAATAATAGTAATAACGACAATATCAATAGTAATAAAGATAGTAATAATGGAAGGACGATAATCATAACAGGCTCAGCGATAATAATAAGAGAAATAACGATAATATCAACAGAAATAAGCATAGTAATAATAGAATGAGGATGATAATAACAGTTATAGCCATCTGAATAATAGTAGTAGGAATAATAATAATAGAAATAACGACAATATCAATAGTAATGAAGATAGTTGTAATGGAATGAGGATAATGATAACAGTGTCAGCGAGAATAATACCAAAAATACCGATAATATCAACAGAAATAAGGATAGCAATAATAGAATGAGGATAATAATAGCAGTTATAGCCATATGAATTATAGTAGCAGGGATAATAATAATAATAATAACGACAATATCAATAGTAATAAAGATAGTAATAATGGAATGAGGATAATCATAACAGGCTCAGCGATAATAATAAGAGAAATAACGATAATATCAACAGAAATAAGGATAGTAATAATAGAATGAGGATGATAATAACAGTTATAGCCATATGAATAATAGTAGTAGGGATAATAATAATAATAATAACGACAATATCAGTAGTAATAAAGATAGTAATAATGGAATGAGGATAATCATAACAGGCTCAGCGATAATAATAAGAGAAATAACGATAATGTCAACAGAAATAAGGATAGTAATAATAGAATGAGGATAATAATAACAGTTATAGCAATATGAATAATAGTAGCGGGGGTAATAATAATAGTAATAACGACAATATCAATAGTAATAAAGATAGTAATAATGGAAGGACGATAATCATAACAGGCTCAGTGATAATAATAAGAGAAATAACGATAAAATCAACAGAAATAAGGATAGTAATAATAGAATGAGGATAATCATAACAGTTATACCCATATGAATAGTAGTAGCAGGGATAATAATAATAGTAATAACGACAATATCAATAGTAATAAAGATAGTAATAATAGAATGAGGCTAATAATAATAATAGTCTCACCGATAATAAAAAGAGAAGCAACGATAATATCAACAGAAATAAGGAGAGTAATAATAGCATGAGGATAATAATAACAGTTATAGCCATATGAATTATAGTAGCAGGATAATAATAATAATAATAACGACAATATCAATTGTAATAAAGATAGTAATAATGGAATGAGGATAATCACAACAGGCTCAGCGATAATAATAAGAGAAATAACGGTAAGATCAACAGAAATAAGGATAGTAATAATTGAATAAGGATAATAATAACAGTTATAGTGATATGAATAATAGTAACGGGGATAATAATAATAGTAATAACGACAATATCAATAGTAATAAAGATAGTAATAATGGAATGAGGATAATAATAACAGTCTCACCGATAATAAAAAGAGAAACAACGATAATATTAACAGAAATAAATATAGTAATAATAGAATGAGGATAATAATAACAGTTATAGCCATATGAATAATAGTAGTAGGAATAATAATAATAGTTATAACGACAATATCAATAGTAATAAAGATAGTAATAATGGAATGAGGATAATCATAACAGGCTCAGCGATAATAATAAGAGAAATAACGGTAATATCAACAGAAATAAGGATAGTAATAATAGAATTGAGATAATAATAACAGTTATAGCCATATGAATAATAGTAGTAGGAATTATAATAATAGTAATAACGACAATATCAATAGTAAAAAAGGTAGTAATAATGGAATAAGGCTAATAATAATAATAGTCTCACCGATAATAAAAAGAGAAGCAACGATAATATCAACAGAAATAAGGATAGCAGTAATAGTATGAGGATAATAATAACAGTTATAGCCATGTGAATTATAGTAGCAGGGATAATAATAATAATAATAACGACAATATCAATAGAATAAAGACATTAATAATGGAATGAGGATAATCACAACAGGCTCAGCGACAATAATAAGAGAAATAACGATAAGATCAACAGAAATATGGGTAGTAATAATAGAATGAGGATAATAATAACAGTTATAGCGATATGAATAATAGTAGCGGGGATAATAATAATAGTAATAACGACAATATCAATAGTAATAAAGATAGTAATAATGGAATGAGGATAATCATAACAGGCTCAGCGATAATAATAAGAGAAATAACGATAATATCAACAGAAATAAGGATAGTAATAATAGAATGAGGATGATAATAACAGTTATAGCCATATGAATAATAGTAGTAGGGATAATAATAGTAATAATAACGACAATATCAATAGTAATAAACATAGTAATAATGGAATGAGGATAATCATAACAGGCTCAGCGATAATAATAAGAGAAATAACGATAATATCAACAGAAATACGGATAGTAATAATAGAATAAGGATAATAATAACAGTTATAGTGATATGAATAATAGTAACGGGGATAATAATAATAGTAATAACGACAATATCAATAGTAATAAAGATAATACTAATGGAATTAGGATAATCATAACAGGCTCAGCGATAATAATAAGAGAAATAAAGATAATATCAACAGAAATAAGGATAGTAATAATAGAATGAGGATAATAATAACAGTTATAGCCATATGAATAATAGTAGCGGGGATAATAATAATAGTAATAACGACAATACCACTAGTAATAAAGGTAGTAATAATGGAATGAGGCTAATAATAATAATAGTCTCACCTATAATAAAAAGGGAAACAACGATAATATCAACTGAAATAAGGATAGTAATAATAGTATGAGGATAATAATAACAGTTATAGCCATATGAATTATAGTAGCAGGGATAATAATAATAATAATAATAACGACAATATCAATAGTAATAAAGATAGTAATAATGGAATGAGGATAATCACAAAAGGCTCAGCGATAATAATAAGAGAAATAACGATAAGATCAACAGAAATCTGGGTAGTAATAATAGAATGAGGATAATAATAACAGTTATAGCGATATGAATAATAGTAGCGGGGATAATAGTAATAGTAATAACGACAATATCAATAGTAATAAAGATAGTAATAATGGAATGAGGATAATCATAACAGGCTCAGCGATAATAATAAGAGAAATAACGATATAATCAACAGAAATAAGGATAGTAATAATAGAATGAGGATAATCATAACAGTTATACCCATATGAATAGTAGTAGCAGGGATAATAATAATAGTAATAACGACAATATCAATAGTAATAAAGATAGTAATAATGGAATGAGGCTAATAATAATAATAGTCTCACGGATAATAAAAAGAGAAGCAACGATAATATCAACAGAAATAAGGAGAGTAATAATAGCATGCGGATAATAATAACAGTTATAGCCATATGAATTATAGTAGCAGGGATAATAATAATAATAATAATAACGACAATATCAATAGTAATAAAGATAGTAATAATGGAATGAGGATAATCACAAAAGGCTCAGCGATAATAATAAGAGAAATAACGATAAGATCAACAGAAATCTGGGTAGTAATAATAGAATGAGGATAATAATAACAGTTATAGCGATATGAATAATAGTAGCGGGGATAATAGTAATAGTAATAACGACAATATCAATAGTAATAAAGATAGTAATAATGGAATGAGGATAATCATAACAGGCTCAGCGATAATAATAAGAGAAATAACGATATAATCAACAGAAATAAGGATAGTAATAATAGAATGAGGATAATCATAACAGTTATACCCATATGAATAGTAGTAGCAGGGATAATAATAATAGTAATAACGACAATATCAATAGTAATAAAGATAGTAATAATGGAATGAGGCTAATAATAATAATAGTCTCACGGATAATAAAAAGAGAAGCAACGATAATATCAACAGAAATAAGGAGAGTAATAATAGCATGCGGATAATAATAACAGTTATAGCCATATCAATTATAGTAGCAGGATAATAATAATAATAATAACGACAATATCAATTGTAATAAAGATAGTAATAATGGAATGAGGATAATCACAACAGGCTCAGCGATAATAATAAGAGAAATAACGGTAAGATCAACAGAAATATGGATAGTAATAATTGAATAAGGATAATAATAACAGTTATAGTGATATGAAGAATAGTAACGGGGATAATAATAATAGTAATAACGACAATATCAATAGTAATAAAGATAGTAATAATGGAAGGACGATAATGATAACAGGCTCAGCGATAATAATAAGAGAAATAACCATAATATCAACAGAAATGAGGATAGTAACAATAGAATGAGGATAATCATAACAGTTATACCCATATGAATAATAGTAGCAGGGATAATAATAATAGTAATAACGACAATATCAATAGTAATAAAGATAGTAATAATGGAATGAGGATAATAATAACAGTCTCACCGATAATAAAAAGAGAAACAACGATAATATTAACAGAAATAAATATAGTAATAATGGAATGAGGATAATAATAACAGTTATAGCCATATGAATAATAGTAGTAGGAATAATAATAATAGAAATAACGACAATATCAATAGTAATGAAGATAGTTATAATGGAATGATGATAATGATAACAGTGTCAGCGAGAATAATACCAAAAATACCGATAATATCAACAGAAATAAGGATAGCAATAATAGAATGAGGATAATAATAACAGTTATAGCAATATGAATAATAGTAGTAGGAATTATAATAATAGTAATAACGACAATATCAATAGTAATAAAGGTAGTAATAATGGAATGAGGATAATCATAACAGGCTCAGCGATAATAATAAGAGAAATAACGGTAATATCAACAGAAATAAGGATAGTAATAATAGAATTGAGATAATAATAACAGTTATAGCCATATGAATAATAGTAGTAGGAATTATAATAATAGTAATAACGATAATATCAATAGTAATAAAGGTAGTAATAATGGAATGAGCCTATAATAATAATAATAGTCTCACCGATAATAAAAAGAGAAGCAACGATAATATCAACAGAAATAAGGATAGTAGTAATAGTATGAGGATAATAATAACAGTTATAGCCATGTGAATTATAGTAGCAGGGATAATAATAATAATAATAACGACAATATCAATAGTAATAAAGATAGTAATAATGGAATGAGGATAATCACAACAGGCTCAGCGATAATAATAAGAGAAATAACGATAAGATCAACAGAAATATGGGTAGTAATAATAGAATGAGGATGATAATAACAGTTATAGCCATATGAATAATAGTAGTAGGGATAATAATAATAATAATAACGACAATATCAATAGTAATAAAGATAGTAATAGTGGAATGAGGATAATCATAACAGGCTCAGCGATAATAATAAGATAAATAACGATAATATCAACAGAAATATGGATAGTAATAATAGTATGAGGATAATAATAACAGTTATAGCGATATGAATAATAGTAGCGGGGATAATAATAATAGTAATAACGACAATATCAATGGTAATAAAGATAGTAATAATGGAAGGACGATAATCATAACAGGCTCAGCGATAATAATAACAAAAACACCGAAAATACCAACAGAAATAAGGATAGCAATAATAGAATGAGGATAATAATAACAGTTATATCCATATGAATGATAGTAGTAGGGATAATAATAATAGTAATAACGACAATATCAATTGTAATAAAGATAGTAATAATGGAATTAGGATAATCATAACAGGCTCAGCGATAATAATAAGAGAAATAAAGATAATATCAACAGAAATAAGGAGAGTAATAATAGCATGAGGATAATAATAACAGTTATAGCCATATGAATTATAGTAGCAGGATAATAATAATAATAATAACGACAATATCAATTGTAATAAAGATAGTAATAATGGAATGAGGATAATCATAACAGGCTCAGCGATAATAGTAAGAGAAATAACGGTAATGTCAACAGAAATAAGGATAGTAGTAATAGAATGAGGATAATAATAAAAGTTATAGCAATATGAATAATAGTAGCGGGGGTAATAATAATAGTAATAACGACAATATCAATAGTAATAAAGATAGTAATAATGGAAGGACGATAATCATAACAGGCTCAGCGATAATAATAAGAGAAATAACGATAATATCAACAGAAATAAGCATAGTAATAATAGAATGAGGATGATAATAACAGTTATAGCCATATGAATAATAGTAGTAGGAATAATAATAATAGAAATAACGACAATATCAATAGTAATGAAGATAGTTGTAATGGAATGAGGATAATGATAACAGTGTCAGCGAGAATAATACCAAAAATACCGATAATATCAACAGAAATAAGGATAGCAATAATAGAATGAGGATAATAATAGCAGTTATAGCCATATGAATTATAGTAGCAGGGATAATAATAATAATAATAACGACAATATCAATAGTAATAAAGATAGTAATAATGGAATGAGGATAATCATAACAGGCTCAGCGATAATAATAAGAGAAATAACGATAATATCAACAGAAATAAGGATAGTAATAATAGAATGAGGATGATAATAACAGTTATAGCCATATGAATAATAGTAGTAGGGATAATAATAATAATAATAACGACAATATCAGTAGTAATAAAGATAGTAATAATGGAATGAGGATAATCATAACAGGCTCAGCGATAATAATAAGAGAAATAACGATAATGTCAACAGAAATAAGGATAGTAATAATAGAATGAGGATAATAATAACAGTTATAGCAATATGAATAATAGTAGCGGGGGTAATAATAATAGTAATAACGACAATATCAATAGTAATAAAGATAGTAATAATGGAAGGACGATAATCATAACAGGCTCAGTGATAATAATAAGAGAAATAACGATAAAATCAACAGAAATAAGGATAGTAATAATAGAATGAGGATAATCATAACAGTTATACCCATATGAATAGTAGTAGCAGGGATAATAATAATAGTAATAACGACAATATCAATAGTAATAAAGATAGTAATAATAGAATGAGGCTAATAATAATAATAGTCTCACCGATAATAAAAAGAGAAGCAACGATAATATCAACAGAAATAAGGATAGTAATAATAGAATGAGGATAATATTAACAGATATAGCCATACGAATAACACTAGTAGGAATAATAATAATAGCAATAACGATAATATCAATTGTAATAAAGATAGTTATAATGGAATGAGGATAATGATAACAGTGTCGGCGACAATAATAACAAAAATACCGATAATATCAACAGAAATAAGGATAGCAATAATAGAATGAGGATAATAATAACAGTTATAGCATAATGAATAATAATAGTGGGGATAATAATAATAGCAATAACGACAATGCCAATAGTAATAAAGATCGTAATAATGGAATGAGGCTAATCATAACAGGCTCAGCGATAATAATAAGAGAAATAACGATGATATCAACAGAAATAAGGATAGTAATAATAGAATGAGGATAATAATAACAGTTATAGCCATATGAATAATAGTAGTAGGAATAATAATAATAGTTATAACGACAATATCAATAGTAATAAAGATAGTAATAATGGAATGAGGATAATCATAACAGGCTCAGCGATAATAATAAGAGAAATAACGGTAATATCAACAGAAATAAGGATAGTAATAATCGAATTGAGATAATAATAACAGTTATAGCCATATGAATAATAGTAGTAGGAATTATAATAATAGTAATAACGACAATATCAATAGTAAAAAAGGTAGTAATAATGGAATAAGGCTAATAATAATAATAGTCTCACCGATAATAAAAAGAGAAGCAACGATAATATCAACAGAAATAAGGATAGCAGTAATAGTATGAGGATAATAATAACAGTTATAGCCATGTGAATTATAGTAGCAGGGATAATAATAATAATAATAACGACAATATCAATAGAATAAAGACATTAATAATGGAATGAGGATAATCACAACAGGCTCAGCGACAATAATAAGAGAAATAACGATAAGATCAACAGAAATATGGGTAGTAATAATAGAATGAGGATAATAATAACAGTTATAGCGATATGAATAATAGTAGCGGGGATAATAATAATAGTAATAACGACAATATCAATAGTAATAAAGATAGTAATAATGGAATGAGGATAATCATAACAGGCTCAGCGATAATAATAAGAGAAATAACGATAATATCAACAGAAATAAGGATAGTAATAATAGAATGAGGATGATAATAACAGTTATAGCCATATGAATAATAGTAGTAGGGATAATAATAGTAATAATAACGACAATATCAATAGTAATAAACATAGTAATAATGGAATGAGGATAATCATAACAGGCTCAGCGATAATAATAAGAGAAATAACGATAATATCAACAGAAATACGGATAGTAATAATAGAATAAGGATAATAATAACAGTTATAGTGATATGAATAATAGTAACGGGGATAATAATAATAGTAATAACGACAATATCAATAGTAATAAAGATAGTACTAATGGAATTAGGATAATCATAACAGGCTCAGCGATAATAATAAGAGAAATAAAGATAATATCAACAGAAATAAGGATAGTAATAATAGAATGAGGATAATAATAACAGTTATAGCCATATGAATAATAGTAGCGGGGATAATAATAATAGTAATAACGACAATACCACTAGTAATAAAGGTAGTAATAATGGAATGAGGCTAATAATAATAATAGTCTCACCTATAATAAAAAGGGAAACAACGATAATATCAACTGAAATAAGGATAGTAATAATAGTATGAGGATAATAATAACAGTTATAGCCATATGAATTATAGTAGCAGGGATAATAATAATAATAATAATAACGACAATATCAATAGTAATAAAGATAGTAATAATGGAATGAGGATAATCACAAAAGGCTCAGCGATAATAATAAGAGAAATAACGATAAGATCAACAGAAATCTGGGTAGTAATAATAGAATGAGGATAATAATAACAGTTATAGCGATATGAATAATAGTAGCGGGGATAATAGTAATAGTAATAACGACAATATCAATAGTAATAAAGATAGTAATAATGGAATGAGGATAATCATAACAGGCTCAGCGATAATAATAAGAGAAATAACGATATAATCAACAGAAATAAGGATAGTAATAATAGAATGAGGATAATCATAACAGTTATACCCATATGAATAGTAGTAGCAGGGATAATAATAATAGTAATAACGACAATATCAATAGTAATAAAGATAGTAATAATGGAATGAGGCTAATAATAATAATAGTCTCACGGATAATAAAAAGAGAAGCAACGATAATATCAACAGAAATAAGGAGAGTAATAATAGCATGCGGATAATAATAACAGTTATAGCCATATGAATTATAGTAGCAGGGATAATAATAATAATAATAATAACGACAATATCATGAGTAATAAAGATAGTAATAATGGAATGAGGATAATCACAAAAGGCTCAGCGATAATAATAAGAGAAATAACGATAAGATCAACAGAAATCTGGGTAGTAATAATAGAATGAGGATAATAATAACAGTTATAGCGATATGAATAATAGTAGCGGGGATAATAGTAATAGTAATAACGACAATATCAATAGTAATAAAGATAGTAATAATGGAATGAGGATAATCATAACAGGCTCAGCGATAATAATAAGAGAAATAACGATATAATCAACAGAAATAAGGATAGTAATAATAGAATGAGGATAATCATAACAGTTATACCCATATGAATAGTAGTAGCAGGGATAATAATAATAGTAATAACGACAATATCAATAGTAATAAAGATAGTAATAATGGAATGAGGCTAATAATAATAATAGTCTCACGGATAATAAAAAGAGAAGCAACGATAATATCAACAGAAATAAGGAGAGTAATAATAGCATGCGGATAATAATAACAGTTATAGCCATATCAATTATAGTAGCAGGATAATAATAATAATAATAACGACAATATCAATTGTAATAAAGATAGTAATAATGGAATGAGGATAATCACAACAGGCTCAGCGATAATAATAAGAGAAATAACGGTAAGATCAACAGAAATATGGATAGTAATAATTGAATAAGGATAATAATAACAGTTATAGTGATATGAAGAATAGTAACGGGGATAATAATAATAGTAATAACGACAATATCAATAGTAATAAAGATAGTAATAATGGAAGGACGATAATGATAACAGGCTCAGCGATAATAATAAGAGAAATAACCATAATATCAACAGAAATAAGGATAGTAACAATAGAATGAGGATAATCATAACAGTTATACCCATATGAATAATAGTAGCAGGGATAATAATAATAGTAATAACGACAATATCAATAGTAATAAAGATAGTAATAATGGAATGAGGATAATAATAACAGTCTCACCGATAATAAAAAGAGAAACAACGATAATATTAACAGAAATAAATATAGTAATAATGGAATGAGGATAATAATAACAGTTATAGCCATATGAATAATAGTAGTAGGAATAATAATAATAGAAATAACGACAATATCAATAGTAATGAAGATAGTTATAATGGAATGAGGATAATGATAACAGTGTCAGCGAGAATAATACCAAAAATACCGATAATATCAACAGAAATAAGGATAGCAATAATAGAATGAGGATAATAATAGCAGTTATAGCCATATGAATTATAGTAGTAGGGATAATAATAATAGTAATAACGACAATATCAATTGTAATAAAGATAGTAATAATGGAATGAGGATAATCATAACAGGCTCAGCGATAATAATAAGAGAAATAACGATAATATCAACAGAAATAAGGATAGTAATAATAGAATGAGGATAATATTAACAGATATAGCCATACGAATAACACTAGTAGGAATAATAATAATAGCAATAACGATAATATCAATTGTAATAAAGATAGTTATAATGGAATGAGGATAATGATAACAGTGTCGGCGACAATAATAACAAAAATACCGATAATATCAACAGAAATAAGGATAGCAATAATAGAATGAGGATAATAATAACAGTTATAGCATAATGAATAATAATAGTGGGGATAATAATAATAGCAATAACGACAATGCCAATAGTAATAAAGATCGTAATAATGGAATGAGGCTAATCATAACAGGCTCAGCGATAATAATAAGAGAAATAACGATGATATCAACAGAAATAAGGATAGTAATAATAGAATGAGGATAATAATAACAGTTATAGCCATATGAATAATAGTAGTAGGGATAATAATAATAATAATAACGACAATATCAATAGTAATAAAGATAGTAATAATGGAATGAGGATAATCATAACAGGCTCAGTGATAATAATAAGGGAAATGACGATAAAATCAACAGAAATAAGGATAGTAATAATAGAATGAGGATAATCATAACAGTTATACCCATATGAATAGTAGTAGCAGGGATAATAATAATAGTAATAACGACAATATCAATAGTAATAAAGATAGTAATAATAGAATGAGGCTAATAATAATAATAGTCTCACCGATAATAAAAAGAGAAGCAACGATAATATCAACAGAAATAAGGAGAGTATTAATAGCATGAGGATAATAATAACAGTTATAGCCATATGAATTATAGTAGCAGGATAATAATAATAATAATAACGACAATATCAATTGTAATAAAGATAGTAATAATGGAATGAGGATAATCACAACAGGCTCAGCGATAATAATAAGAGAAATAACGGTAAGATCAACAGAAATAAGGATAGTAATAATTGAATAAGGATAATAATAACAGTTATAGTGATATGAATAATAGTAACGGGGATAATAATAATAGTAATAACGACAATATCAATAGTAATAAAGATAGTAATAATGGAATGAGGATAATAATAACAGTCTCACCGATAATAAAAAGAGAAACAACGATAATATTAACAGAAATAAATATAGTAATAATAGAATGAGGATAATAATAACAGTTATAGCCATATGAATAATAGTAGTAGGAATAATAATAATAGTTATAACGACAATATCAATAGTAATAAAGATAGTAATAATGGAATGAGGATAATCATAACAGGCTCAGCGATAATAATAAGAGAAATAACGGTAATATCAACAGAAATAAGGATAGTAATAATAGAATTGAGATAATAATAACAGTTATAGCCATATGAATAATAGTAGTAGGAATTATAATAATAGTAATAACGACAATATCAATAGTAAAAAAGGTAGTAATAATGGAATAAGGCTAATAATAATAATAGTCTCACCGATAATAAAAAGAGAAGCAACGATAATATCAACAGAAATAAGGATAGCAGTAATAGTATGAGGATAATAATAACAGTTATAGCCATGTGAATTATAGTAGCAGGGATAATAATAATAATAATAATAACGACAATATCAATAGAATAAAGACATTAATAATGGAATGAGGATAATCACAACAGGCTCAGCGACAATAATAAGAGAAATAACGATAAGATCAACAGAAATATGGGTAGTAATAATAGAATAAGGATAATAATAACAGTTATAGCGATATGAATAATAGTAGCGGGGATAATAATAATAGTAATAACGACAATATCAATAGTAATAAAGATAGTAATAATGGAATGAGGATAATCATAACAGGCTCAGCGATAATAATAAGAGAAATAACGATAATATCAACAGAAATAAGGATAGTAATAATAGAATGAGGATGATAATAACAGTTATAGCCATATGAATAATAGTAGTAGGGATAATAATAGTAATAATAACGACAATATCAATAGTAATAAACATAGTAATAATGGAATGAGGATAATCATAACAGGCTCAGCGATAATAATAAGAGAAATAACGATAATATCAACAGAAATACGGATAGTAATAATAGAATAAGGATAATAATAACAGTTATAGTGATATGAATAATAGTAACGGGGATAATAATAATAGTAATAACGACAATATCAATAGTAATAAAGATAGTACTAATGGAATTAGGATAATCATAACAGGCTCAGCGATAATAATAAGAGAAATAAAGATAATATCAACAGAAATAACGATAGTAATAATAGAATGAGGATAATAATAACAGTTATAGCCATATGAATAATAGTAGCGGGGATAATAATAATAGTAATAACGACAATACCACTAGTAATAAAGGTAGTAATAATGGAATGAGGCTAATAATAATAATAGTCTCACCTATAATAAAAAGGGAAACAACGATAATATCAACTGAAATAAGGATAGTAATAATAGTATGAGGATAATAATAACAGTTATAGCCATATGAATTATAGTAGCAGGGATAATAATAATAATAATAATAACGACAATATCAATAGTAATAAAGATAGTAATAATGGAATGAGGATAATCACAAAAGGCTCAGCGATAATAATAAGAGAAATAACGATAAGATCAACAGAAATCTGGGTAGTAATAATAGAATGAGGATAATAATAACAGTTATAGCGATATGAATAATAGTAGCGGGGATAATAGTAATAGTAATAACGACAATATCAATAGTAATAAAGATAGTAATAATGGAATGAGGATAATCATAACAGGCTCAGCGATAATAATAAGAGAAATAACGATATAATCAACAGAAATAAGGATAGTAATAATAGAATGAGGATAATCATAACAGTTATACCCATATGAATAGTAGTAGCAGGGATAATAATAATAGTAATAACGACAATATCAATAATAATAAAGATAGTAATAATGGAATGAGGCTAATAATAATAATAGTCTCACGGATAATAAAAAGAGAAGCAACGATAATATCAACAGAAATAAGGAGAGTAATAATAGCATGCGGATAATAATAACAGTTATAGCCATATCAATTATAGTAGCAGGATAATAATAATAATAATAACGACAATATCAATTGTAATAAAGATAGTAATAATGGAATGAGGATAATCACAACAGGCTCAGCGATAATAATAAGAGAAATAACGGTAAGATCAACAGAAATATGGATAGTAATAATTGAATAAGGATAATAATAACAGTTATAGTGATATGAATAATAGTAACGGGGATAATAATAATAGTAATAACGACAATGTCAATAGTAATAAAGATAGTAATAATGGAAGGACGATAATGATAACAGGCTCAGCGATAATAATAAGAGAAATAACCATAATATCAACAGAAATAAGGATAGTAACAATAGAATGAGGATAATCATAACAGTTATACCCATATGAATAATAGTAGCAGGGATAATAATAATAGTAATAACGACAATATCAATAGTAATAAAGATAGTAATAATGGAATGAGGATAATAATAACAGTCTCACCGATAATAAAAAGAGAAACAACGATAATATTAACAGAAATAAATATAGTAATAATGGAATGAGGATAATAATAACAGTTATAGCCATATGAATAATAGTAGTAGGAATAATAATAATAGAAATAACGAGAATATCAATAGTAATGAAGATAGTTATAATGGAATGAGGATAATGATAACAGTGTCAGCGAGAATAAAACCAAAAATACCGATAATATCAACAGAAATAAGGATAGCAATAATAGAATGAGGATAATAATAGCAGTTATAGCCATATGAATTATAGTAGTAGGGATAATAATAATAGTAATAACGACAATATCAATTGTAATAAAGATAGTAATAATGGAATGAGGATAATCATAACAGGCTCAGCGATAATAATAAGAGAAATAACGATAATAACAACAGAAATAAGGATAGTAATAATAGAATTGAGATAATAATAACAGTTATAGCCATAATAATAATAGTAGTAGGAATTATAATAATAGTAATAACGACAATATCAATAGTAATAAAGGTAGTAATAATGGAACGAGGATTATCATAACAGGCTCAGCGATAATAATAAGAGAAATAACGATAATACCAACAGAAATAAGGATAGCAATAATAGAATGAGGATAATAATAACAGTTATAGCCATATGAATGATAGTGGTAGGGATAATAATAATAGTAATAACGACAATATCAATTGTAATAAAGATAGTAATAATGGAATGACGATAATCATAACAGGCTCAGCGATAATAATAGGAGAAATAACGATAATATCAACAGAAATAAGGATAGTAATAATAGAATGAGGATAATATTAACAGATATAGCCATACGAATAACACTAGTAGGAATAATAATAATAGCAATAACGATAATATCAATTGTAATAAAGATAGTTATAATGGAATGAGGATAATGATAACAGTATCGGCGACAATAATAACAAAAATACCGATAATATCAACAGAAATAAGGATAGCAATAATAGAATGAGGATAATAATAACAGTTATAGCATAATGAATAATAATAGTGGGGATAATAATAATAGCAATAACGACAATGCCAATAGTAATAAAGATCGTAATAATGGAATGAGGCTAATCATAACAGGCTCAGCGATAATAATAAGAGAAATAACGATGATATCAACAGAAATAAGGATAGTAATAATAGAGTGAGGATAATAATAACAGTTATAGCCATATGAATAATAGTAGTAGGGATAATAATAATAATAATAACGACAATATCAATAGTAATAAAGATAATAATAATGGAATGAGGATAATCATAACAGGCACAGTGATAATAATAAGAGAAATAACGATAATATCAACAGAAATATGGATAGTAATAATAGAATGAGGATAATAATAACAGTTATAGCGATATGAATAATAGTAGCGGGGATAATAATAATAGTAATAACGACAATATCAATAGTAATAAAGATAGTTATAATGGAATGAGGATAATCATAACAGGCTCAGCGATAATAATAAGAGAAATAACGGTAAGATCAACAGAAATATGGATAGTAATAATTGAATAAGGATAATAATAACAGTTATAGTGATATGAATAATAGTAACGGGGATAATAATAATAGTAATAACGACAATATCAATAGTAATAAAGATAGTAATAATGGAAGGACGATAATGATAACAGGCTCAGCGATAATAATAAGAGAAATAACCATAATATCAACAGAAATAAGGATAGTAACAATAGAATGAGGATAATCATAACAGTTATACCCATATGAATGAAAGTAGTAGGGATAATAATAATAGTAATAACGACAATATCAATTGTAATAAAGATAGTAATAATGGAATGAGTATAATAACAACAGGCTCAGCGATAATAATAAGAGAAATAACGATAATATCAACAGAAATAAGGATAGTAATAATAGAATGAGGATAATAATAACAGTTATAGCCATATGAATAATAGTAGTAGGGATAATAATAATAGTAATAACGACAATATCAATAGTAATAAAGATGGTAATAATGGAATGAGAATAATCACAACAGGCTCAGCGATAATAATAAGAGAAATAACGATAAGATCAACAGAAATAAGGATAGTAATAATTGAGTAAGGATAATAATAACAGTTATAGTGATATGAATAATAGTAACGGGAATACTAATAACAGTAATAACGACAATATCAATAGTAATAAAGATAGTTATAATGGAATGAGGATAATGATAACAGTGTCAGCGAGAATAATACCGAAAATACCGATAATACCAACAGAAATAAGGATAGCAATAATAGAATGAGGATAATAATAACAGTTATAGCCATATGAATGATAGTAGTAGGGATAATAATAATAGTAATAACGACAATATCAATTGTAATAAAGATAGTAATAATGGAATGACGATAATCATAACAGGCTCAGCGATAATAATAAGAGAAATAACGATAATATCAACAGAAATATGGATAGTAATAATAGAATGAGGATAATAATAACAGTTATAGCGATATGAATAATATTAGCGGGGATAATACTAATAGTAATAACGACAATATCAATAGTAATGAAGATAGTTATAATGGAATGAGGATAATGATAACAGTGTCAGCGAGAATAATACCAAAAATACCGATAATATCAACAGAAATATGGATAGTAATAATTGAATAAGGATAATAATAACAGTTATACCCATATGAATAATAGTAGCAGGGATAATAATAATAGTAACAACGACAATATCAATAGTAATAAAGATAGTAATAATGGAATGAGGATAATCATAACAGGCTCAGCGACAATAATAACAAAAATAGCGATAATACCAACAGAAATAAGGATAGCAATAATAGAATGAGGATAATAATAACAGCTATAGCCATATGAATGAAAGTAGTAGGGATAATAATAATAGTAATAACGACAATATCAATTGTAATAAAGATAGTAATAATGGAATGAGGATAATCATAACAGGCTCAGCGACAATAATAACAAAAACACCGATAATACCAACAGAAATAAGGATAGCAATAATAGAATGAGGATAATAATAACAGTTATATCCGTATGAATGATAGTAGTAGGGATAATAATAATAGTAATAACGACAATATCAATTGTAATAAAGATAGTAATAATGGAATGACGACAATCATAACAGGCTCAGCGATAATAATAAGAGAAATAACGATAATATCAACAGAAATAAGGATAGTAATAATAGAATAAGGATAATAATAACAGTTATAGTGATATGAATAATAGTAACGGGGATAATAATAATAGTAATAACGACAATATCAATAGTAATAAAGATAGTAATAATGGAAGGACGATAATCATAACAGGCTCAGCGATAATAATAAGAGAAATAACGATAATATCAACAGAAATAAGGATAGTAATAATAGAATGAGGAAAATCATAACAGTTATACCCATATGAATAATAGTAGCAGGGATAATAATGATAGTAATAACGACAATATCAATAGTAATAAAGATAGTAATAATGGAATGAGGATAATAATAACAGTCTCACCGATAATAATAAGAGAAATAACGATAATATCAACAGAAATAAGTGTAGTAGTAATAGAATGAGGATAATAATAACAGTTATAGCCATATGAATAATAGTAGTAGGAATGATAATAATAGAAATAACGACAATATCAATAGTAATGAAGATAGTTATAATGGAATGATGATAATGATAACAGTGTCAGCGAGAATAATACCAAAAATAACCGATAATATCAACAGAAATAAGGATAGCAATAATAGAATGAGGATAATAATAGCAGTTATAGCCATATGAATTATAGTAGCAGGGATAATAATAATAATAATAACGACAATATCAATAGTAATAAAGATAGTAATAATGGAATGAGGATAATCACAACAGGCTCAGCGACAATAATAAGAGAAATATCGATAAGATCAACAGAAATATGGATAGTAATAATAGAATGAGGATAATAATAACAGTTATAGCGATATGAATAATGGTAGCGGGGATAATAATAATAGTAATAACGACAATATCAATAGTAATAAAGATAGTAATAATAGAATGAGGATAATCATAACAAGCTCAGCGATAATAATAAGAGAAATAACGATAAGATCAACAGAAATATGGGTAGTAATAATAGAATGAGGATAATAATAACAGTTATAGCGATATGAATAATAGTAGCGGGGATAATAATAATAGTAATAACGACAATATCAATAGTAATAAAGATAGTAATAATGGAATGACGACAATCATAACAGGCTCAGCGATAATAATAAGAGAAATAACGATAATATCAACAGAAATAAGGATAGTAATAATAGAATGAGGATAATCATAACAGTTATACCCATATGAATAATAGTAGCAGGAATTATAATAATAGTGATAACGACAATATCAATAGTAATAAAGGTAGTAATAATGGAATGAGGCTAATAATAATAATAGTCTCACCGATAATAAAAAGAGAAGCAACGATAATATCAACAGAAATAAGGATAGTAATAATAGAATGAGGATAATAATTACAGTTATAGCCATATGAATGATAGTAGTAGGGATAATAATAATAGTAATAACGACAATATCAATTGTAACAAAGATAGTAATAATGGAATGACGACAATCATAACAGGCTCAGCGATAATAATAAGAGAAATAACGATAATATCAACAGAAATATGGATAGTAATAATAGAATGAGAATAATAATAACAGTTATAGCGATATGAATAATAGTAACGGGGATAATAATAATAGTAGTAACGACAATATCAATAGTAATAAAGATAGTAATAATGGAATGAGGATAATCATAACAGGCTCAGCGATAATAATAAGAGAAATAACGGTAATATGAACATAAATAAGGATAGTAATAATAGAATGAGGATAATAATAACAGTTATAGCGATATGAATAATAGTAGCGTGGATAATAATAATAGTAATAACGACAATATCAATAGTAATAAAGATAGTAATAATGGAATGAGGATAATCACAACAGGCTCAGCGACAATAATAAGAGAAATAACGATAAGATCGACAGAAATATGGATAGTAATAATAGAATGAGGATAATAATAACAGTTATAGCGATATGAATAATAGTAGCGGGGATAATAATAATAGTAATAACGACAATATCAATAGTAATAAAGGTAGTAATAATGGAATGAGGATAATCATAACAGGCTCAGCGATAATAATAAGAGAAATAACGGTAATGTCAACAGAAATAAGGATAGTAATAATAGAATGAGGATAATAATAACAGTTATAGCAATATGAATAATAGTAGTAGGAATTATAATAATAGTAATAGCGACAATATCAATAGTAATAAAGGTAGTAATAATGGAATGAGGATAATCATAACAGGCTCAGCGATAATAATAAGAGAAATAACGGTAATATCAACAGAAATAAGGATAGTAATAATAGAATTGAGATAATAATAACAGTTATAGCCATATGAATAATAGTAGTAGGAATTATAATAATAGTAATAACGACAATATCAATAGTAATGAAGATAGTTATAATGGAATGAGGATAATGATAACAGTGTCAGCGAGAATAATACCAAAAATACCGATAATATCAACAGAAATAAGGATAGCAATAATAGAATGAGGATAATAATAGCAGTTATAGCCATATGAATTATAGAAGCGGGGAAAATAATAATAATAATAACGACAATATCAATAGTAATAAAGATAGTAATAATGGAATGAGGATAATCACAACAGGCTCAGCGACAATAATAAGAGAAATAACGATAAGATCAACAGAAATATGGATAGTAATAATAGAATGAGGATAATAATAACAGTTATAGCGATATGAATAATAGTAGCGGGGATAATAATAATAGTAATAACGACAATATCAATTGTAACAAAGATAGTAATAATGGAATGACGACAATCATAACAGGCTCAGCGATAATAATAAGAGAAATAACGATAATATCAACAGAAATAAGGATAGTAATAATAGAACAAGGATAATAATAACAGTTATAGTGATATGAATAATAGTAACGGGGATAATAATAATAGTCATAACGACAATATCAATAGTAATAAAGATAGTAATAATGGAATGAGGATAATGATAACAGTGTCAGCGAGAGTAATACCGAAAATACCGATAATATCAACAGAAATATGGATAGTAATAATAGAATGAGGATAATAATAACAGTTATAGCGATATGAATAATATTAGCGGGGATAATACTAATAGTAATAACGACAATATCAATAGTAATAAAGATAGTAATAATGGAATGAGGATAATCATAACAGGCTCAGCGACAATAATAACAAAAACACCGATAATACCAACAGAAACAAGGATAGCAATAATAGAATGAGGATAATAATAACAGTTATATCCGTATGAATGATAGTAGTAGGGATAATAATAATAGTAATAACGACAATATCAATTGTAATAAAGATAGTAATAATGGAATGACGACAATCATAACAGGCTCAGCGATAATAATAAGAGAAATAACGATAATATCAACAGAAATAAGGATAGTAATAATAGAATAAGGATAATAATAACAGTTATAGAGATATGAATAATAGTAACGGGGATAATAATGATAGTAATAACGACAATATCAATAGTAATAAAGATAGTAATAATGGAATGAGGATAATAATAACAGTCTCACCGATAATAATAAGAGAAATAACGATAATATCAACAGAAATAAGTATAGTAGTAATAGAATGAGGATAATAATAACAGTTATAGCCATATGAATAATAGTAGTAGGAATAATAATAATAGAAATAACGACAATATCAATAGTAATGAAGATAGTTATAATGGAATGATGATAATGATAACAGTGTCAGCGAGAATAATACCAAAAATACCGATAATATCAACAGAAATAAGGATAGCAATAATAGAATGAGGATAATAATAACAGTTATAGCAATATGAATAATAGTAGTAGGAATTATAATAATAGTAATAACGACAATATCAATAGTAATAAAGGTAGTAATAATGGAATGAGGATAATCATAACAGGCTCAGCGATAATAATAAGAGAAATAACGGTAATATCAACAGAAATAAGGATAGTAATAATAGAATGAGGATAATAATAACAGTTATAGCCATATGAATAATAGTAGCGGGGATAATAATAATAGTAATAACGACAATACCAATAGTAATAAAGGTAGTAATAATGGAATGAGGCTAATAATAATAATAGTCTCACCTATAATAAAAAGGGAAACAACGATAATATCAACTGAAATAAGGATAGTAATAATAGTATGAGGATAATAATAACAGTTATAGCCATATGAATTATAGTAGCAGGGATAATAATAATAATAATAATAACGACAATATCAATAGTAATAAAGATAGTAATAATGGAATGAGGATAATCACAAAAGGCTCAGCGATAATAATAAGAGAAATAACGATAAGATCAACAGAAATATGGGTAGTAATAATAGAATGAGGATAATAATAACAGTTATAGCGATATGAAAAATAGTAGCGGGGATATTAATAATAGTAATAACGACAATATCAATAGTAATAAAGATAGTAATAATGGAATGAGGATATTAATAACAGTCTCACCGATAATAAAAAGAGAAACAACGATAATATCAACAGAAATAAATATAGTAATAATAGAATGAGGATAATAATAACAGTTATAGCCATATGAATAATAGTAGTAGGAATAATAATAATAGAAATAACGACAATATCAATAGTAATGAAGATAGTTATAATGGAATGAGGGTAATGATAACAGTGTCAGCGAGAATAATACCAAAAATACCGATAATATCAACAGAAATAAGGATAGCAATAATAGAATGAGGATAATAATAACAGTTATAGCCATATGAATTATAGAAGCGGGGAAAATAATAATAATAATAACGACAATATCAATAGTAATACAGATAGAAATAATGGAATGAGGATAATCACAACAGGCTCAGCGACAATAATAAGAGAAATAACGATAAGATCAACAGAAATATGGATAGTAATAATAGAGTGAGGATAATAATAACAGTTATAGCGATATGAATAATAGTAGCGGGGATAATAATAATAGTAATAACGACAATATCAATTGTAACAAAGATAGTAATAATGGAATGACGACAATCATAACAGGCTCAGCGATAATAATAAGAGAAATAACGATAATATCAACAGAAATAAGGATAGTAATAATAGAACAAGGATAATAATAACAGTTATAGTGATATGAATAATAGTAACGGGGATAATAATAATAGTCATAACGACAATATCAATAGTAATAAAGATAGTAATAATGGAATGAGGATAATCATAACAGGCTCAGCGACAATAATAACAAAAACACCGATAATACCAACAGAAATAAGGATAGCAATAATAGAATGAGGATAATAATAACAGTTATATCCGTAAGAATGATAGTAGTAGGGATAATAATAATAGTAATAACGACAATATCAATTGTAATAAAGATAGTAATAATGGAATGACGACAATCATAACAGGCTCAGCGATAATAATAAGAGAAATAACGATAATATCAACAGAAATAAGGATAGTAATAATAGAATAAGGATAATAATAACAGTTATAGAGATATGAATAATAGTAACGGGGATAATAATGATAGTAATAACGACAATATCAATAGTAATAAAGATAGTAATAATGGAATGAGGATAATAATAACAGTCTCACCGATAATAATAAGAGAAATAACGATAATATCAACAGAAATAAGTATAGTAGTAATAGAATGAGGATAATAATAACAGTTATAGCCATATGAATAATAGTAGTAGGAATAATAATAATAGAAATAACGACAATATCAATAGTAATGAAGATAGTTATAATGGAATGATGATAATGATAACAGTGTCAGCGAGAATAATACCAAAAATACCGATAATATCAACAGAAATAAGGATAGCAATAATAGAATGAGGATAATAATAACAGTTATAGCAATATGAATAACAGTAGTAGGAATTATAATAATAGTAATAACGACAATATCAATAGTAATAAAGGTAGTAATAATGGAATGAGGATAATCATAACAGGCTCAGCGATAACAATAAGAGAAATAACGATAAGATCAACAGAAATATGGGTAGTAATAATAGAATGAGGATGATAATAACAGTTATAGCCATATGAATAATAGTAGTAGGGATAATAATAATAATAATAACGACAATATCAATAGTAATAAAGATAGTGATAATGGAATGAGGATAATCATAACAGGCTCAGCGATAATAATAAGAGAAATAACGATAATATCAACAGAAATATGGATAGTAATAATAGTATGAGGATAATAATAACAGTTATAGCAATATGAATAAGAGTAGCGGGGGTAATAATAATAGTAATAACGACAATATCAATAGTAATAAAGATAGTAATAATGGAAGGACGATAATCATAACAGGCTCAGCGACAATAATAAGAGAAATAACGATAAGATCAACAGAAATGTGGATAGTAATAATAGAATGAGGATAATAATAACAGTTATAGCCATATGAATAATAGTAGCGGGGATAATAATAATAGTAATAACGACAATACCAATAGTAATAAAGGTAGTAATAATGGAATGAGGCTAATAATAATAATAGTCTCACCTATAATAAGAAGGGAAACAACGATAATATCAACTGAAATAAGGATAGTAATAATAGTATGAGGATAATAATAACAGTTATAGCCATATGAATTATAGTAGCAGGGATAATAATAATAATAATAATAACGACAATATCAATAGTAATAAAGATAGTAATAATGGAATGAGGATAATCACAAAAGGCTCAGCGATAATAATAAGAGAAATAACGATAAGATCAACAGAAATATGGGTAGTAATAATAGAATGAGGATAATAATAACAGTTATAGCGATATGAAAAATAGTAGCGGGGATATTAATAATAGTAATAACGACAATATCAATAGTAATAAAGATAGTAATAATGGAATGAGGATAATAATAACAGTCTCACCGATAATAAAAAGAGAAACAACGATAATATCAACAGAAATAAATATAGTAATAATAGAATGAGGATAATAATAACAGTTATAGCCATATGAATGATAGTAGTAGGGATAATAATAATAGTAATAACGACAATATCAATTGTAATAAAGATAGTAATAATGGAATGAGGATAATGATAACAGTGTCGGCGACAATAATAACAAAAATACCGATAATATCAACAGAAATATGGATAGCAATAATAGAATGAGGATAATAATAACAGTTATAGCAGAATGAATAATAATAGTGGGGATAATAATAATAGCAATAACGACAATGTCAATAGCAATAAAGATGGTAATAATGGAATGAGGATAATGATAACAGTGTCAGCGAGAATAATACCAAAAATACCGATAACATCAACAGAAATAAGGATAGCAATAATAGAATGAGGACAATAATAGCAGTTATAGCGATATGAATAATAGTAGCGGGGATAATAATAATAGTAATAACGACAATATCAATAGTAATAAAGGTAGTAATAATGGAATGAGGATAATCATAACAGGCTCAGCGATAATAATAAGAGAAATAACGGTAATATCAACAGAAATAAGGATAGTAATAATAGAATTGAGATAATAATAACAGTTATAGCCATATGAATAATAGTAGTAGGGATAATAATAATAGTAATAACGACAATATCAATAGTAATAAAGATAGTAATAATGGAATGAGGATAATCACAACAGGCTCAGCGACAATAATAAGAGAAATAACGATAAGATCAACAGAAATAAGGATAGTAATAATTGAGTAAGGATAATAATAACAGTTATAGTGATATGAATAATAGTAACGGGGATACTAATAATAGTAATAACGACAATATCAATAGTAATAAAGATAGTAATAATGGAATGAGGATAATCATAACAGGCTCAGCGAGAATAATACCAAAAATAACGATAATATCAACAGAAATATGGATAGTAATAATAGAATGAGGATAATAATAACAGTTATAGCGATATGAATAATAGTAGCGGGGATAATAATAATAGTAATAACGACAATATCAATAGTAATAAAGATAGTAATAATGGAATGAGGATAATCACAACAGGCTCAGCGACAATAATAAGAGATATAACGATAAGATCAACAGAAATATGGATAGTAATAATAGAATGCGGATAATAATAACAGTTATAGCGATATGAATAATAGTAGCGGGGGTAATAATAATAGCAACAACGACAATATCAATAGTAATAAAGATAGTAATAATGGAAGGACGATAATCATAACAGGCTCAGCGATAATAATAAGAGAAATAACGATAATGTCAACAGAAATAAGGATAATAATAATAGAATGAGGATAATCATAACAGTTATACCCATATGAATAATAGTAGCAGGGATAATAATAATAGTAACAACGACAATATCAATAGTAATAAAGATAGTAATAATGGAATGAGTATAATAATAACAGTCGCACCGATTAAAAAAGAGAAACAACGATAATATCAACAGAAATAAGAATAGTAATAATAGAATGAGGATAATAATAACAGTTATAGCCATATGAATAATAGTAGTAGGAATAATAATTATAAAAATAACGACAATATCAATAGTAATGAAGATAGTAATAATGGAATGAGGCTAATAATAATAATAGTCTCACCGATAATAAAAAGAGAAGCAACGATAATATCAACAGAAATAAGGATAGTAATAATAGAATGAGGATAATAATAACAGTTATAGCCATATGAATGATAGTAGTAGGGATAATAATAATAGTAATAACGACAATATCAATTGTAATAAAGATAGTAATAATGGAATGACGACAATCATAACAGGCTCAGCGATAATAATAAGAGAAATAACGATAATATCAACAGAAATAAGGATAGTAATAATAGAATAAGGATAATAATAACAGTTATAGTGATATGAATAATAGTAACGGGGATAATAATAATAGTAATAACGACAATATCAATAGTAAT
Source organism: Megachile willughbiella (assembly GCA_945859595.2). NCBI lineage: Eukaryota > Metazoa > Arthropoda > Insecta > Hymenoptera > Megachilidae > Megachile > Megachile willughbiella. The sequence goes on from CAMAOD020000270.1 coordinate 70,839, forward strand.
AAAGATAGTAATAATGGAAGGACGATAATCATAACAGGCTCAGCGATAATAATAAGAGAAATAACGATAATATCAACAGAAATAAGGATAGTAATAATAGAATAAGGATAATAATAACAGTTATAGTGATATGAATAATAGTAACGGGGATAATAATAATAGTAATAACGACAATATCAATAGTAATAAAGATAGTAATAATGGAATGAGGATAATCATAACAGGCTCAGCGATAATAATAAGAGAAATAACGATAAGATCAACAGAAATATGGATAGTAATAATAGAATGAGGATAATAATAACAGTTATAGCGATATGAATAATAGTAGCGGGGATAATAATAATAGTAATAACGACAATATCAATAGTAATAAAGATTGTAATAATGGAATGAGGATAATCACAACAGGCTCAGCGATAATAATATGAGAAATAACGATAAGATCAACAGAAATATGGGTAGTAATAATAGAATGAGGATGATAATAACAGTTATAGCCATATGAATAATAGTAGTAGGGATAATAATAATAATAATAACGACAATATCAATAGTAATAAAGATAGTGATAATGGAATGAGGATAATCATAACAGGCTCAGCGATAATAATAAGAGAAATAACGATAATATCAACAGAAATATGGATAGCAATAATAGTATGAGGATAATAATAACAGTTATAGCGATATGAATAATAGTAGCGGGGATAATAATAATAGTAATAACGACAATATCAATAGTAATAAAGATAGTAATAATGGAATAAGGATAATCATAACAGGCACAGCGATAATAACAAGAGAAATAACGGTAATGTCAACAGAAATAAGGATAGTAATAATAGAATGAGGATAATAATAACAGTTATAGCAATATGAATAATAGTAGCGGGGGTAATAATAATAGTAATAACGACAATATCAATAGTAATAAAGATAGTAATAATGGAAGGACGATAATCATAACAGGCTCAGCGACAATAATAAGAGAAATAACGATAAGATCAACAGAAATATGGATAGTAATAATAGAATGAGGATAATAATAACAGTTATAGCGATATGAATAATAGTAGCAGGGATAATAATAATAGTAATAACGACAATATCAATAGTAATAAAGATAGTAATAATGGAATGAGGATAATCATAACAGGCTCAGCGATAATAATAAGAGAAATAACGGTAATATCAACAGAAATAAGGATAGTAATAATAGAATGAGGATAATAATAACAGTTATAGCAATATGAATAATAGTAGTAGGAATTATAATAATAGTAATAACGACAATATCAATAGTAATAAAGGTAGTAATAATGGAATGAGGCTAATAATAATAATAGTCTCACCGATAATAAAAAGAGAAGCAACGATAATATCAACAGAAATAAGGATAGTAGTAATAGTATGAGGATAATAATAACAGTTATAGCCATGTGAATTATAGTAGCAGGGATAATAATAATAATAATAACGACAATATCAATAGTAATAAAGATAGTAATAATGGAATGAGGATAATCACAACAGGCTCAGCGATAATAATATGAGAAATAACGATAAGATCAACAGAAATATGGGTAGTAATAATAGAATGAGGATGATAATAACAGTTATAGCCATATGAATAATAGTAGTAGGGATAATAATAATAATAATAACGACAATATCAATAGTAATAAAGATAGTGATAATGGAATGAGGATAATCATAACAGGCTCAGCGATAATAATAAGAGAAATAACGATAATATCAACAGAAATATGGATAGCAATAATAGTATGAGGATAATAATAACAGTTATAGCGATATGAATAATAGTAGCGGGGATAATAATAATAGTAATAACGACAATATCAATAGTAATAAAGATAGTAATAATGGAATAAGGATAATCATAACAGGCACAGCGATAATAACAAGAGAAATAACGGTAATGTCAACAGAAATAAGGATAGTAATAATAGAATGAGGATAATAATAACAGTTATAGCAATATGAATAATAGTAGCGGGGGTAATAATAATAGTAATAACGACAATATCAATAGTAATAAAGATAGTAATAATGGAAGGACGATAATCATAACAGGCTCAGCGACAATAATAAGAGAAATAACGATAAGATCAACAGAAATATGGATAGTAATAATAGAATGAGGATAATAATAACAGTTATAGCGATGTGAATAATAGTAGCGGGGATAATAATAATAGTAATAACGACAATATCAATAGTAATAAAGATAGTAATAATGGAATGAGGATAATCATAACAGGCTCAGCGATAATAATAAGAGAAATAACGGTAATATCAACAGAAATAAGGATAGTAATAATAGAATGAGGATAATAATAACAGTTATAGCAATATGAATAATAGTAGTAGGAATTATAATAATAGTAATAACGACAATATCAATAGTAATAAAGGTAGTAATAATGGAATGAGGCTAATAATAATAATAGTCTCACCGATAATAAAAAGAGAAGCAACGATAATATCAACAGAAATAAGGATAGTAGTAATAGTATGAGGATAATAATAACAGTTATAGCCATATGAATTATAGTAGCAGGGATAATAATAATAATAATAACGACAATATCAATAGTAATAAAGATAGTAATAATGGAATGAGGATAATCACAACAGGCTCAGCGATAATAATAAGAGAAATAACGATAAGATCAACAGAAATATGGGTAGTAATAATAGAATGAGGATGATAATAACAGTTATAGCCATGTGAATTATAGTGGCAGGGATAATAATAATAATAATAACGACAAAATCAATAGAATAAAGATAGTAATAATGGAATGAGGATAATCACAACAGGCTCAGCGACAATAATAAGAGAAATAACGATAAGATCAACAGAAATATGGGTAGTAATAATAGAATGAGGATAATAATAACAGTTATAGCGATATGAATAATAGTAGCGGGGATAATAATAATAGTAATAACGACAATATCAATAGTAATAACGATAGTAATAATGGAATGAGGATAATCATAACAGGCTCAGCGATAATAATAAGAGAAATAACGATAATATCAACAGAAATAAGGATAGTAATAATAGAATGAGGATGATAATAACAGTTATAGCCATATGAATAATAGTAGTAGGGATAATAATAGTAATAATAACGACAATATCAATTGTAATAAAGATAGTAATAATGGAATGACGACAATCATAACAGGCTCAGCGATAATAATAAGAGAAATAACGATAATATCAACAGAAATAAGGATAGTAATAATAGAATAAGGATAATAATAACAGTTATAGTGATATGAATAATAGTAACGGGGATAATAATAATAGTAATAACGACAATATCAATAGTAATAAAGATAGTAATAATGGAATTAGGATAATCATAACAGGCTCAGCGATAATAATAAGAGAAATAACGATAATATCAACAGAAATAAGGATAGTAATAATAGAATGAGGATAATAATAACAGTTATAGCCATATGAATAATAGTAGCGGGGATAATAATAATAGTAATAACGATAATACCACTAGTAATAAAGGTAGTAATAATGGAATGAGGCTAATAATAATAATAGTCTCACCTATAATAAAAAGGGAAACAACGATAATATCAACTGAAATAAGGATAGTAATAATAGTATGAGGATAATAATAACAGTTATACCCATATGAATAGTAGTAGCAGGGATAATAATAATAGTAATAACGACAATATCAATAGTAATAAAGATAGTAATAATGGAATGAGGATAATCATAACAGGCTCAGCGATAATAATAAGAGAAATAACGATAATATCAACAGAAATAAGGATAGTAATAATAGAATGAGGATGATAATAACAGTTATAGCCATATGAATAATAGTAGTAGGGATAATAATAGTAATAATAACGACAATATCAATAGTAATAAACATAGTAATAATGGAATGAGGATAATCATAACAGGCTCAGCGATAATAATAAGAGAAATAACGATAATATCAACAGAAATACGGATAGTAATAATAGAATAAGGATAATAATAACAGTTATAGTGATATGAATAATAGTAACGGGGATAATAATAATAGTAATAACGACAATATCAATAGTAATAAAGATAGTACTAATGGAATTAGGATAATCATAACAGGCTCAGCGATAATAATAAGAGAAATAAGGATAATATCAACAGAAATAAGGATAGTAATAATAGAATGAGGATAATAATAACAGTTATAGCCATATGAATAATAGTAGCGGGGATAATAATAATAGTAATAACGACAATACCACTAGTAATAAAGGTAGTAATAATGGAATGAGGCTAATAATAATAATAGTCTCACCTATAATAAAAAGGGAAACAACGATAATATCAACTGAAATAAGGATAGTAATAATAGTATGAGGATAATAATAACAGTTATAGCCATATGAATTATAGTAGCAGGGATAATAATAATAATAATAATAACGACAATATCAATAGTAATAAAGATAGTAATAATGGAATAAGGATAATCACAAAAGGCTCAGCGATAATAATAAGAGAAATAACGATAAGATCAACAGAAATCTGGGTAGTAATAATAGAATGAGGATAATAATAACAGTTATAGCGATATGAATAATAGTAGCGGGGATAATAGTAATAGTAATAACGACAATATCAATAGTAATAAAGATAGTAATAATGGAATGAGGATAATCATAACAGGCTCAGCGATAATAATAAGAGAAATAACGATATAATCAACAGAAATAAGGATAGTAATAATAGAATGAGGATAATCATAACAGTTATACCCATATGAATAGTAGTAGCAGGGATAATAATAATAGTAATAACGACAATATCAATAGTAATAAAGATAGTAATAATGGAATGAGGCTAATAATAATAATAGTCTCACGGATAATAAAAAGAGAAGCAACGATAATATCAACAGAAATAAGGAGAGTAATAATAGCATGCGGATAATAATAACAGTTATAGCCATATCAATTATAGTAGCAGGATAATAATAATAATAATAACGACAATATCAATTGTAATAAAGATAGTAATAATGGAATGAGGATAATCACAACAGGCTCAGCGATAATAATAAGAGAAATAACGGTAAGATCAACAGAAATATGGATAGTAATAATTGAATAAGGATAATAATAACAGTTATAGTGATATGAAGAATAGTAACGGGGATAATAATAATAGTAATAACGACAATATCAATAGTAATAAAGATAGTAATAATGGAAGGACGATAATGATAACAGGCTCAGCGATAATAATAAGAGAAATAACCATAATATCAACAGAAATAAGGATAGTAACAATAGAATGAGGATAATCATAACAGTTATACCCATATGAATAATAGTAGCAGGGATAATAATAATAGTAATAACGACAATATCAATAGTAATAAAGATAGTAATAATGGAATGAGGATAATAATAACAGTCTCACCGATAATAAAAAGAGAAACAACGATAATATTAACAGAAATAAATATAGTAATAATGGAATGAGGATAATAATAACAGTTATAGCCATATGAATAATAGTAGTAGGAATAATAATAATAGAAATAACGACAATATCAATAGTAATGAAGATAGTTATAATGGAATGAGGATAATGATAACAGTGTCAGCGAGAATAATACCAAAAATACCGATAATATCAACAGAAATAAGGATAGCAATAATAGAATGAGGATAATAATAGCAGTTATAGCCATATGAATTATAGTAGTAGGGATAATAATAATAGTAATAACGACAATATCAATTGTAATAAAGATAGTAATAATGGAATGAGGATAATCATAACAGGCTCAGCGATAATAATAAGAGAAATAACGATAATATCAACAGAAATAAGGATAGTAATAATAGAATTGAGATAATAATAACAGTTATAGCCATAATAATAATAGTAGTAGGAATTATAATAATAGTAATAACGACAATATCAATAGTAATAAAGGTAGTAATAATGGAATGAGGATTATCATAACAGGCTCAGCGATAATAATAAGAGAAATAACGATAATACCAACAGAAATAAGGATAGCAATAATAGAATGAGGATAATAATAACAGTTATAGCCATATGAATGATAGTGGTAGGGATAATAATAATAGTAATAACGACAATATCAATTGTAATAAAGATAGTAATAATGGAATGACGATAATCATAACATGCTCAGCGATAATAATAGGGGAAATAACGATAATATCAACAGAAATAAGGATAGTAATAATAGAATGAGGATAATATTAACAGATATAGCCATACAAATAACACTAGTAGGAATAATAATAATAGCAATAACGATAATATCAATTGTAATAAAGATAGTTATAATGGAATGAGGATAATGATAACAGTGTCGGCGACAATAATAACAAAAATACCGATAATATCAACAGAAATAAGGATAGCAATAATAGAATGAGGATAATAATAGCAGTTATAGCGATATGAACAATAGTAGCGGGGATAATAATAATAGTAATAACGACAATATCAATAGTAATAAAGATAGTAATAATGGAATGAGGATAATCAGAACAGGCTCAGCGATAATAATAAGAGAAAAAACGATAATATCAACAGAAATAAGTATAGTAATAATAGAAGTGTGATAATAATAACAGTTATAGCCATATGATTAATAGTAGCAGGAATTATAATAATAGTAATAACGACAATATCAATAGTAATAAAGATAGTAATAATGGAAGGACGATAATCATAACAGGCTCAGTGATAATAATAAGAGAAATAACGATAAAATCAACAGAAATAAGGATAGTAATAATAGAATGAGGATAATCATAACAGTTATACCCATATGAATAGTAGTAGCAGGGATAATAATAATAGTAATAACGACAATATCAATAGTAATAAAGATAGTAATAATAGAATGAGGCTAATAATAATAATAGTCTCACCGATAATAAAAAGAGAAGCAACGATAATATCAACAGAAATAAGGAGAGTAATAATAGCATGAGGATAATAATAACAGTTATAGCCATATGAATTATAGTAGCAGGATAATAATAATAATAATAACGACAATATCAATTGTAATAAAGATAGTAATAATGGAATGAGGATAATCACAACAGGCTCAGCGATAATAATAAGAGAAATAACGGTAAGATCAACAGAAATAAGGATAGTAATAATTGAATAAGGATAATAATAACAGTTATAGTGATATGAATAATAGTAACGGGGATAATAATAATAGTAATAACGACAATATCAATAGTAATAAAGATAGTAATAATGGAATGAGGATAATAATAACAGTCTCACCGATAATAAAAAGAGAAACAACGATAATATTAACAGAAATAAATATAGTAATAATAGAATGAGGATAATAATAACAGTTATAGCCATATGAATAATAGTAGTAGGAATAATAATAATAGTTATAACGACAATATCAATAGTAATAAAGGTAGTAATAATGGAATGAGGATAATCATAACAGGCTCAGCGATAATAATAAGAGAAATAACGGTAATATCAACAGAAATAAGGATAGTAATAATAGAATGAGGATGATAATAACAGTTATAGCCATATGAATAATAGTAGTAGGGATAATAATAGTAATAATAACGACAATATCAATAGTAATAAAGATAGTAATAATGGAATGAGGATAATCACAACAGGCTCAGCGATAATAATAAGAGAAATAACGGTAAGATCAACAGAAATATGGATAGTAATAATTGAATAAGGATAATAATAACAGTTATAGTGATATGAATAATAGTAACGGGGATAATAATAATAGTAATAACGACAATATCAATAGTAATAAAGATAGTAATAATGGAAGGACGATAATGATAACAGGCTCAGCGATAATAATAAGAGAAATAACCATAATATCAACAGAAATAAGGATAGTAACAATAGAATGAGGATAATCATAACAGTTATACCCATATGAATAATAGTAGCAGGGATAATAATAATAGTAATAACGACAATATCAATAGTAATAAAGATAGTAATAATGGAATGAGGATAATAATAACAGTCTCACCGATAATAAAAAGAGAAACAACGATAATATTAACAGAAATAAATATAGTAATAATGGAATGAGGATAATAATAACAGTTATAGCCATATGAATAATAGTAGTAGGAATAATAATAATAGAAATAACGACAATATCAATAGTAATGAAGATCGTAATAATGGAATGAGGCTAATCATAACAGGCTCAGCGATAATAATAAGAGAAATAACGATGATATCAACAGAAATAAGGATAGTAATAATAGAATGAGGATAATAATAACAGTTATAGCCATATGAATAATAGTAGTAGGGATAATAATAATAATAATAACGACAATATCAATAGTAATAAAGATAATAATAATGGAATGAGGATAATCATAACATGCACAGTGGTAATAATAAGAGAAATAACGATAATATCAACAGAAATATGGATAGTAATAATAGAATGAGGATAATAATAACAGTTATAGCATAATGAATAATAATAATGGGGATAATAATAATAGTAATAACGACAATATCAATAGTAATAAAGATGGTAATAATGGAATGAGGATAATGATAACAGTGTCAGCGAGAATAATACCAAAAATACCGATAATATCAACAGAAATAAGGATAGCAATAATAGAATGAGGATAATAATAGCAGTTATAGCGATATGAACAATAGTAGCGGGGATAATAATAATAGTAATAACGACAATATCAATAGTAATAAAGATAGTAATAATGGAATGAGGATAATCATAACAGGCTCAGCGATAATAATAAGAGAAAAAACGATAATATCAACAGAAATAAGTATAGTAATAATAGAAGTGTGATAATAATAACAGTTATAGCCATATGATTAATAGTAGCAGGAATTATAATAATAGTAATAACGACAATATCAATAGTAATAAAGGTAGTAATAATGGAATGAGGCTAATAATAATAATAGTCTCACCGATAATAAAAAGAGAAGCAACGATAATATCAACAGAAATAAGGATAGTAATAATAGTATGAGGATAATAATAACAGTTATAGCCATATGAATTATAGTAGCAGGGATAATAATAATAATAATAACGACAATATCAATAGTGATAAAGATAGTAATAATGGAATGAGGATAATCACAACAGGCTCACCGATAATAATAAGAGAAATAACGATAAGATCAACAGAAATATGGGTAGTAATAATAGAATGAGGATAATAATAACAGTTATAGCGATATGAATAATAGTAGCGGGGATAATAATAATAGTAATAACGACAATATCAATAGTAATAAAGATAGTTATAATGGAATGAGGATAATCATAACAGGCTCAGCGATAATAATAAGAGAAATAACGGTAAGATCAACAGAAATATGGATAGTAATAATTGAATAAGGATAATAATAACAGTTATAGTGATATGAATAATAGTAACGGGGATAATAATAATAGTAATAACGACAATATCAATAGTAATAAAGATAGTAATAATGGAAGGACGATAATGATAACAGGCTCAGCGATAATAATAAGAGAAATAACCATAATATCAACAGAAATAAGGATAGTAACAATAGAATGAGGATAATCATAACAGTTATACCCATATGAATAATAGTAGCAGGGATAATAATAATAGTAATAACGACAATATCAATAGTAATAAAGATAGTAATAATGGAATGAGGATAATAATAACAGTCTCACCGATAATAAAAAGAGAAACAACGATAATATTAACAGAAATAAATATAGTAATAATGGAATGAGGATAATAATAACAGTTATAGCCATATGAATAATAGTAGTAGGAATAATAATAATAGAAATAACGACAATATCAATAGTAATGAAGATAGTTATAATGGAATGAGGATAATGATAACAGTGTCAGCGAGAATAATACCAAAAATACCGATAATATCAACAGAAATAAGGATAGCAATAATAGAATGAGGATAATAATAGCAGTTATAGCCATATGAATTATAGTAGTAGGGATAATAATAATAGTAATAACGACAATATCAATTGTAATAAAGATAGTAATAATGGAATGAGGATAATCATAACAGGCTCAGCGATAATAATAAGAGAAATAACGATAATATCAACAGAAATAAGGATAGTAATAATAGAATTGAGATAATAATAACAGTTATAGCCATAATAATAATAGTAGTAGGAATTATAATAACAGTAATAACGACAATATCAATAGTAATAAAGGTAGTAATAATGGAATGAGGATTATCATAACAGGCTCAGCGATAATAATAAGAGAAATAACGATAATACCAACAGAAATAAGGATAGCAATAATAGAATGAGGATAATAATAACAGTTATAGCCATATGAATGATAGTGGTAGGGATAATAATAATAGTAATAACGACAATATCAATTGTAATAAAGATAGTAATAATGGAATGACGATAATCATAACAGGCTCAGCGATAATAATAGGAGAAATAACGATAATATCAACAGAAATATGGATAGTAATAATAGAATGATGATAATAATAACAGTTATAGCGATATGAATAACAGTAGCGGGGATAATAATAATAGTAATAACGACAATATCAATAGTAATAAAGATAGTAATAATGGAATGAGGATAATCATAACAGGCTCAGCGACAATAATAACAAAAATACCGATAATACCAACAGAAATAAGGATTGCAATAATAGAATGAGGATAATAATTACAGTTATAGCCATATGAATGATAGTAGTAGGGATAATAATAATAGTAATAACGACAATGTCAATTGTAACAAAGATAGTATTAATGGAATGACGACAATCATAACAGGCTCAGCGATAATAATAAGAGAAATAACGACAATGTCAACAGAAATAAGGATAGTAATAATAGAATGAGGATAATAATAACAGTTATAGCGATATGAATAATAGTAGCGGGGATAATAATAATAGTAATAACGACAATATCAATAGTAATAAAGATAGTAATAATGGAATGAGGATAATCATAACAGGCTCAGCGACAATAATAACAAAAATAGCGATAATACCAACAGAAATAAGGATAGCAATAATAGAATGAGGATAATAATAACAGCTATAGCCATATGAATGAAAGTAGTAGGGATAATAATAATAGTAATAACGACAATATCAATTGTAATAAAGATAGTAATAATGGAATGAGTATAATCACAACAGGCTCAGCGACAATAATAACAAAAATAGCGATAATACCAACAGAAATAAGGATAGCAATAATAGAATGGGGATAATAATAACAGCTATAGCCATATGAATGAAAGTAGTAGGGATAATAATAATAGTAATAACGACAATATCAATTGTAATAAAGATAGTAATAATGGAATGAGTATAATCACAACAGGCTCAGCGATAATTATAAGAGAAATAACGATAATATCAACAGAAATAAGGATAGTAATAATAGAATGAGGATAATAATAACAGTTATAGCCATATGAATAATAGTAGTAGGGATAATAATAATAGTAATAACGACAATATCAATAGTAATAAAGATAGTAATAATGGAATGAGGATAATCACAACAGGCTCAGCGATAATAATAAGAGAAATAACGATAAGATCAACAGAAATAAGGATAGTAATAATTGAGTAAGGATAATAATAACAGTTATAGTGATATGAATAATAGTAACGGGGATACTAATAATAGTAATAACGACAATATCAATAGTAATAAAGATAGTTATAATGGAATGAGGATAATGATAACAGTGTCAGCGAGAATAATACCGAAAATACCGATAATACCAACAGAAATAAGGATAGCAATAATAGAATGAGGATAATAATAACAGTTATAGCCATATGAATGATGGTAGTAGGGATAATAATAATAGTAATAACGACAATATCAATAGTAATGAAGATAGTTATAATGGAATGAGGATAATGATAACAGTGTCAGCGAGAATAATACCAAAAATACCGATAATATCAACAGAAATAAGGATAGCAATAATAGAATGAGGATAATAATAGCAGTTATAGCCATATGAATTATAGTAGCAGGGATACTAATAATAATAATAACGACAATATCAATAGTAATAAAGATAGTAATAATGGAATGAGGATAATCACAACAGGCTCAGCGACAATAATAAGAGATATAACGATAAGATCAACAGAAATATGGATAGTAATAATAGAATGAGGATAATAATAACAGTTATAGCGATATGAATAATAGTAGCGGGGGTAATAATAATAGCAACAACGACAATATCAATAGTAATAAAGATAGTAATAATGGAAGGACGATAATCATAACAGGCTCAGCGATAATAATAAGAGAAATAACGATAATATCAACAGAAATAAGGATAATAATAATAGAATGAGGATAATCATAACAGTTATACCCATATGAATAATAGTAGCAGGGATAATAATAATAGTAACAACGACAATATCAATAGTAATAAAGATAGTAATAATGGAATGAGTATAATAATAACAGTCTCACCGATTAAAAAAGAGAAACAACGATAATATCAACAGAAATAAGAATAGTAATAATAGAATGAGGATAATAATAACAGTTATAGCCATATGAATAATAGTAGTAGGAATAATAATAATAGAAATAACGACAATATCAATAGTAATGAAGATAGTAATAATGGAATGAGGATAATCACAACAGGCTCAGCGATAATAATAAGAGAAATAACGATAATATCAACAGAAATATGGATAGTAATAATAGAATGAGGATAATCATAACAGTTATAGCGAAATGAATAATAGTAGCGGGGATAATAATAATAGTAATAACGACAATATCAATAGTAATAAAGGTAGTAATAATGGAATGAGGCTAATAATAATAATAGTCTCACCGATAATAAAAAGAGAAGCAACGATAATATCAACAGAAATAAGGATAGTAATAATAGAACAAGCATAATAATAACAGTTATAGTGATATGAATAATAGTAACGGGGATAATAATAATAGTCATAACGACAATATCAATAGTAATAAAGATAGTAATAATGGAATGAGGATAATGATAACAGTGTCAGCGAGAGTAATACCGAAAATACCGATAATATCAACAGAAATATGGATAGTAATAATAGAATGAGGATAATAATAACAGTTATAGCGATATGAATAATATTAGCGGGGATAATACTAATAGTAATAACGACAATATCAATAGTAATAAAGATAGTAATAATGGAATGAGGATAATAATAACAGTCTCACCGATAATAAAAAGAGAAACAACGATAATATTAACAGAAATAAATATAGTAATAATGGAATGAGGATAATGATAACAGTGTCAGCGAGAATAATACCAAAAATACCGATAATATCAACAGAAATAAGGATAGCAATAATAGAATGAGGATAATAATAGCAGTTACAGCCATATGAATTATAGTAGTAGGGATAATAATAATAGTAATAACGACAATATCAATTGTAATAAAGATAGTAATAATGGAATGAGGATAATCATAACAGGCTCAGCGATAATAATAAGAGAAATAACGATAATATCAACAGAAATAAGGATAGTAATAATAGAATTGAGATAATAATAACAGTTATAGCCATAATAATAATAGTAGTAGGAATTATAATAATAGTAATAACGACAATATCAATAGTAATAAAGGTAGTAATAATGGAATGAGGATTATCATAACAGGCTCAGCGATAATAATAAGAGAAATAACGATAATACCAACAGAAATAAGGATAGCAATAATAGAATGAGGATAATAATAACAGTTATAGCCATATGAATGATAGTGGTAGGGATAATAATAATAGTAATAACGACAATATCAATTGTAATAAAGATAGTAATAATGGAATGACGATAATCATAACAGGCTCAGCGATAATAATAGGAGAAATAACGATAATATCAACAGAAATATGGATAGTAATAATAGAATGATGATAATAATAACAGTTATAGCGATATGAATAACAGTAGCGGGGATAATAATAATAGTAATAACGACAATATCAATAGTAATAAAGATAGTAATAATGGAATGAGGATAATCATAACAGGCTCAGCGACAATAATAACAAAAATACCGATAATACCAACAGAAATAAGGATTGCAATAATAGAATGAGGATAATAATTACAGTTATAGCCATATGAATGATAGTAGTAGGGATAATAATAATAGTAATAACGACAATGTCAATTGTAACAAAGATAGTATTAATGGAATGACGACAATCATAACAGGCTCAGCGATAATAATAAGAGAAATAACGACAATATCAACAGAAATAAGGATAGTAATAATAGAATGAGGATAATAATAACAGTTATAGCGATATGAATAATAGTAGCGGGGATAATAATAATAGTAATAACGACAATATCAATAGTAATAAAGATAGTAATAATGGAATGAGGATAATCATAACAGGCTCAGCGACAATAATAACAAAAATAGCGATAATACCAACAGAAATAAGGATAGCAATAATAGAATGAGGATAATAATAACAGCTATAGCCATATGAATGAAAGTAGTAGGGATAATAATAATAGTAATAACGACAATATCAATTGTAATAAAGATAGTAATAATGGAATGAGTATAATCACAACAGGCTCAGCGACAATAATAACAAAAATAGCGATAATACCAACAGAAATAAGGATAGCAATAATAGAATGGGGATAATAATAACAGCTATAGCCATATGAATGAAAGTAGTAGGGATAATAATAATAGTAATAACGACAATATCAATTGTAATAAAGATAGTAATAATGGAATGAGTATAATCACAACAGGCTCAGCGATAATTATAAGAGAAATAACGATAATATCAACAGAAATAAGGATAGTAATAATAGAATGAGGATAATAATAACAGTTATAGCCATATGAATAATAGTAGTAGGGATAATAATAATAGTAATAACGACAATATCAATAGTAATAAAGATAGTAATAATGGAATGAGGATAATCACAACAGGCTCAGCGATAATAATAAGAGAAATAACGATAAGATCAACAGAAATAAGGATAGTAATAATTGAGTAAGGATAATAATAACAGTTATAGTGATATGAATAATAGTAACGGGGATACTAATAATAGTAATAACGACAATATCAATAGTAATAAAGATAGTTATAATGGAATGAGGATAATGATAACAGTGTCAGCGAGAATAATACCGAAAATACCGATAATACCAACAGAAATAAGGAAAGCAATAATAGAATGAGGATAATAATAACAGTTATAGCCATATGAATGATAGTAGTAGGGATAATAATAATAGTAATAACGACAATATCAATAGTAATGAAGATAGTTATAATGGAATGAGGATAATGATAACAGTGTCAGCGAGAATAATACCAAAAATACCGATAATATCAACAGAAATAAGGATAGCAATAATAGAATGAGGATAATAATAGCAGTTATAGCCATATGAATTATAGTAGCAGGGATACTACTAATAATAATAACGACAATATCAATAGTAATAAAGATAGTAATAATGGAATGAGGATAATCACAACAGGCTCAGCGACAATAATAAGAGATATAACGATAAGATCAACAGAAATATGGATAGTAATAATAGAATGAGGATAATAATAACAGTTATAGCGATATGAATAATAGTAGCGGGGGTAATAATAATAGCAACAACGACAATATCAATAGTAATAAAGATAGTAATAATGGAAGGACGATAATCATAACAGGCTCAGCGATAATAATAAGAGAAATAACGATAATATCAACAGAAATAAGGATAATAATAATAGAATGAGGATAATCATAACAGTTATACCCATATGAATAATAGTAGCAGGGATAATAATAATAGTAACAACGACAATATCAATAGTAATAAAGATAGTAATAATGGAATGAGTATAATAATAACAGTCTCACCGTTTAAAAAAGAGAAACAACGATAATATCAACAGAAATAAGAATAGTAATAATAGAATGAGGATAATAATAACAGTTATAGCCATATGAATAATAGTAGTAGGAATAATAATAATAGAAATAACGACAATATCAATAGTAATGAAGATAGTAATAATGGAACTACGATAGTCATAACAGGCTCAGCGATAATAATAAGAGAAATAACGATAATATCAACAGAAATAAGGATAGTAATAATAGAATGAGGATAATCATAACAGTTATACCCATATGAATAATAGTAGCAGGGATAATAATAATAGTAATAACGACAATATCAATAGTAATAAAGATAGTAATAATGGAATGAGGCTAATAATAATAATAGTCTCACTGATAATAAAAAGAGATGCAACGATAATATCAACAGAAATAAGGAGAGTAATAATAGTATGAGGATAATAATAACAGTTATAGCCATATGAATTATAGTAGCAGGATAATAATAATAATAATAACGACAATATCAATTGTAATAAAGATAGTAATAATGGAATGAGGATAATCACAACAGGCTCAGCGATAATAATAAGAGAAATAACGATAATATCAACAGAAATATGGATAGTAATAATAGAATGAGGATAATCATAACAGTTATAGCGAAATGAATAATAGTAGCGGGGATAATAATAATAGTAATAACGACAATATCAATAGTAATAAAGGTAGTAATAATGGAATGAGGCTAATAATAATAATAGTCTCACCGATAATAAAAAGAGAAGCAACGATAATATCAACAGAAATAAGGATAGTAATAATAGAACAAGGATAATAATAACAGTTATAGTGATATGAATAATAGTAACGGGGATAATAATAATAGTCATAACGACAATATCAATAGTAATAAAGATAGTAATAATGGAATGAGGATAATGATAACAGTGTCAGCGAGAGTAATACCGAAAATACCGATAATATCAACAGAAATATGGATAGTAATAATAGAATGAGGATAATAATAACAGTTATAGCGATATGAATAATATTAGCGGGGATAATACTAATAGTAATAACGACAATATCAATAGTAATAAAGATAGTAATAATGGAATGAGGATAATCATAACAGGCTCAGCGACAATAATAACAAAAACACCGCTAATACAAACAGAAATAAGGATAGCAATAATAGAATGAGGATAATAATAACAGTTATATCCGTATGAATGATAGTAGTAGGGATAATAATAATAGTAATAACGACAATATCAATTGTAATAAAGATAGTAATAATGGAATGACGACAATCATAACAGGCTCAGCGATAATAATAAGAGAAATAACGATAATATCAACAGAAATAAGGATAGTAATAATAGAATAAGGATAAGAATAACAGTTATAGTGATATGAATAATAGTAACGGGGATAATAATAATAGTAATAACGACAATATCAATAGTAATAAAGATAGTAATAATGGAATGAGGCTAATAATAATAATAGTCTCACCTATAATAAAAAGGGAAAGAACGATAATATCAACTGAAATAAGGATAGTAATAATAGTATGAGGATAATAATAACAGTTATAGCCATATGAATTATAGTAGCAGGGATAATAATAATAATAATAATAACGACAATATCAATAGTAATAAAGATAGTAATAATGGAATGAGGATAATCACAAAAGGCTCAGCGATAATAATAAGAGAAATAACGATAAGATCAACAGAAATATGGGTAGTAATAATAGAATGAGGATAATAATAACAGTTATAGCGATATGAAAAATAGTAGCGGGGATAATAATAATAGTAATAACGACAATATCAATAGTAATAAAGATAGTAATAATGGAATGAGGTTAATAATAACAGTCTCACCGATAATAAAAAGAGAAACAACGATAATATCAACAGAAATAAATATAGTAATAATAGAATGAGGATAATAATAACAGTTATAGCCATATGAATAATAGTAGCAGGAATAATAATAATAGAAATAACGACAATATCAATAGTAATGAAGATAGTTATAATGGAATGAGGATAATGATAACAGTGTCAGCGAGAATAATACCAAAAATACCGATAATATCAACAGAAATAAGGATAGCAATAATAGAATGAGGATAATAATAGCAGTTATAGCCATATGAATTATAGTAGCGGGGAAAATAATAATAATAATAACGATAATATCAATAGTAATAAAGATAGTAATAATGGAATGAGGATAATCTCAACAGGCTCAGCGACAATAATAAGAGAAATAACGATAAGATCAACAGAAATATGGATAGTAATAATAGAATGAGGATAATAATAACAGTTATAGCGATATGAATAATAGTAGCGGGGATAATAATAATAGTAATAACGACAATATCAATAGTAATAAAGGTAGTAATAATGGAATGAGGATAATCACAAAAGGCTCAGCGATAATAATAAGAGAAATAATGATAAGATCAACAGAAATATGGGTAGTAATAATAGAATGAGGATAATAATAACAGTTATAGCGATATGAATAATAGTAGCGGGGATAATAATAATAGTAATAACGACAATATCAATAGTAATAAAGATAGTAATAATGGAATGAGGATAATAATAACAGTCTCACCGATAATAAAAAGAGAAACAACGATAATATCAACAGAAATAAATATAGTAATAATAGAATGAGGATAATAATAACAGTTATAGCCATATGAATAATAGTAGTAGGAATAATAATAATAGAAATAACGACAATATCAATAGTAATGAAGATAGTTATAATGGAATGAGGATAATGATAACAGTGTCAGCGAGAATAATACCAAAAATACCGATAATATCAACAGAAATAAGGATAGCAATAATAGAATGAGGATAATAATAGCAGTTATAGCCATATGAATTATAGTAGCGGGGAAAATAATAATAATAATAACGACAATATCAATAGTAATAAAGATAGTAATAATGGAATGAGGATAATCACAACAGGCTCAGCGACAATAATAAGAGAAATAACGATAAGATCAACAGAAATATGGATAGTAATAATAGAATGAGGATAATAATAACAGTTATAGCGATATGAATAATAGTAGCGGGGATAATAATAATAGTAATAACGACAATATCAATAGTAATAAAGATAGTAATAATGGAATGAGGATAATCATAACAGGCTCAGCGATAATAATAAGAGAAATAACGGTAATGTCAACAGAAATAGGGATAGTAATAATAGAATGAGGATAATAATAACATTTATAGCAATATGAATAATAGTAGTAGGAATTATAATAATAGTAATAACGACAATATCAATAGTAATAAAGGTAGTAATAATGGAATGAGGATAATCATAACAGGCTCAGCGATAATAATAAGAGAAATAACGGTAATATCAACAGAAATAAGGATAGTAATAATAGAATTGAGATAATAATAACAGTTATAGCCATATGAATAATAGTAGTAGGAATTATAATAATAGTAATAACGACAATATCAATAGTAATAAAGGTAGTAATAGTGGAATGAGGCTAATAATAATAATAGTCTCACCGATAATAAAAAGAGAAGCAACGATAATATCAACAGAAATAAGGATAGTAGTAATAGTATGAGGATAATAATAACAGTTATAGCCATGTGAATTATAGTTGCAGGGATAATAATAATAATAATAACGACAATATCAATAGTAATAAAGATAGTAATAATGGAATGAGGATAATCACAACAGGCTCAGCGATAATAATAAGAGAAATAACGATAAGATCAACAGAAATAAGGGTAGTAATAATAGAATGAGGATGATAATAACAGTTATAGCCATATGAATAATAGTAGTAGGGATAATAATAATAATAATAACGACAATATCAATAGTAATAAAGATAGTGATAATGGAATGAGGATAATCATAACAGGCTCAGCGATAATAATAAGAGAAATAACGATAATATCAACAGAAATATGGATAGTAATAGTAGTATGAGGATAATAATAACAGTTATAGCGATATGAATAATAGTAGCGGGGATAATAATAATAGTAATAACGACAATATCAATAGTAATAAAGATAGTAATAATGGAATGAGGATAATGATAACAGTGTCAGCGAGAGTAATACCGAAAATACCGATAATATCAACAGAAATATGGATAGTAATAATAGAATGAGGATAATAATAACAGTTATAGCGATATGAATAATATTAGCGGGGATAATACTAATAGTAATAACGACAATATCAATAGTAATAAAGATAGTAATAATGGAATGAGGATAATCATAACAGGCTCAGCGACAATAATAACAAAAACACCGATAATACCAACAGAAATAAGGATAGCAATAATAGAATGAGGATAATAATAACAGTTATATCCGTATGAATGATAGTAGTAGGGATAATAATAATAGTAATAACGACAATATCAATTGTAATAAAGATAGTAATAATGGAATGACGACAATCATAACAGGCTCAGCGATAATAATAAGAGAAATAACGATAATATCAACAGAAATAAGGATAGTAATAATAGAATAAGGATAATAATAACAGTTATAGAGATATGAATAATAGTAACGGGGATAATAATGATAGTAATAACGACAATATCAATAGTAATAAAGATAGTAATAATGGAATGAGGATAATAATAACAGTCTCACCGATAATAATAAGAGAAATAACGATAATATCAACAGAAATAAGTATAGTAGTAATAGAATGAGGATAATAATAACAGTTATAGCCATATGAATAATAGTAGTAGGAATAATAATAATAGAAATAACGACAATATCAATAGTAATGAAGATAGTTATAATGGAATGATGATAATGATAACAGTGTCAGCGAGAATAATACCAAAAATACCGATAATATCAACAGAAATAAGGATAGCAATAATAGAATGAGGATAATAATAACAGTTATAGCAATATGAATAATAGTAGTAGGAATTATAATAATAGTAATAACGACAATATCAATAGTAATAAAGGTAGTAATAATGGAATGAGGATAATCATAACAGGCTCAGCGATAGTAATAAGAGAAATAACGGTAATATCAACAGAAATAAGGATAGTAATAATAGAATGAGGATAATGATAACAGTTATAGCCATATGAATAATAGTAGCGGGGATAATAATAATAGTAATAACGACAATACCAATAGTAATAAAGGTAGTAATAATGGAATGAGGCTAATAATAATAATAGTCTCACCTATAATAAAAAGGGAAACAACGATAATATCAACAGAAATAAGGATAGTAATAATAGTATGAGGATAATAATAACAGTTATAGCCATATGAATTATAGTAGCAGGGATAATAATAATAATAATAATAACGACAATATCAATAGTAATAAAGATAGTAATAATGGAATGAGGATAATCACAAAAGGCTCAGCGATAATAATAAGAGAAATAACGATAAGATCAACAGAAATATGGGTAGTAATAATAGAATGAGGATAATAATAACAGTTATAGCGATATGAATAATAGTAGCGGGGGTAATAATAATAGCAACAACGACAATATCAATAGTAATAAAGATAGTAATAATGGAAGGACGATAATCATAACAGGCTCAGCGATAATAATAAGAGAAATAACGATAATATCAACAGAAATAAGGATAATAATAATAGAATGAGGATAATCATAACAGTTATACCCATATGAATAATAGTAGCAGGGATAATAATAATAGTAACAACGACAATATCAATAGTAATAAAGATAGTAATAATGGAATGAGTATAATAATAACAGTCTCACCGTTTAAAAAAGAGAAACAACGATAATATCAACAGAAATAAGAATAGTAATAATAGAATGAGGATAATAATAACAGTTATAGCCATATGAATAATAGTAGTAGGAATAATAATAATAGAAATAACGACAATATCAATAGTAATGAAGATAGTAATAATGGAACTACGATAGTCATAACAGGCTCAGCGATAATAATAAGAGAAATAACGATAATATCAACAGAAATAAGGATAGTAATAATAGAATGAGGATAATCATAACAGTTATACCCATATGAATAATAGTAGCAGGGATAATAATAATAGTAATAACGACAATATCAATAGTAATAAAGATAGTAATAATGGAATGAGGCTAATAATAATAATAGTCTCACTGATAATAAAAAGAGATGCAACGATAATATCAACAGAAATAAGGAGAGTAATAATAGTATGAGGATAATAATAACAGTTATAGCCATATGAATTATAGTAGCAGGATAATAATAATAATAATAACGACAATATCAATTGTAATAAAGATAGTAATAATGGAATGAGGATAATCACAACAGGCTCAGCGATAATAATAAGAGAAATAACGATAATATCAACAGAAATATGGATAGTAATAATAGAATGAGGATAATCATAACAGTTATAGCGAAATGAATAATAGTAGCGGGGATAATAATAATAGTAATAACGACAATATCAATAGTAATAAAGGTAGTAATAATGGAATGAGGCTAATAATAATAATAGTCTCACCGATAATAAAAAGAGAAGCAACGATAATATCAACAGAAATAAGGATAGTAATAATAGAACAAGGATAATAATAACAGTTATAGTGATATGAATAATAGTAACGGGGATAATAATAATAGTCATAACGACAATATCAATAGTAATAAAGATAGTAATAATGGAATGAGGATAATGATAACAGTGTCAGCGAGAGTAATACCGAAAATACCGATAATATCAACAGAAATATGGATAGTAATAATAGAATGAGGATAATAATAACAGTTATAGCGATATGAATAATATTAGCGGGGATAATACTAATAGTAATAACGACAATATCAATAGTAATAAAGATAGTAATAATGGAATGAGGATAATCATAACAGGCTCAGCGACAATAATAACAAAAACACCGCTAATACAAACAGAAATAAGGATAGCAATAATAGAATGAGGATAATAATAACAGTTATATCCGTATGAATGATAGTAGTAGGGATAATAATAATAGTAATAACGACAATATCAATTGTAATAAAGATAGTAATAATGGAATGACGACAATCATAACAGGCTCAGCGATAATAATAAGAGAAATAACGATAATATCAACAGAAATAAGGATAGTAATAATAGAATAAGGATAAGAATAACAGTTATAGTGATATGAATAATAGTAACGGGGATAATAATAATAGTAATAACGACAATATCAATAGTAATAAAGATAGTAATAATGGAATGAGGCTAATAATAATAATAGTCTCACCTATAATAAAAAGGGAAAGAACGATAATATCAACTGAAATAAGGATAGTAATAATAGTATGAGGATAATAATAACAGTTATAGCCATATGAATTATAGTAGCAGGGATAATAATAATAATAATAATAACGACAATATCAATAGTAATAAAGATAGTAATAATGGAATGAGGATAATCACAAAAGGCTCAGCGATAATAATAAGAGAAATAACGATAAGATCAACAGAAATATGGGTAGTAATAATAGAATGAGGATAATAATAACAGTTATAGCGATATGAAAAATAGTAGCGGGGATAATAATAATAGTAATAACGACAATATCAATAGTAATAAAGATAGTAATAATGGAATGAGGTTAATAATAACAGTCTCACCGATAATAAAAAGAGAAACAACGATAATATCAACAGAAATAAATATAGTAATAATAGAATGAGGATAATAATAACAGTTATAGCCATATGAATAATAGTAGCAGGAATAATAATAATAGAAATAACGACAATATCAATAGTAATGAAGATAGTTATAATGGAATGAGGATAATGATAACAGTGTCAGCGAGAATAATACCAAAAATACCGATAATATCAACAGAAATAAGGATAGCAATAATAGAATGAGGATAATAATAGCAGTTATAGCCATATGAATTATAGTAGCGGGGAAAATAATAATAATAATAACGATAATATCAATAGTAATAAAGATAGTAATAATGGAATGAGGATAATCTCAACAGGCTCAGCGACAATAATAAGAGAAATAACGATAAGATCAACAGAAATATGGATAGTAATAATAGAATGAGGATAATAATAACAGTTATAGCGATATGAATAATAGTAGCGGGGATAATAATAATAGTAATAACGACAATATCAATAGTAATAAAGGTAGTAATAATGGAATGAGGATAATCACAAAAGGCTCAGCGATAATAATAAGAGAAATAACGATAAGATCAACAGAAATATGGGTAGTAATAATAGAATGAGGATAATAATAACAGTTATAGCGATATGAATAATAGTAGCGGGGATAATAATAATAGTAATAACGACAATATCAATAGTAATAAAGATAGTAATAATGGAATGAGGATAATAATAACAGTCTCACCGATAATAAAAAGAGAAACAACGATAATATCAACAGAAATAAATATAGTAATAATAGAATGAGGATAATAATAACAGTTATAGCCATATGAATAATAGTAGTAGGAATAATAATAATAGAAATAACGACAATATCAATAGTAATGAAGATAGTTATAATGGAATGAGGATAATGATAACAGTGTCAGCGAGAATAATACCAAAAATACCGATAATATCAACAGAAATAAGGATAGTAGTAATAGTATGAGGATAATAATAACAGTTATAGCCATGTGAATTATAGTTGCAGGGATAATAATAATAATAATAACGACAATATCAATAGTAATAAAGATAGTAATAATGGAATGAGGATAATCACAACAGGCTCAGCGATAATAATAAGAGAAATAACGATAAGATCAACAGAAATAAGGGTAGTAATAATAGAATGAGGATGATAATAACAGTTATAGCCATATGAATAATAGTAGTAGGGATAATAATAATAATAATAACGACAATATCAATAGTAATAAAGATAGTGATAATGGAATGAGGATAATCATAACAGGCTCAGCGATAATAATAAGAGAAATAACGATAATATCAACAGAAATATGGATAGTAATAGTAGTATGAGGATAATAATAACAGTTATAGCGATATGAATAATAGTAGCGGGGATAATAATAATAGTAATAACGACAATATCAATAGTAATAAAGATAGTAATAATGGAATGAGGATAATGATAACAGTGTCAGCGAGAGTAATACCGAAAATACCGATAATATCAACAGAAATATGGATAGTAATAATAGAATGAGGATAATAATAACAGTTATAGCGATATGAATAATATTAGCGGGGATAATACTAATAGTAATAACGACAATATCAATAGTAATAAAGATAGTAATAATGGAATGAGGATAATCATAACAGGCTCAGCGACAATAATAACAAAAACACCGATAATACCAACAGAAATAAGGATAGCAATAATAGAATGAGGATAATAATAACAGTTATATCCGTATGAATGATAGTAGTAGGGATAATAATAATAGTAATAACGACAATATCAATTGTAATAAAGATAGTAATAATGGAATGACGACAATCATAACAGGCTCAGCGATAATAATAAGAGAAATAACGATAATATCAACAGAAATAAGGATAGTAATAATAGAATAAGGATAATAATAACAGTTATAGAGATATGAATAATAGTAACGGGGATAATAATGATAGTAATAACGACAATATCAATAGTAATAAAGATAGTAATAATGGAATGAGGATAATAATAACAGTCTCACCGATAATAATAAGAGAAATAACGATAATATCAACAGAAATAAGTATAGTAGTAATAGAATGAGGATAATAATAACAGTTATAGCCATATGAATAATAGTAGTAGGAATAATAATAATAGAAATAACGACAATATCAATAGTAATGAAGATAGTTATAATGGAATGATGATAATGATAACAGTGTCAGCGAGAATAATACCAAAAATACCGATAATATCAACAGAAATAAGGATAGCAATAATAGAATGAGGATAATAATAACAGTTATAGCAATATGAATAATAGTAGTAGGAATTATAATAATAGTAATAACGACAATATCAATAGTAATAAAGGTAGTAATAATGGAATGAGGATAATCATAACAGGCTCAGCGATAATAATAAGAGAAATAACGGTAATATCAACAGAAATAAGGATAGTAATAATAGAATGAGGATAATGATAACAGTTATAGCCATATGAATAATAGTAGCGGGGATAATAATAATAGTAATAACGACAATACCAATAGTAATAAAGGTAGTAATAATGGAATGAGGCTAATAATAATAATAGTCTCACCTATAATAAAAAGGGAAACAACGATAATATCAACAGAAATAAGGATAGTAATAATAGTATGAGGATAATAATAACAGTTATAGCCATATGAATTATAGTAGCAGGGATAATAATAATAATAATAATAACGACAATATCAATAGTAATAAAGATAGTAATAATGGAATGAGGATAATCACAAAAGGCTCAGCGATAATAATAAGAGAAATAACGATAAGATCAACAGAAATATGGGTAGTAATAATAGAATGAGGATAATAATAACAGTTATAGCGATATGAAAAATAGTAGCGGGGATATTAATAATAGTAATAACGACAATATCAATAGTAATAAAGATAGTAATAATGGAATGAGGATAATAATAACAGTCTCACCGATAATAAAAAGAGAAACAACGATAATATCAACAGAAATAAATATAGTAATAATAGAATGAGGATAATAATAACAGTTATAGCCATATGAATAATAGTAGTAAGAATAATAATAATAGAAATAACGACAATATCAATAGTAATGAAGATAGTTATAATGGAATGAGGGTAATGATAACAGTGTCAGCGAGAATAATACCAAAAATACCGATAATATCAACAGAAATAAGGATAGCAATAATAGAATGAGGATAATAATAGCAGTTATAGCCATATGAATTATAGAAGCGGGGAAAATAATAATAATAATAACGACAATATCAATAGTAATAAAGATAGAAATAATGGAATGAGGATAATCACAACAGGCTCAGCGACAATAATAAGAGAAATAACGATAAGATCAACAGAAATATGGATAGTAATAATAGAATGAGGATAATAATAACAGTTATAGCGATATGAATAATAGTAGCGGGGATAATAATAATAGTAATAACGACAATATCAATTGTAACAAAGATAGTAATAATGGAATGACGACAATCATAACAGCCTCAGCGATAATAATAAGAGAAATAACGATAATATCAACAGAAATAAGGATAGTAATAATAGAACAAGGATAATAATAACAGTTATAGTGATATGAATAATAGTAACGGGGATAATAATAATAGTCATAACGACAATATCAATAGTAATAAAGATAGTAATAATGGAATGAGGATAATCATAACAGGCTCAGCGACAATAATAACAAAAACACCGATAATACCAACAGAAATAAGGATAGCAATAATAGAATGAGGATAATAATAACAGTTATATCCGTAAGAATGATAGTAGTAGGGATAATAATAATAGTAATAACGACAATATCAATTGTAATAAAGATAGTAATAATGGAATGACGACAATCATAACAGGCTCAGCGATAATAATAAGAGAAATAACGATAATGTCAACAGAAATAAGGATAGTAATAATAGAATAAGGATAATAATAACAGTTATAGAGATATGAATAATAGTAACGGGGATAATAATGATAGTAATAACGACAATATCAATAGTAATAAAGATAGTAATAATGGAATGAGGATAATAATAACAGTCTCACCGATAATAATAAGAGAAATAACGATAATATCAACAGAAATAAGTATAGTAGTAATAGAATGAGGATAATAATAACAGTTATAGCCATATGAATAATAGTAGTAGGAATAATAATAATAGAACTAACGACAATATCAATAGTAATGAAGATAGTTATAATGGAATGATGATAATGATAACAGTGTCAGCGAGAATAATACCAAAAATACCGATAATATCAACAGAAATAAGGATAGCAATAATAGAATGAGGATAATAATAACAGTTATAGCGATATGAATAATAGTAGCGGGGATAATAATAATAGTAATAACGACAATATCAATAGTAATAAAGATAGTAATAATGGAATGAGGATAATCATAACAGGCTCAGCGATAAGAATAAGAGAAATAACGATAATATCAACAGAAATAAGGATAGTAATAATAGAATGAGGATGATAATAACAGTTATAGCCATATGAATAATAGTAGTAGGGATAATAATAGTAATAATAACGACAATATCAATAGTAATAAAGATAGTAATAATGGAATGAGGATAATCATAACAGGCTCAGCGATAATAATAAGAGAAATAACGATAATATCAACAGAAATACGGATAGTAATAATAGAATAAGGATAATAATAACAGTTATAGTGATATGAATAATAGTAACGGGGATAATAATAATAGTAATAACGACAATATCAATAGTAATAAAGATAGTACTAATGGAATTAGGATAATCATAACAGGCTCAGCGATAATAATAAGAGAAATAAAGATAATATCAACAGAAATAAGGATAGTAATAATAGAATGAGGATAATAATAACAGTTATAGCCATATGAATAATAGTAGCGGGGATAATAATAATAGTAATAACGACAATACCACTAGTAATAAAGGTAGTAATAATGGAATGAGGCTAATAATAATAATAGTCTCACCTATAATAAAAAGGGAAACAACGATAATATCAACTGAAATAAGGATAGTAATAATAGTATGAGGATAATAATAACAGTTATAGCCATATGAATTATAGTAGCAGGGATAATAATAATAATAATAATAACGACAATATCAATAGTAATAAAGATAGTAATAATGGAATGAGGATAATCACAAAAGGCTCAGCGATAATAATAAGAGAAATAACGATAAGATCAACAGAAATCTGGGTAGTAATAATAGAATGAGGATAATAATAACAGTTATAGCGATATGAATAATAGTAGCGGGGATAATAATAATAGTAATAACGACAATATCAATAGTAATAAAGATAGTAATAATGGAATGAGGATAATCATAACAGGCTCAGCGATAATAATAAGAGAAATAACGATAATATCAACAGAAATAAGGATAGTAATAATAGAATGAGGATGATAATAACAGTTATAGCAATATGAATAATAGTAGCGGGGGTAATAATAATAGTAATAACGACAATATCAATAGTAATAAAGATAGTAATAATGGAAGGACGATAATCATAAGAGGCTCAGCGATAATAATAAGAGAAATAACGATAATGTCAACAGAAATAAGGATAGTAATAATAGAATGAGGATAATAATAACAGTTATAGCAATATGAATAATAGTAGCGGGGGTAATAATAATAGTAATAACGACAATATCAATAGTAATAAAGATAGTAATAATGGAAGGACGATGATCATAACAGGCTCAGCGATAATAATAAGAGAAATAACGATAAAATCAACAGAAATAAGGATAGTAATAATAGAATGAGGATAATCATAACAGTTATACCCATATGAATAGTAGTAGCAGGGATAATAATAATAGTAATAACGACAATATCAATAGTAATAAAGATAGTAATAATGGAATGAGGATAATCATAACAGGCTCAGCGATAATAATAAGAGAAATAACGATAATGTCAACAGAAATAAGGATAGTAATAATAGAATGAGGATAATAATAACAGTTATAGCAATATCAATAATAGTAGCGGGGGTAATAATAATAGTAATAACGACAATATCAATAGTAATAAAGATAGTAATAATGGAAGGACGATAATCATAACAGGCTCAGTGATAATAATAAGAGAAATAA
Source organism: Megachile willughbiella (assembly GCA_945859595.2). Lineage (NCBI taxonomy): Eukaryota > Metazoa > Arthropoda > Insecta > Hymenoptera > Megachilidae > Megachile > Megachile willughbiella. Next base: position 100,783 of record CAMAOD020000270.1, read on the forward strand.
CGATAAAATCAACAGAAATAAGGATAGTAATAATAGAATGAGGATAATCATGACAGTTATACCCATATGAATAGTAGTAGCAGGGATAATAATAATAGTAATAACGACAATATCAATAGTAATAAAGATAGTAATAATAGAATGAGGCTAATAATAATAATAGTCTCACCGATAATAAAAAGAGAAGCAACGATAATATCAACAGAAATAAGGAGAGTAATAATAGCATGAGGATAATAATAACAGTTATAGCCATATGAATTATAGTAGCAGGATAATAATAATAATAATAACGACAATATCAATTGTAATAAATATAGTAATAATGGAATGAGGATAATCACAACAGGCTCAGCGATAATAATAAGAGAAATAACGGTAAGATCAACAGAAATAAGGATAGTAATAATTGAATAAGGATAATAATAACAGTTATAGTGATATGAATAATAGTAACGGGGATAATAATAATAGTAATAACGACAATATCAATAGTAATAAAGATAGTAATAATGGAATGAGGATAATAATAACAGTCTCACCGATAATAAAAAGAGAAACAACGATAATATTAACAGAAATAAATATAGTAATAATAGAATGAGGATAATAATAACAGTTATAGCCATATGAATAATAGTAGTAGGAATAATAATAATAGTTATAACGACAATATCAATAGTAATAAAGATAGTAATAATGGAATGAGGATAATCAAAACAGGCTCAGCGATAATAATAATAGAAATAACGGTAATATCAACAGAAATAAGGATAGTAATAATAGAATTGAGATAATAATAACAGTTATAGCCATATGAATAATAGTAGTAGGAATTATAATAATAGTGATAACGACAATATCAATAGTAAAAAAGGTAGTAATAATGGAATAAGGCTAATAATAATAATAGTCTCACCGATAATAAAAAGAGAAGCAACGATAATATCAACAGAAATAAGGATAGCAGTAATAGTATGAGGATAATAATAACAGTTATAGCCATGTGAATTATAGTAGCAGGGATAATAATAATAATAATAACGACAATATCAATAGAATAAAGACATTAATAATGGAATGAGGATAATCACAACAGGCTCAGCGACAATAATAAGAGAAATAACGATAAGATCAACAGAAATATGGGTAGTAATAATAGAATGAGGATAATAATAACAGTTATAGCGATATGAATAATAGTAGCGGGGATAATAATAATAGTAATAACGACAATATCAATAGTAATAAAGATAGTAATAATGGAATGAGGATAATCATAACAGGCTCAGCGATAATAATAAGAGAAATAACGATAATATCAACAGAAATAAGGATAGTAATAATAGAATGAGGATGATAATAACAGTTATAGCCATATGAATAATAGTAGTAGGGATAATAATAGTAATAATAACGACAATATCAATAGTAATAAACATAGTAATAATGGAATGAGGATAATCATAACAGGCTCAGCGATAATAATAAGAGAAATAACGATAATATCAACAGAAATACGGATAGTAATAATAGAATAAGGATAATAATAACAGTTATAGTGATATGAATAATAGTAACGGGGATAATAATAATAGTAATAACGACAATATCAATAGTAATAAAGATAGTACTAATGGAATTAGGATAATCATAACAGGCTCAGCGATAATAATAAGAGAAATAAAGATAATATCAACAGAAATAAGGATAGTAATAATAGAATGAGGATAATAATAACAGTTATAGCCATATGAATAATAGTAGCGGGGATAATAATAATAGTAATAACGACAATACCACTAGTAATAAAGGTAGTAATAATGGAATGAGGCTAATAATAATAATAGTCTCACCTATAATAAAAAGGGAAACAACGATAATATCAACTGAAATAAGGATAGTAATAATAGTATGAGGATAATAATAACAGTTATAGCCATATGAATTATAGTAGCAGGGATAATAATAATAATAATAATAACGACAATATCAATAGTAATAAAGATAGTAATAACGGAATGAGGATAATCACAAAAGGCTCAGCGATAATAATAAGAGAAATAACGATAAGATCAACAGAAATCTGGGTAGTAATAATAGAATGAGGATAATAATAACAGTTATAGCGATATGAATAATAGTAGCGGGGATAATAATAATAGTAATAACGACAATATCAATAGTAATAAAGATAGTAATAATGGAATGAGGATAATAATAACAGTCTCACCGATAATAAAAAGAGAAACAACGATAATATTAACAGAAATAAATATAGTAATAATGGAATGAGGATAATAATAACAGTTATAGCCATATGAATAATAGTAGTAGGAATAATAATAATAGAAATAACGACAATATCAATAGTAATGAAGATAGTTATAATGGAATGAGGATAATGATAACAGTGTCAGCGAGAATAATACCAAAAATACCGATAATATCAACAGAAATAAGGATAGCAATAATAGAATGAGGATAATAATAGCAGTTATAGCCATATGAATTATAGTAGTAGGGATAATAATAATAGTAATAACGACAATATCAATTGTAATAAAGATAGTAATAATGGAATGAGGATAATCATAACAGGCTCAGCGATAATAATAAGAGAAATAACGATAATATCAACAGAAATAAGGATAGTAATAATAGAATTGAGATAATAATAACAGTTATAGCCATAATAATAATAGTAGTAGGAATTATAATAATAGTAATAACGACAATATCAATAGTAATAAAGGTAGTAATAATGGAATGAGGATTATCATAACAGGCTCAGCGATAATAATAAGAGAAATAACGATAATACCAACAGAAATAAGGATAGCAATAATAGAATGAGGATAATAATAACAGTTATAGCCATATGAATGATAGTGGTAGGGATAATAATAATAGTAATAACGACAATATCAATTGTAATAAAGATAGTAATAATGGAATGACGATAATCATAACATGCTCAGCGATAAAAATAGGAGAAATAACGATAATATCAACAGAAATAAGGATAGTAATAATAGAATGAGGATAATATTAACAGATATAGCCATACGAATAACACTAGTAGGAATAATAATAATAGCAATAACGATAATATCAATTGTAATAAAGATAGTTATAATGGAATGAGGATAATGATAACAGTGTCGGCGACAATAATAACAAAAATACCGATAATATCAACAGAAATAAGGATAGCAATAATAGAATGAGGATAATAATAACAGTTATAGCATAATGAATAATAATAGTGGGGATAATAATAATAGCAATAACGACAATGCCAATAGTAATAAAGATCGTAATAATGGAATGAGGCTAATCATAACAGGCTCAGCGATAATAATAAGAGAAATAACGATGATATCAACAGAAATAAGTATAGTAATAATAGAATGAGGATAATAATAACAGTTATAGCCATATGAATAATAGTAGTAGGGATAATAATAATAATAATAACGACAATATCAATAGTAATAAAGATAGTAATAATGGAATGAGGATAATCATAACAGGCTCAGTGATAATAATAAGAGAAATAACGATAAAATCAACAGAAATAAGGATAGTAATAATAGAATGAGGATAATCATAACAGTTATACCCATATGAATAGTAGTAGCAGGGATAATAATAATAGTAATAACGACAATATCAATAGTAATAAAGATAGTAATAATAGAATGAGGCTAATAATAATAATAGTCTCACCGATAATAAAAAGAGAAGCAACGATAATATCAACAGAAATAAGGAGAGTATTAATAGCATGAGGATAATAATAACAGTTATAGCCATATGAATTATAGTAGCAGGATAATAATAATAATAATAACGACAATATCAATTGTAATAGAGATAGTAATAATGGAATGAGGATAATCACAACAGGCTCAGCGATAATAATAAGAGAAATAACGGTAAGATCAACAGAAATAAGGATAGTAATAATTGAATAAGGATAATAATAACAGTTATAGTGATATGAATAATAGTAACGGGGATAATAATAATAGTAATAACGACAATATCAATAGTAATAAAGATAGTAATAATGGAATGAGGATAATAATAACAGTCTCACCGATAATAAAAAGAGAAACAACGATAATATTAACAGAAATAAATATAGTAATAATAGAATGAGGATAATAATAACAGTTATAGCCATATGAATAATAGTAGTAGGAATAATAATAATAGTTATAACGACAATATCAATAGTAATAAAGATAGTAATAATGGAATGAGGATAATCATAACAGGCTCAGCGATAATAATAAGAGAAATAACGGTAATATCAACAGAAATAAGGATAGTAATAATAGAATTGAGATAATAATAACAGTTATAGCCATATGAATAATAGTAGAAGGAATTATAATAATAGTAATAACGACAATATCAATAGTAAAAAAGGTAGTAATAATGGAATAAGGCTAATAATAATAATAGTCTCACCGATAATAAAAAGAGAAGCAACGATAATATCAACAGAAATAAGGATAGCAGTAATAGTATGAGGATAATAATAACAGTTATAGCCATGTGAATTATAGTAGCAGGGATAATAATAATAATAATAACGACAATATCAATAGAATAAAGACATTAATAATGGAATGAGGATAATCACAACAGGCTCAGCGACAATAATAAGAGAAATAACGATAAGATCAACAGAAATATGGGTAGTAATAATAGAATGAGGATAATAATAACAGTTATAGCGATATGAATAATAGTAGCGGGGATAATAATAATAGTAATAACGACAATATCAATAGTAATAAAGATAGTAATAATGGAATGAGGATAATCATAACAGGCTCAGCGATAATAATAAGAGAAATAACGATAATATCAACAGAAATAAGGATAGTAATAATAGAATGAGGATGATAATAACAGTTATAGCCATATGAATAATAGTAGTAGGGATAATAATAGTAATAATAACGACAATATCAATAGTAATAAACATAGTAATAATGGAATGAGGATAATCATAACAGGCTCAGCGATAATAATAAGAGAAATAACGATAATATCAACAGAAATACGGATAGTAATAATAGAATAAGGATAATAATAACAGTTATAGTGATATGAATAATAGTAACGGGGATAATAATAATAGTAATAACGACAATATCAATAGTAATAAAGATAGTACTAATGGAATTAGGATAATCATAACAGGCTCAGCGATAATAATAAGAGAAATAAAGATAATATCAACAGAAATAAGGATAGTAATAATAGAATGAGGATAATAATAACAGTTATAGCCATATGAATAATAGTAGCGGGGATAATAATAATAGTAATAACGACAATACCACTAGTAATAAAGGTAGTAATAATGGAATGAGGCTAATAATAATAATAGTCTCACCTATAATAAAAAGGGAAACAACGATAATATCAACTGAAATAAGGAGAGTAATAATAGCATGCGGATAATAATAACAGTTATAGCCATATCAATTATAGTAGCAGGATAATAATAATAATAATAACGACAATATCAATTGTAATAAAGATAGTAATAATGGAATGAGGATAATCACAACAGGCTCAGCGATAATAATAAGAGAAATAACGGTAAGATCAACAGAAATATGGATAGTAATAATTGAATAAGGATAATAATAACAGTTATAGTGATATGAATAATAGTAACGGGGATAATAATAATAGTAATAACGACAATATCAATAGTAATAAAGATAGTAATAATGGAAGGACGATAATGATAACAGGCTCAGCGATAATAATAAGAGAAATAACCATAATATCAACAGAAATAAGGATAGTAACAATAGAATGAGGATAATCATAACAGTTATACCCATATGAATAATAGTAGCAGGGATAATAATAATAGTAATAACGACAATATCAATAGTAATAAAGATAGTAATAATGGAATGAGGATAATAATAACAGTCTCACCGATAATAAAAAGAGAAACAACGATAATATTAACAGAAATAAATATAGTAATAATGGAATGAGGATAATAATAACAGTTATAGCCATATGAATAATAGTAGTAGGAATAATAATAATAGAAATAACGACAATATCAATAGTAATGAAGATAGTTATAATGGAATGAGGATAATGATAACAGTGTCAGCGAGAATAAAACCAAAAATACCGATAATATCAACAGAAATAAGGATAGCAATAATAGAATGAGGATAATAATAGCAGTTATAGCCATATGAATTATAGTAGTAGGGATAATAATAATAGTAATAACGACAATATCAATTGTAATAAAGATAGTAATAATGGAATGAGGATAATCATAACAGGCTCAGCGATAATAATAAGAGAAATAACGATAATAACAACAGAAATAAGGATAGTAATAATAGAATTGAGATAATAATAACAGTTATAGCCATAATAATAATAGTAGTAGGAATTATAATAATAGTAATAACGACAATATCAATAGTAATAAAGGTAGTAATAATGGAACGAGGATTATCATAACAGGCTCAGCGATAATAATAAGAGAAATAACGATAATACCAACAGAAATAAGGATAGCAATAATAGAATGAGGATAATAATAACAGTTATAGCCATATGAATGATAGTGGTAGGGATAATAATAATAGTAATAACGACAATATCAATTGTAATAAAGATAGTAATAATGGAATGACGATAATCATAACAGGCTCAGCGATAATAATAGGAGAAATAACGATAATATCAACAGAAATAAGGATAGTAATAATAGAATGAGGATAATATTAACAGATATAGCCATAGGAATAACACTAGTAGGAATAATAATAATAGCAATAACGATAATATCAATTGTAATAAAGATAGTTATAATGGAATGAGGATAATGATAACAGTATCGGCGACAATAATAACAAAAATACCGATAATATCAACAGAAATAAGGATAGCAATAATAGAATGAGGATAATAATAACAGTTATAGCATAATGAATAATAATAGTGGGGATAATAATAATAGCAATAACGACAATGCCAATAGTAATAAAGATCGTAATAATGGAATGAGGCTAATCATAACAGGCTCAGCGATAATAATAAGAGAAATAACGATGATATCAACAGAAATAAGGATAGTAATAATAGAATGAGGATAATAATAACAGTTATAGCCATATGAATAATAGTAGTAGGGATAATAATAATAATAATAACGACAATATCAATAGTAATAAAGATAATAATAATGGAATGAGGATAATCATAACAGGCACAGTGATAATAATAAGAGAAATAACGATAATATCAACAGAAATATGGATAGTAATAATAGAATGAGGATAATAATAACAGTTATAGCATAATTAATAATAATAATGGGGATAATAATAATAGTAATAACGACAATATCAATAGTAATAAAGATGGTAATAATGGAATGAGGATAATGATAACAGTGTCAGCGAGAATAATACCAAAAATACCGATAATATCAACAGAAATAAGGATAGCAATAATAGAATGAGGATAATAATAGCAGTTATAGCGATATGAACAATAGTAGCGGGGATAATAATAATAGTAATAACGACAATATCAATAGTAATAAAGATAGTAATAATGGAATGAGGATAATCATAACAGGCTCAGCGATAATAATAAGAGAAAAAACGATAATATCAACAGAAATAAGTATAGTAATAATAGAAGTGTGATAATAATAACAGTTATAGCCATATGATTAATAGTAGCAGGAATTATAATAATAGTAATAACGACAATATCAATAGTAATAAAGGTAGTAATAATGGAATGAGGCTAATAATAATAATAGTCTCACCGATAATAAAAAGAGAAGCAACGATAATATCAACAGAAATAAGGATAGTAATAATAGTATGAGGATAATAATAACAGTTATAGCCATATGAATTATAGTAGCAGGGATAATAATAATAATAATAACGACAATATCAATAGTGATAAAGATAGTAATAATGGAATGAGGATAATCACAACAGGCTCACCGATAATAATAAGAGAAATAACGATAAGATCAACAGAAATATGGGTAGTAATAATAGAATGAGGATAATAATAACAGTTATAGCGATATGAATAATAGTAGCGGGGATAATAATAATAGTAATAACGACAATATCAATAGTAATAAAGATAGTAATAATGGAAGGACGATAATGATAACAGGCTCAGCGATAATAATAAGAGAAATAACCATAATATCAACAGAAATAAGGATAGTAACAATAGAATGAGGATAATCATAACAGTTATACCCATATGAATAATAGTAGCAGGGATAATAATAATAGTAATAACGACAATATCAATAGTAATAAAGATAGTAATAATGGAATGAGGATAATAATAACAGTCTCACCGATAATAAAAAGAGAAACAACGATAATATTAACAGAAATAAATATAGTAATAATGGAATGAGGATAATAATAACAGTTATAGCCATATGAATAATAGTAGTAGGAATAATAATAATAGAAATAACGACAATATCAATAGTAATGAAGATAGTTATAATGGAATGAGGATAATGATAACAGTGTCAGCGAGAATAATACCAAAAATACCGATAATATCAACAGAAATAAGGATAGCAATAATAGAATGAGGATAATAATAGCAGTTATAGCCATATGAATTATAGTAGTAGGGATAATAATAATAGTAATAACGACAATATCAATTGTAATAAAGATAGTAATAATGGAATGAGGATAATCATAACAGGCTCAGCGATAATAATAAGAGAAATAACGATAATATCAACAGAAATAAGGACAGTAATAATAGAATTGAGATAATAATAACAGTTATAGCCATAATAATAATAGTAGTAGGAATTATAATAATAGTAATAACGACAATATCAATAGTAATAAAGGTAGTAATAATGGAATGAGGATTATCATAACAGGCTCAGCGATAATAATAAGAGAAATAACGATAATACCAACAGAAATAAGGATAGCAATAATAGAATGAGGATAATAATAACAGTTATAGCCATATGAATGATAGTGGTAGGGATAATAATAATAGTAATAACGACAATATCAATTGTAATAAAGATAGTAATAATGGAATGACGATAATCATAACAGGCTCAGCGATAATAATAGGAGAAATAACGATAATATCAACAGAAATATGGATAGTAATAATAGAATGATGATAATAATAACAGTTATAGCGATATGAATAACAGTAGCGGGGATAATAATAATAGTAATAACGACAATATCAATAGTAATAAAGATAGTAATAATGGAATGAGGATAATCATAACAGGCTCAGCGACAATAATAACAAAAATACCGATAATACCAACAGAAATAAGGATTGCAATAATAGAATGAGGATAATAATTACAGTTATAGCCATATGAATGATAGTAGTAGGGATAATAATAATAGTAATAACGACAATGTCAATTGTAACAAAGATAGTATTAATGGAATGACGACAATCATAACAGGCTCAGCGATAATAATAAGAGAAATAACGACAATATCAACAGAAATAAGGATAGCAATAATAGAATGAGGATAATAATAACAGTTATAGCCATATGAATGATAGTGGTAGGGATAATAATAATAGTAATAACGACAATATCAATTGTAATAAAGATAGTAATAATGGAATGACGATAATCATAACAGGCTCAGCGATAATAATAGGAGAAATAACGATAATATCAACAGAAATAAGGATAGTAATAATAGAATGAGGATAATATTAACAGATATAGCCATACGAATAACACTAGTAGGAATAATAATAATAGCAATAACGATAATATCAATTGTAATAAAGATAGTTATAATGGAATGAGGATAATGATAACAGTATCGGCGACAATAATAACAAAAATACCGATAATATCAACAGAAATAAGGATAGCAATAATAGAATGAGGATAATAATAACAGTTATAGCATAATGAATAATAATAGTGGGGATAATAATAATAGCAATAACGACAATGCCAATAGTAATAAAGATCGTAATAATGGAATGAGGCTAATCATAACAGGCTCAGCGATAATAATAAGAGAAATAACGATGATATCAACAGAAATAAGGATAGTAATAATAGAATGAGGATAATAATAACAGTTATAGCCATATGAATAATAGTAGTAGGGATAATAATAATAATAATAACGACAATATCAATAGTAATAAAGATAATAATAATGGAATGAGGATAATCATAACAGGCACAGTGATAATAATAAGAGAAATAACGATAATATCAACAGAAATATGGATAGTAATAATAGAATGAGGATAATAATAACAGTTATAGCATAATGAATAATAATAATGGGGATAATAATAATAGTAATAACGACAATATCAATAGTAATAAAGATGGTAATAATGGAATGAGGATAATGATAACAGTGTCAGCGAGAATAATACCAAAAATACCGATAATATCAACAGAAATAAGGATAGCAATAATAGAATGAGGATAATAATAGCAGTTATAGCGATATGAACAATAGTAGCGGGGATAATAATAATAGTAATAACGACAATATCAATAGTAATAAAGATAGTAATAATGGAATGAGGATAATCATAACAGGCTCAGCGATAATAATAAGAGAAAAAACGATAATATCAACAGAAATAAGTATAGTAATAATAGAAGTGTGATAATAATAACAGTTATAGCCATATGATTAATAGTAGCAGGAATTATAATAATAGTAATAACGACAATATCAATAGTAATAAAGGTAGTAATAATGGAATGAGGCTAATAATAATAATAGTCTCACCGATAATAAAAAGAGAAGCAACGATAATATCAACAGAAATAAGGATAGTAATAATAGTATGAGGATAATAATAACAGTTATAGCCATATGAATTATAGTAGCAGGGATAATAATAATAATAATAACGACAATATCAATAGTGATAAAGATAGTAATAATGGAATGAGGATAATCACAACAGGCTCACCGATAATAATAAGAGAAATAACGATAAGATCAACAGAAATATGGGTAGTAATAATAGAATGAGGATAATAATAACAGTTATAGCGATATGAATAATAGTAGCGGGGATAATAATAATAGTAATAACGACAATATCAATAGTAATAAAGATAGTAATAATGGAAGGACGATAATGATAACAGGCTCAGCGATAATAATAAGAGAAATAACCATAATATCAACAGAAATAAGGATAGTAACAATAGAATGAGGATAATCATAACAGTTATACCCATATGAATAATAGTAGCAGGGATAATAATAATAGTAATAACGACAATATCAATAGTAATAAAGATAGTAATAATGGAATGAGGATAATAATAACAGTCTCACCGATAATAAAAAGAGAAACAACGATAATATTAACAGAAATAAATATAGTAATAATGGAATGAGGATAATAATAACAGTTATAGCCATATGAATAATAGTAGTAGGAATAATAATAATAGAAATAACGACAATATCAATAGTAATGAAGATAGTTATAATGGAATGAGGATAATGATAACAGTGTCAGCGAGAATAATACCAAAAATACCGATAATATCAACAGAAATAAGGATAGCAATAATAGAATGAGGATAATAATAGCAGTTATAGCCATATGAATTATAGTAGTAGGGATAATAATAATAGTAATAACGACAATATCAATTGTAATAAAGATAGTAATAATGGAATGAGGATAATCATAACAGGCTCAGCGATAATAATAAGAGAAATAACGATAATATCAACAGAAATAAGGACAGTAATAATAGAATTGAGATAATAATAACAGTTATAGCCATAATAATAATAGTAGTAGGAATTATAATAATAGTAATAACGACAATATCAATAGTAATAAAGGTAGTAATAATGGAATGAGGATTATCATAACAGGCTCAGCGATAATAATAAGAGAAATAACGATAATACCAACAGAAATAAGGATAGCAATAATAGAATGAGGATAATAATAACAGTTATAGCCATATGAATGATAGTGGTAGGGATAATAATAATAGTAATAACGACAATATCAATTGTAATAAAGATAGTAATAATGGAATGACGATAATCATAACAGGCTCAGCGATAATAATAGGAGAAATAACGATAATATCAACAGAAATATGGATAGTAATAATAGAATGATGATAATAATAACAGTTATAGCGATATGAATAACAGTAGCGGGGATAATAATAATAGTAATAACGACAATATCAATAGTAATAAAGATAGTAATAATGGAATGAGGATAATCATAACAGGCTCAGCGACAATAATAACAAAAATACCGATAATACCAACAGAAATAAGGATTGCAATAATAGAATGAGGATAATAATTACAGTTATAGCCATATGAATGATAGTAGTAGGGATAATAATAATAGTAATAACGACAATGTCAATTGTAACAAAGATAGTATTAATGGAATGACGACAATCATAACAGGCTCAGCGATAATAATAAGAGAAATAACGACAATATCAACAGAAATAAGGATAGCAATAATAGAATGAGGATAATAATAACAGTTATAGCCATATGAATGATAGTGGTAGGGATAATAATAATAGTAATAACGACAATATCAATTGTAATAAAGATAGTAATAATGGAATGACGATAATCATAACAGGCTCAGCGATAATAATAGGAGAAATAACGATAATATCAACAGAAATAAGGATAGTAATAATAGAATGAGGATAATATTAACAGATATAGCCATACGAATAACACTAGTAGGAATAATAATAATAGCAATAACGATAATATCAATTGTAATAAAGATAGTTATAATGGAATGAGGATAATGATAACAGTATCGGCGACAATAATAACAAAAATACCGATAATATCAACAGAAATAAGGATAGCAATAATAGAATGAGGATAATAATAACAGTTATAGCATAATGAATAATAATAGTGGGGATAATAATAATAGCAATAACGACAATGCCAATAGTAATAAAGATCGTAATAATGGAATGAGGCTAATCATAACAGGCTCAGCGATAATAATAAGAGAAATAACGATGATATCAACAGAAATAAGGATAGTAATAATAGAATGAGGATAATAATAACAGTTATAGCCATATGAATAATAGTAGTAGGGATAATAATAATAATAATAACGACAATATCAATAGTAATAAAGATAATAATAATGGAATGAGGATAATCATAACAGGCACAGTGATAATAATAAGAGAAATAACGATAATATCAACAGAAATATGGATAGTAATAATAGAATGAGGATAATAATAACAGTTATAGCATAATGAATAATAATAATGGGGATAATAATAATAGTAATAACGACAATATCAATAGTAATAAAGATGGTAATAATGGAATGAGGATAATGATAACAGTGTCAGCGAGAATAATACCAAAAATACCGATAATATCAACAGAAATAAGGATAGCAATAATAGAATGAGGATAATAATAGCAGTTATAGCGATATGAACAATAGTAGCGGGGATAATAATAATAGTAATAACGACAATATCAATAGTAATAAAGATAGTAATAATGGAATGAGGATAATCATAACAGGCTCAGCGATAATAATAAGAGAAAAAACGATAATATCAACAGAAATAAGTATAGTAATAATAGAAGTGTGATAATAATAACAGTTATAGCCATATGATTAATAGTAGCAGGAATTATAATAATAGTAATAACGACAATATCAATAGTAATAAAGGTAGTAATAATGGAATGAGGCTAATAATAATAATAGTCTCACCGATAATAAAAAGAGAAGCAACGATAATATCAACAGAAATAAGGATAGTAATAATAGTATGAGGATAATAATAACAGTTATAGCCATATGAATTATAGTAGCAGGGATAATAATAATAATAATAACGACAATATCAATAGTGATAAAGATAGTAATAATGGAATGAGGATAATCACAACAGGCTCACCGATAATAATAAGAGAAATAACGATAAGATCAACAGAAATATGGGTAGTAATAATAGAATGAGGATAATAATAACAGCTATAGCCATATGAATGAAAGTAGTAGGGATAATAATAATAGTAATAACGACAATATCAATTGTAATAAAGATAGTAATAATGGAATGAGTATAATCACAACAGGCTCAGCGACAATAATAACAAAAATAGCGATAATACCAACAGAAATAAGGATAGCAATAATAGAATGGGGATAATAATAACAGCTATAGCCATATGAATGAAAGTAGTAGGGATAATAATAATAGTAATAACGACAATATCAATTGTAATAAAGATAGTAATAATGGAATGAGTATAATCACAACAGGCTCAGCGATAATTATAAGAGAAATAACGATAATATCAACAGAAATAAGGATAGTAATAATAGAATGAGGATAATAATAACAGTTATAGCCATATGAATAATAGTAGTAGGGATAATAATAATAGTAATAACGACAATATCAATAGTAATAAAGATAGTAATAATGGAATGAGGATAATCACAACAGGCTCAGCGATAATAATAAGAGAAATAACGATAAGATCAACAGAAATAAGGATAGTAATAATTGAGTAAGGATAATAATAACAGTTATAGTGATATGAATAATAGTAACGGGGATACTAATAATAGTAATAACGACAATATCAATAGTAATAAAGATAGTTATAATGGAATGAGGATAATGATAACAGTGTCAGCGAGAATAATACCGAAAATACCGATAATACCAACAGAAATAAGGATAGCAATAATAGAATGAGGATAATAATAACAGTTATAGCCATATGAATGATAGTATTAGGGATAATAATAATAGTAATAACGACAATATCAATAGTAATGAAGATAGTTATAATGGAATGAGGATAATGATAACAGTGTCAGCGAGAATAATACCAAAAATACCGATAATATCAACAGAAATAAGGATAGCAATAATAGAATGAGGATAATAATAGCAGTTATAGCCATATGAATTATAGTAGCAGGGATACTAATAATAATAATAACGACAATATCAATAGTAATAAAGATAGTAATAATGGAATGAGGATAATCACAACAGGCTCAGCGACAATAATAAGAGATATAACGATAAGATCAACAGAAATATGGATAGTAATAATAGAATGAGGATAATAATAACAGTTATAGCGATATGAATAATAGTAGCGGGGGTAATAATAATAGCAACAACGACAATATCAATAGTAATAAAGATAGTAATAATGGAAGGACGATAATCATAACAGGCTCAGCGATAATAATAAGAGAAATAACGATAATATCAACAGAAATAAGGATAATAATAATAGAATGAGGATAATCATAACAGTTATACCCATATGAATAATAGTAGCAGGGATAATAATAATAGTAACAACGACAATATCAATAGTAATAAAGATAGTAATAATGGAATGAGTATAATAATAACAGTCTCACCGATTAAAAAAGAGAAACAACGATAATATCAACAGAAATAAGAATAGTAATAATAGAATGAGGATAATAATAACAGTTATAGCCATATGAATAATAGTAGTAGGAATAATAATAATAGAAATAACGACAATATCAATAGTAATGAAGATAGTAATAATGGAACTACGATAGTCATAACAGGCTCAGCGATAATAATAAGAGAAATAACGATAATATCAACAGAAATAAGGATAGTAATAATAGAATGAGGATAATCATAACAGTTATACCCATATGAATAATAGTAGCAGGGATAATAATAATAGTAATAACGACAATATCAATAGTAATAAAGATAGTAATAATGGAATGAGGCTAATAATAATAATAGTCTCACTGATAATAAAAAGAGATGCAACGATAATATCAACAGAAATAAGGAGAGTAATAATAGTATGAGGGTAATAATAACAGTTATAGCCATATGAATTATAGTAGCAGGATAATAATAATAATAATAACGACAATATCAATTGTAATAAAGATAGTAATAATGGAATGAGGATAATCACAACAGGCTCAGCGATAATAATAAGAGAAATAACGATAATATCAACAGAAATATGGATAGTAATAATAGAATGAGGATAATCATAACAGTTATAGCGAAATGAATAATAGTAGCGGGGATAATAGTAATAGTAATAACGACAATATCAATAGTAATAAAGGTAGTAATAATGGAATGAGGCTAATAATAATAATAGTCTCACCGATAATAAAAAGAGAAGCAACGATAATATGAACAGAAATAAGGATAGTAATAATAGAACAAGGATAATAATAACAGTTATAGTGATATGAATAATAGTAACGGGGATAATAATAATAGTCATAACGACAATATCAATAGTAATAAAGATAGTAATAATGGAATGAGGATAATGATAACAGTGTCAGCGAGAGTAATACCGAAAATACCGATAATATCAACAGAAATATGGATAGTAATAATAGAATGAGGATAATAATAACAGTTATAGCGATATGAATAATATTAGCGGGGATAATACTAGTAGTAATAACGACAATATCAATAGTAATAAAGATAGTAATAATGGAATGAGGATAATCATAACAGGCTCAGCGACAATAATAACAAAAACACCGCTAATACCAACAGAAATAAGGATAGCAATAATAGAATGAGGATAATAATAACAGTTATATCCGTATGAATGATAGTAGTAGGGATAATAATAATAGTAATAACGACAATATCAATTGTAATAAAGATAGTAATAATGGAATGACGACAATCATAACAGGCTCAGCGATAATAATAAGAGAAATAACGATAATATCAACAGAAATAAGGATAGTAGTAATAGAATAAGGATAATAATAACAGTTATAGCGATATGAATAATATTAGCGGGGATAATACTAATAGTAATAACGACAATATCAATAGTAATAAAGATAGTAATAATGGAATGACGACAATCATAACAGGCTCAGCGATAATAATAAGAGAAATAACGATAATATCAACAGAAATACGGATAGTAATAATAGAATAAGGATAATAATAACAGTTATAGTGATATGAATAATAGTAACGGGGATAATAATAATAGTAATAACGACAATATCAATAGTAATAAAGATAGTACTAATGGAATTAGGATAATCATAACAGGCTCAGCGATAATAATAAGAGAAATAAAGATAATATCAACAGAAATAAGGATAGTAATAATAGAACAAGGATAATAATAACAGTTATAGTGATATGAATAATAGTAACGGGGATAATAATAATAGTCATAACGACAATATCAATAGTAATAAAGATAGTAATAATGGAATGAGGATAATGATAACAGTGTCAGCGAGAGTAATACCGAAAATACCGATAATATCAACAGAAATATGGATAGTAATAATAGAATGAGGATAATAATAACAGTTATAGCGATATGAATAATATTAGCGGGGATAATACTAATAGTAATAACGACAATATCAATAGTAATAAAGATAGTAATAATGGAATGAGGATAATCATAACAGGCTCAGCGACAATAATAACAAAAACACCGCTAATACCAACAGAAATAAGGATAGCAATAATAGAATGAGGATAATAATAACAGTTATATCCGTATGAATGATAGTAGTAGGGATAATAATAATAGTAATAACGACAATATCAATTGTAATAAAGATAGTAATAATGGAATGACGACAATCATAACAGGCTCAGCGATAATAATAAGAGAAATAACGATAATATCAACAGAAATAAGGATAGTAATAATAGAATAAGGATAATAATAACAGTTATAGCGATATGAATAATATTAGCGGGGATAATACTAATAGTAATAACGACAATATCAATAGTAATAAAGATAGTAATAATGGAATGACGACAATCATAACAGGCTCAGCGATAATAATAAGAGAAATAACGATAATATCAACAGAAATACGGATAGTAATAATAGAATAAGGATAATAATAACAGTTATAGTGATATGAATAATAGTAACGGGGATAATAATAATAGTAATAACGACAATATCAATAGTAATAAAGATAGTACTAATGGAATTAGGATAATCATAACAGGCTCAGCGATAATAATAAGAGAAATAAAGATAATATCAACAGAAATAAGGATAGTAATAATAGAATGAGGATAATAATAACAGTTATAGCCATATGAATAATAGTAGCGGGGTTAATAATAATAGTAATAACGACAATACCACTAGTAATAAAGGTAGTAATAATGGAATGAGGCTAATAATAATAATAGTCTCACCTATAATAAAAAGGGAAACAACGATAATATCAACTGAAATAAGGATAGTAATAATAGTATGAGGATAATAATAACAGTTATAGCCATATGAATTATAGTAGCAGGGATAATAATAATAATAATAATAACGACAATATCAATAGTAATAAAGATAGTAATAATGGAATGAGGATAATCACAAAAGGCTCAGCGATAATAGTAAGAGAAATAACGATAAGATCAACAGAAATCTGGGTAGTAATAATAGAATGAGGATAATAATAACAGTTATAGCGATATGAATAATAGTAGCGGGGATAATAGTAATAGTAATAACGACAATATCAATAGTAATAAAGATAGTAATAATGGAATGAGGATAATCATAACAGGCTCAGCGATAATAATAAGAGAAATAACGATATAATCAACAGAAATAAGGATAGTAATAATAGAATGAGGATAATCATAACAGTTATACCCATATGAATAGTAGTAGCAGGGATAATAATAATAGTAATAACGACAATATCAATAATAATAAAGATAGTAATAATGGAATGAGGCTAATAATAATAATAGTCTCACGGATAATAAAAAGAGAAGCAACGATAATATCAACAGAAATAAGGAGAGTAATAATAGCATGCGGATAATAATAACAGTTATAGCCATATCAATTATAGTAGCAGGATAATAATAATAATAATAACGACAATATCAATTGTAATAAAGATAGTAATAATGGAATGAGGATAATCACAACAGGCTCAGCGATAATAATAAGAGAAATAACGGTAAGATCAACAGAAATATGGATAGTAATAATTGAATAAGGATAATAATAACAGTTATAGTGATATGAATAATAGTAACGGGGATAATAATAATAGTAATAACGACAATATCAATAGTAATAAAGATAGTAATAATGGAAGGACGATAATGATAACAGGCTCAGCGATAATAATAAGAGAAATAACCATAATATCAACAGAAATAAGGATAGTAACAATAGAATGAGGATAATCATAACAGTTATACCCATATGAATAATAGTAGCAGGGATAATAATAATAGTAATAACGACAATATCAATAGTAATAAAGATAGTAATAATGGAATGAGGATAATAATAACAGTCTCACCGATAATAAAAAGAGAAACAACGATAATATTAACAGAAATAAATATAGTAATAATGGAATGAGGATAATAATAACAGTTATAGCCATATGAATAATAGTAGTAGGAATAATAATAATAGAAATAACGACAATATCAATAGTAATGAAGATAGTTATAATGGAATGAGGATAATGATAACAGTGTCAGCGAGAATAAAACCAAAAATACCGATAATATCAACAGAAATAAGGATAGCAATAATAGAATGAGGATAATAATAGCAGTTATAGCCATATGAATTATAGTAGTAGGGACAATAATAATAGTAATAACGACAATATCAATTGTAATAAAGATAGTAATAATGGAATGAGGATAATCATAACAGGCTCAGCGATAATAATAAGAGAAATAACGATAATAACAACAGAAATAAGGATAGTAATAATAGAATTGAGATAATAATAACAGTTATAGCCATAATAATAATAGTAGTAGGAATTATAATAATAGTAATAACGACAATATCAATAGTAATAAAGGTAGTAATAATGGAACGAGGATTATCATAACAGGCTCAGCGATAATAATAAGAGAAATAACGATAATACCAACAGAAATAAGGATAGCAATAATAGAATGAGGATAATAATAACAGTTATAGCCATATGAATGATAGTGGTAGGGATAATAATAATAGTAATAACGACAATATCAATTGTAATAAAGATAGTAATAATGGAATGACGATAATCATAACAGGCTCAGCGATAATAATAGGAGAAATAACGATAATATCAACAGAAATAAGGATAGTAATAATAGAATGAGGATAATATTAACAGATATAGCCATACGAATAACACTAGTAGGAATAATAATAATAGCAATAACGATAATATCAATTGTAATAAAGATAGTTATAATGGAATGAGGATAATGATAACAGTATCGGCGACAATAATAACAAAAATACCGATAATATCAACAGAAATAAGGATAGCAATAATAGAATGAGGATAATAATAACAGTTATAGCATAATGAATAATAATAGTGGGGATAATAATAATAGCAATAACGACAATGCCAATAGTAATAAAGATCGTAATAATGGAATGAGGCTAATCATAACAGGCTCAGCGATAATAATAAGAGAAATAACGATGATATCAACAGAAATAAGGATAGTAATAATAGAATGAGGATAATAATAACAGTTATAGCCATATGAATAATAGTAGTAGGGATAATAATAATAATAATAACGACAATATCAATAGTAATAAAGATAATAATAATGGAATGAGGATAATCATAACAGGCACAGTGATAATAATAAGAGAAATAACGATAATATCAACAGAAATATGGATAGTAATAATAGAATGAGGATAATAATAACAGTTATAGCATAATGAATAATAATAATGGGGATAATAATAATAGTAATAACGACAATATCAATAGTAATAAAGATGGTAATAATGGAATGAGGATAATGATAACAGTGTCAGCGAGAATAATACCAAAAATACCGATAATATCAACAGAAATAAGGATAGCAATAATAGAATGAGGATAATAATAGCAGTTATAGCGATATGAACAATAGTAGCGGGGATAATAATAATAGTAATAACGACAATATCAATAGTAATAAAGATAGTAATAATGGAATGAGGATAATCATAACAGGCTCAGCGATAATAATAAGAGAAAAACGATAATATCAACAGAAATAAGTATAGTAATAATAGAAGTGTGATAATAATAACAGTTATAGCCATATGATTAATAGTAGCAGGAATTATAATAATAGTAATAACGACAATATCAATAGTAATAAAGGTAGTAATAATGGAATGAGGCTAATAATAATAATAGTCTCACCGATAATAAAAAGAGAAGCAACGATAATATCAACAGAAATAAGGATAGTAATAATAGTATGAGGATAATAATAACAGTTATAGCCATATGAATTATAGTAGCAGGGATAATAATAATAGTAATAACGACAATATCAATTGTAATAAAGATAGTAATAATGGAATGACGATAATCATAACAGGCTCAGCGATAATAATAGGAGAAATAACGATAATATCAACAGAAATAAGGATAGTAATAATAGAATGAGGATAATATTAACAGATATAGCCATACGAATAACACTAGTAGGAATAATAATAATAGCAATAACGATAATATCAATTGTAATAAAGATAGTTATAATGGAATGAGGATAATGATAACAGTATCGGCGACAATAATAACAAAAATACCGATAATATCAACAGAAATAAGGATAGCAATAATAGAATGAGGATAATAATAACAGTTATAGCATAATGAATAATAATAGTGGGGATAATAATAATAGCAATAACGACAATGCCAATAGTAATAAAGATCGTAATAATGGAATGAGGCTAATCATAACAGGCTCAGCGATAATAATAAGAGAAATAACGATGATATCAACAGAAATAAGGATAGTAATAATAGAATGAGGATAATAATAACAGTTATAGCCATATGAATAATAGTAGTAGGGATAATAATAATAATAATAACGACAATATCAATAGTAATAAAGATAATAATAATGGAATGAGGATAATCATAACAGGCACAGTGATAATAATAAGAGAAATAACGATAATATCAACAGAAATATGGATAGTAATAATAGAATGAGGATAATAATAACAGTTATAGCATAATGAATAATAATAATGGGGATAATAATAATAGTAATAACGACAATATCAATAGTAATAAAGATGGTAATAATGGAATGAGGATAATGATAACAGTGTCAGCGAGAATAATACCAAAAATACCGATAATATCAACAGAAATAAGGATAGCAATAATAGAATGAGGATAATAATAGCAGTTATAGCGATATGAACAATAGTAGCGGGGATAATAATAATAGTAATAACGACAATATCAATAGTAATAAAGATAGTAATAATGGAATGAGGATAATCATAACAGGCTCAGCGATAATAATAAGAGAAAAAACGATAATATCAACAGAAATAAGTATAGTAATAATAGAAGTGTGATAATAATAACAGTTATAGCCATATGATTAATAGTAGCAGGAATTATAATAATAGTAATAACGACAATATCAATAGTAATAAAGGTAGTAATAATGGAATGAGGCTAATAATAATAATAGTCTCACCGATAATAAAAAGAGAAGCAACGATAATATCAACAGAAATAAGGATAGTAATAATAGTATGAGGATAATAATAACAGTTATAGCCATATGAATTATAGTAGCAGGGATAATAATAATAATAATAACGACAATATCAATAGTGATAAAGATAGTAATAATGGAATGAGGATAATCACAACAGGCTCACCGATAATAATAAGAGAAATAACGATAAGATCAACAGAAATATGGGTAGTAATAATAGAATGAGGATAATAATAACAGCTATAGCCATATGAATGAAAGTAGTAGGGATAATAATAATAGTAATAACGACAATATCAATTGTAATAAAGATAGTAATAATGGAATGAGTATAATCACAACAGGCTCAGCGACAATAATAACAAAAATAGCGATAATACCAACAGAAATAAGGATAGCAATAATAGAATGGGGATAATAATAACAGCTATAGCCATATGAATGAAAGTAGTAGGGATAATAATAATAGTAATAACGACAATATCAATTGTAATAAAGATAGTAATAATGGAACGAGTATAATCACAACAGGCT
This sequence comes from Megachile willughbiella, assembly GCA_945859595.2. Taxonomy (NCBI): domain Eukaryota; kingdom Metazoa; phylum Arthropoda; class Insecta; order Hymenoptera; family Megachilidae; genus Megachile; species Megachile willughbiella. Next base: position 123,989 of record CAMAOD020000270.1, read on the forward strand.
CAGCGATAATTATAAGAGAAATAACGATAATATCAACAGAAATAAGGATAGTAATAATAGAATGAGGATAATAATAACAGTTATAGCCATATGAATAATAGTAGTAGGGATAATAATAATAGTAATAACGACAATATCAATAGTAATAAAGATAGTAATAATGGAATGAGGATAATCACAACAGGCTCAGCGATAATAATAAGAGAAATAACGATAAGATCAACAGAAATAAGGATAGTAATAATTGAGTAAGGATAATAATAACAGTTATAGTGATATGAATAATAGTAACGGGGATACTAATAATAGTAATAACGACAATATCAATAGTAATAAAGATAGTTATAATGGAATTAGGATAATGATAACAGTGTCAGCGAGAATAATACCGAAAATACCCGATAATACCAACGGAAATAAGGATAGCAATAATAGAATGAGGATAATAATAACAGTTATAGCCATATGAATGATAGTAGTAGGGATAATAATAATAGTAATAACGACAATATCAATAGTAATGAAGATAGTTATAATGGAATGAGGATAATGATAACAGTGTCAGCGAGAATAATACCAAAAATACCGATAATATCAACAGAAATAAGGATAGCAATAATAGAATGAGGATAATAATAGCAGTTATAGCCATATGAATTATAGTAGCAGGGATACTAATAATAATAATAACGACAATATCAATAGTAATAAAGATAGTAATAATGGAATGAGGATAATCACAACAGGCTCAGCGACAATAATAAGAGATATAACGATAAGATCAACAGAAATATGGATAGTAATAATAGAATGAGGATAATAATAACAGTTATAGCGATATGAATAATAGTAGCGGGGGTAATAATAATAGCAACAACGACAATATCAATAGTAATAAAGATAGTAATAATGGAAGGACGATAATCATAACAGGCTCAGCGATAATAATAAGAGAAATAACGATAATATCAACAGAAATAAGGATAATAATAATAGAATGAGGATAATCATAACAGTTATACCCATATGAATAATAGTAGCAGGGATAATAATAATAGTAACAACGACAATATCAATAGTAATAAAGATAGTAATAATGGAATGAGTATAATCACAACAGGCTCAGCGACAATAATAACAAAAATAGCGATAATACCAACAGAAATAAGGATAGCAATAATAGAATGGGGATAATAATAACAGCTATAGCCATATGAATGAAAGTAGTAGGGATAATAATAATAGTAATAACGACAATATCAATTGTAATAAAGATAGTAATAATGGAACGAGTATAATCACAACAGGCTCAGCGATAATTATAAGAGAAATAACGATAATATCAACAGAAATAAGGATAGTAATAATAGAATGAGGATAATAATAACAGTTATAGCCATATGAATAATAGTAGTAGGGATAATAATAATAGTAATAACGACAATATCAATAGTAATAAAGATAGTAATAATGGAATGAGGATAATCACAACAGGCTCAGCGATAATAATAAGAGAAATAACGATAAGATCAACAGAAATAAGGATAGTAATAATTGAGTAAGGATAATAATAACAGTTATAGTGATATGAATAATAGTAACGGGGATACTAATAATAGTAATAACGACAATATCAATAGTAATAAAGATAGTTATAATGGAATTAGGATAATGATAACAGTGTCAGCGAGAATAATACCGAAAATACCCGATAATACCAACGGAAATAAGGATAGCAATAATAGAATGAGGATAATAATAACAGTTATAGCCATATGAATGATAGTAGTAGGGATAATAATAATAGTAATAACGACAATATCAATAGTAATGAAGATAGTTATAATGGAATGAGGATAATGATAACAGTGTCAGCGAGAATAATACCAAAAATACCGATAATATCAACAGAAATAAGGATAGCAATAATAGAATGAGGATAATAATAGCAGTTATAGCCATATGAATTATAGTAGCAGGGATACTAATAATAATAATAACGACAATATCAATAGTAATAAAGATAGTAATAATGGAATGAGGATAATCACAACAGGCTCAGCGACAATAATAAGAGATATAACGATAAGATCAACAGAAATATGGATAGTAATAATAGAATGAGGATAATAATAACAGTTATAGCGATATGAATAATAGTAGCGGGGGTAATAATAATAGCAACAACGACAATATCAATAGTAATAAAGATAGTAATAATGGAAGGACGATAATCATAACAGGCTCAGCGATAATAATAAGAGAAATAACGATAATATCAACAGAAATAAGGATAATAATAATAGAATGAGGATAATCATAACAGTTATACCCATATGAATAATAGTAGCAGGGATAATAATAATAGTAACAACGACAATATCAATAGTAATAAAGATAGTAATAATGGAATGAGTATAATAATAACAGTCTCACCGATTAAAAAAGAGAAACAACGATAATATCAACAGAAATAAGAATAGTAATAATAGAATGAGGATAATAATAACAGTTATAGCCATATGAATAATAGTAGTAGGAATAATAATAATAGAAATAACGACAATATCAATAGTAATGAAGATAGTAATAATGGAACTACGATAGTCATAACAGGCTCAGCGATAATAATAAGAGAAATAACGATAATATCAACAGAAATAAGGATAGTAATAATAGAATGAGGATAATCATAACAGTTATACCCATATGAATAATAGTAGCAGGGATAATAATAATAGTAATAACGACAATATCAATAGTAATAAAGATAGTAATAATGGAATGAGGCTAATAATAATAATAGTCTCACTGATAATAAAAAGAGATGCAACGATAATATCAACAGAAATAAGGAGAGTAATAATAGTATGAGGGTAATAATAACAGTTATAGCCATATGAATTATAGTAGCAGGATAATAATAATAATAATAACGACAATATCAATTGTAATAAAGATAGTAATAATGGAATGAGGATAATCACAACAGGCTCAGCGATAATAATAAGAGAAATAACGATAATATCAACAGAAATATGGATAGTAATAATAGAATGAGGATAATCATAACAGTTATAGCGAAATGAATAATAGTAGCGGGGATAATAATAATAGTAATAACGACAATATCAATAGTAATAAAGGTAGTAATAATGGAATGAGGCTAATAATAATAATAGTCTCACCGATAATAAAAAGAGAAGCAACGATAATATCAACAGAAATAAGGATAGTAATAATAGTATGAGGATAATAATAACAGTTATAGCCATATGAATTATAGTAGCGGGGATAATAATAATAGTAATAACGACAATATCAATAGTAATAAAGATAGTAATAATGGAATGAGGATAATCATAACAGGCTCAGCGACAATAATAACAAAAATAGCGATAATACCAACAGAAATAAGGATAGCAATAATAGAATGAGGATAATAATAACAGCTATAGCCATATGAATGAAAGTAGTAGGGATAATAATAATAGTAATAACGACAATATCAATTGTAATAAAGATAGTAATAATGGAATGAGTATAATCACAACAGGCTCAGCGACAATAATAACAAAAATAGCGATAATACCAACAGAAATAAGGATAGCAATAATAGAATGAGGATAATAATAACAGCTATAGCCATATGAATGAAAGTAGTAGGGATAATAATAATAGTAATAACGACAATATCAATTGTAATAAAGATAGTAATAATGGAATGAGTATAATAACAACAGGCTCAGCGATAATAATAAGAGAAATAACGATAATATCAACAGAAATAAGGATAGTAATAATAGAATGAGGATAATAATAACAGTTATAGCCATATGAATAATAGTAGTAGGGATAATAATAATAGTAATAACGACAATATCAATAGTAATAAAGATGGTAATAATGGAATGAGAATAATCACAACAGGCTCAGCGATAATAATAAGAGAAATAACGATAAGATCAACAGAAATAAGGATAGTAATAATTGAGTAAGGATAATAATAACAGTTATAGTGATATGAATAATAGTAACGGGGATACTAATAATAGTAATAACGACAATATCAATAGTAATAAAGATAGTTATAATGGAATGAGGATAATGATAACAGTGTCAGCGAGAATAATACCGAAAATACCGATAATACCAACAGAAATAAGGATAGCAATAATAGAATGAGGATAATAATAACAGTTATAGCATAATGAATAATAATAGTGGGGATAATAATAATAGCAATAACGACAATGCCAATAGTAATAAAGATCGTAATAATGGAATGAGGCTAATCATAACAGGCTCAGCGATAATAATAAGAGAAATAACGATGATATCAACAGAAATAAGGATAGTAATAATAGAATGAGGATAATAATAACAGTTATAGCCATATGAATAATAGTAGTAGGGATAATAATAATAATAATAACGACAATATCAATAGTAATAAAGATAATAATAATGGAATGAGGATAATCATAACAGGCACATTGATAATAATAAGAGAAATAACGATAATATCAACAGAAATATGGATAGTAATAATAGAATGAGGATAATAATAACAGTTATAGCATAATGAATAATAATAATGGGGATAATAATAATAGTAATAACGACAATATCAATAGTAATAAAGATGGTAATAATGGAATGAGGATAATGATAACAGTGTCAGCGAGAATAATACCAAAAATACCGATAATATCAACAGAAATAAGGATAGCAATAATAGAATGAGGATAATAATAGCAGTTATAGCGATATGAACAATAGTAGCGGGGATAATAATAATAGTAATAACGACAATATCAATAGTAATAAAGATAGTAATAATGGAATGAGGATAATCATAACAGGCTCAGCGATAATAATAAGAGAAAAAACGATAATATCAACAGAAATAAGTATAGTAATAATAGAAGTGTGATAATAATAACAGTTATAGCCATATGATTAATAGTAGCAGGAATTATAATAATAGTAATAACGACAATATCAATAGTAATAAAGGTAGTAATAATGGAATGAGGCTAATAATAATAATAGTCTCACCGATAATAAAAAGAGAAGCAACGATAATATCAACAGAAATAAGGATAGTAATAATAGTATGAGGATAATAATAACAGTTATAGCCATATGAATTATAGTAGCAGGGATAATAATAATAATAATAACGACAATATCAATAGTGATAAAGATAGTAATAATGGAATGAGGATAATCACAACAGGCTCACCGATAATAATAAGAGAAATAACGATAAGATCAACAGAAATATGGGTAGTAATAATAGAATGAGGATAATAATAACAGCTATAGCCATATGAATGAAAGTAGTAGGGATAATAATAATAGTAATAACGACAATATCAATTGTAATAAAGATAGTAATAATGGAATGAGTATAATCACAACAGGCTCAGCGACAATAATAACAAAAATAGCGATAATACCAACAGAAATAAGGATAGCAATAATAGAATGGGGATAATAATAACAGCTATAGCCATATGAATGAAAGTAGTAGGGATAATAATAATAGTAATAACGACAATATCAATTGTAATAAAGATAGTAATAATGGAATGAGTATAATCACAACAGGCTCAGCGATAATTATAAGAGAAATAACGATAATATCAACAGAAATAAGGATAGTAATAATAGAATGAGGATAATAATAACAGTTATAGCCATATGAATAATAGTAGTAGGGATAATAATAATAGTAATAACGACAATATCAATAGTAATAAAGATAGTAATAATGGAATGAGGATAATCACAACAGGCTCAGCGATAATAATAAGAGAAATAACGATAAGATCAACAGAAATAAGGATAGTAATAATTGAGTAAGGATAATAATAACAGTTATAGTGATATGAATAATAGTAACGGGGATACTAATAATAGTAATAACGACAATATCAATAGTAATAAAGATAGTTATAATGGAATGAGGATAATGATAACAGTGTCAGCGAGAATAATACCGAAAATACCGATAATACCAACAGAAATAAGGATAGCAATAATAGAATGAGGATAATAATAACAGTTATAGCCATATGAATGATAGTAGTAGGGATAATAATAATAGTAATAACGACAATATCAATAGTAATGAAGATAGTTATAATGGAATGAGGATAATGATAACAGTGTCAGCGAGAATAATACCGAAAATACCGATAATACCAACAGAAATAAGGATAGCAATAATAGAATGAGGATAATAATAGCAGTTATAGCCATATGAATTATAGTAGCAGGGATACTAATAATAATAATAACGACAATATCAATAGTAATAAAGATAGTAATAATGGAATGAGGATAATCACAACAGGCTCAGCGACAATAATAAGAGATATAACGATAAGATCAACAGAAATATGGATAGTAATAATAGAATGAGGATAATAATAACAGTTATAGCGATATGAATAATAGTAGCGGGGGTAATAATAATAGCAACAACGACAATATCAATAGTAATAAAGATAGTAATAATGGAAGGACGATAATCATAACAGGCTCAGCGATAATAATAAGAGAAATAACGATAATATCAACAGAAATAAGGATAATAATAATAGAATGAGGATAATCATAACAGTTATACCCATATGAATAATAGTAGCAGGGATAATAATAATAGTAACAACGACAATATCAATAGTAATAAAGATAGTAATAATGGAATGAGTATAATAATAACAGTCTCACCGATTAAAAAAGAGAAACAACGATAATATCAACAGAAATAAGAATAGTAATAATAGAATGAGGATAATAATAACAGTTATAGCCATATGAATAATAGTAGTAGGAATAATAATAATAGAAATAACGACAATATCAATAGTAATGAAGATAGTAATAATGGAACTACGATAGTCATAACAGGCTCAGCGATAATAATAAGAGAAATAACGATAATATCAACAGAAATAAGGATAGTAATAATAGAATGAGGATAATCATAACAGTTATACCCATATGAATAATAGTAGCAGGGATAATAATAATAGTAATAACGACAATATCAATAGTAATAAAGATAGTAATAATGGAATGAGGCTAATAATAATAATAGTCTCACTGATAATAAAAAGAGATGCAACGATAATATCAACAGAAATAAGGAGAGTAATAATAGTATGAGGGTAATAATAACAGTTATAGCCATATGAATTATAGTAGCAGGATAATAATAATGATAATAACGACAATATCAATTGTAATAAAGATAGTAATAATGGAATGAGGATAATCACAACAGGCTCAGCGATAATAATAAGAGAAATAACGATAATATCAACAGAAATATGGATAGTAATAATAGAATGAGGATAATCATAACAGTTATAGCGAAATGAATAATAGTAGCGGGGATAATAATAATAGTAATAACGACAATATCAATAGTAATAAAGGTAGTAATAATGGAATGAGGCTAATAATAATAATAGTCTCACCGATAATAAAAAGAGAAGCAACGATAATATCAACAGAAATAAGGATAGTAATAATAGAACAAGGATAATAATAACAGTTATAGTGATATGAATAATAGTAACGGGGATAATAATAATAGTCATAACGACAATATCAATAGTAATAAAGATAGTAATAATGGAATGAGGATAATGATAACAGTGTCAGCGAGAGTAATACCGAAAATACCGATAATATCAACAGAAATATGGATAGTAATAATAGAATGAGGATAATAATAACAGTTATAGCGATATGAATAATATTAGCGGGGATAATACTAATAGTAATAACGACAATATCAATAGTAATAAAGATAGTAATAATGGAATGAGGATAATCATAACAGGCTCAGCGACAATAATAACAAAAACACCGCTAATACCAACAGAAATAAGGATAGCAATAATAGAATGAGGATAATAATAACAGTTATATCCGTATGAATGATAGTAGTAGGGATAATAATAATAGTAATAACGACAATATCAATTGTAATAAAGATAGTAATAATGGAATGACGACAATCATAACAGGCTCAGCGATAATAATAAGAGAAATAACGATAATATCAACAGAAATAAGGATAGTAATAATAGAATAAGGATAATAATAACAGTTATAGCGATATGAATAATATTAGCGGGGATAATACTAATAGTAATAACGACAATATCAATAGTAATAAAGATAGTAATAATGGAATGACGACAATCATAACAGGCTCAGCGATAATAATAAGAGAAATAACGATAATATCAACAGAAATAAGGATAGTAATAATAGAATGATGATAATCATAACAGTTATACCCACATGAATAATAGTAGCAGGAATTATAATAATAGTGATAACGACAATATCAATAGCAATAAAGGTAGTAATAATGGAATGAGGCTAATAATAATAATAGTCTCACCGATAATAAAAAGAGAAGCAACGATAATATCAACAGAAATAAGGATAGTAATAATAGAATGAGGATAATAATAACAGTTATAGCCATATGAATTATAGTAGCAGGGATAATAATAATAATAATAACGACAATATCAATACTAATAAAGATAGTAATAATGGAATGAGGATAATCACAACAGGCTCACCGATAATAATAAGAGAAATAACGATAAGATCAACAGAAATATGGGTAGTAATAATAGAATGAGGATAATAATAACAGCTATAGCCATATGAATGAAAGTAGTAGGGATAATAATAATAGTAATAACGACAATATCAATTGTAATAAAGATAGTAATAATGGAATGAGTATAATCACAACAGGCTCAGCGACAATAATAACAAAAATAGCGATAATACCAACAGAAATAAGGATAGCAATAATAGAATGGGGATAATAATAACAGCTATAGCCATATGAATGAAAGTAGTAGGGATAATAATAATAGTAATAACGACAATATCAATTGTAATAAAGATAGTAATAATGGAATGAGTATAATCACAACAGGCTCAGCGATAATTATAAGAGAAATAACGATAATATCAACAGAAATAAGGATAGTAATAATAGAATGAGGATAATAATAACAGTTATAGCCATATGAATAATAGTAGTAGGGATAATAATAATAGTAATAACGACAATATCAATAGTAATAAAGATAGTAATAATGGAATGAGGATAATCACAACAGGCTCAGCGATAATAATAAGAGAAATAACGATAAGATCAACAGAAATAAGGATAGTAATAATTGAGTAAGGATAATAATAACAGTTATAGTGATATGAATAATAGTAGTAGGAATTATAATAATAGTAATAACGACAATATCAATAGTAATAAAGGTAGTAATAATGGAATGAGGCTAATAATAATAATAGTCTCACCGATAATAAAAAGAGAAGCAACGATAATATCAACAGAAATAAGGATAGTAGTAATAGTATGAGGATAATAATAACAGTTATAGCCATATGAATTATAGTAGCAGGGATAATAATAATAATAATAACGACAATATCAATAGTATTAAAGATAGTAATAATGGAATGAGGATAATCACAACAGGCTCAGCGATAATAATAAGAGAAATAACGATAAGATCAACAGAAATATGGGTAGTAATAATAGAATGAGGATGATAATAACAGTTATAGCCATATGAATAATAGTAGTAGGGATAATAATAATAATAATAACGACAATATCAATAGTAATAAAGATAGTAATAATGGCATGAGGATAATCATAACAGGCTCAGCGATAATAATAAGAGAAATAACGATAATATCAACAGAAATAAGGATAGTAATAATAGAATGAGGATAATCATAACAGTTATACCCATATGAATAATAGTAGCAGGGATAATAATAATAGTAATAACGACAATATCAATAGTAATAAAGATAGTAATAATGGAATGAGGATAATAATAACAGTCTCACCGATAATAAAAAGAGAAACAACGATAATATCAACAGAAATAAGTATAGTAGTAATAGAATGAGGATAATAATAACAGTTATAGCCATATGAATAATAGTAGTAGGGATAATAATAATAATAATAACGACAATATCAATAGTAATAAAGATAGTGATAATGGAATGAGGATAATCATAACAGGCTCAGCGATAATAATAAGAGAAATAACGATAATATCAACAGAAATATGGATAGTAATAATAGTATGAGGATAATAATAACAGTTATAGCGATATGAATAATAGTAGCGGGGATAATAATAATAGTAATAACGACAATATCAATAGTAATAAAGATAGTAATAATGGAAGGACGATAATCGTAACAGGCTCAGCGACAATAATAAGAGAAATAACGATAAGATCAACAGAAATATGGATAGTAATAATAGAATGAGGATAATAATAACAGTTATAGCGATATGAATAATAGTAGCGGGGATAATAATAATAGTAATAACGACAATATCAATAGTAATAAAGATAGTAATAATGGAATGAGGACAATCATAACAGGCTCAGCGATAATAATAAGAGAAATAACGGTAATATCAACAGAAATAAGGATAGTAATAATAGAATGAGGATAATAATAACAGTTATAGCATAATGAATAATAATAATGGGGATAATAATAATAGTAATAACGACAATATCAATAGTAATAAAGATGGTAATAATGGAATGAGGATAATGATAACAGTGTCAGCGAGAATAATAACAAAAATACCGATAATATCAACAGAAATAAGGATAGCAATAATAGAATGAGGATAATAATAGCAGTTATAGCGATATGAATAATAGTAACGGGGATAATAATAATAGTAATAACGACAATATCAATAGTAATAAAGATAGTAATAATGGAATGAGGATAATCATAACAGGCTCAGCGATAATAATAAGAGAAATAACGATAATATCAACAGAAATAAGGATAGTAATAATAGAATTGAGATAATAATAACAATTATAGCCATATGAATAATAGTAGTAGGAATTATAATAATAGTAATAACGACAATATCAATAGTAATAAAGGTAGTAATAATGGAATGAGGCTAATAATAATGATAGTCTCACCGATAATAAAAAGAGAAGCAACGATAATATCAACAGAAATAAGGATAGTAATAATAGTATGAGGATGATAATAACAGTTATAGCCATATGAATAATAGTAGTAGGGACAATAATAATAATAATAACGACAATATCAATAGTAATAAAGATAGTAATAATGGAATGAGGATTATCATAACAGGCTCAGCGATAATAATAAGAGAAATAACGATAATACCAACAGAAATAAGGATAGCAACAATAGAATGAGGATAATAATAACAGTTATAGCCATATGAATGATAGTAGTAGGGATAATAATAATAGTAATAACGACAATATCAATTGTAATAAAGATAGTAATAATGGAATGAGGATAATGATAACAGTGTCGGCGACAATAATAACAAAAATACCGATAATATCAACAGAAATATGGATAGCAATAATAGAATGAGGATAATAATAACAGTTATAGCAGAATGAATAATAATAGTGGGGATAATAGTAATAGCAATGACGACAATGTCAATAGCAATAAAGATGGTAATAATGGAATGAGGATAATGATAACAGTGTCAGCGAGAATAATACCAAAAATACCGATAACATCAACAGAAATAAGGATAGCAATAATAGAATGAGGACAATAATAGCAGTTATAGCGATATGAATAATAGTAGCGGGGATAATAATAATAGTAATAACGACAATATCAATAGTAATAAAGATAGTAATAATGGAATGAGGATAATCATAACAGGCTCAGCGATAATAATAAGAGAAAAAACGATAATATCGACAGAAATAAGGATAGTAGTAATAGAAGTGAGATAATAATAACAGTTATAGCCATATGAATAATAGTAGTAGGAATTATAATAATAGTAATAACGACAATATCAATAGTAATAAAGGTAGTAATAATGGAATGAGGCTAATAATAATAATAGTCTCACCGATAATAAAAAGAGAAGCAACGATAATATCAACAGAAATAAGGATAGTAATAATAGAATGAGGATAATAATAACAGTTATAGCAATATGAATAATAGTAGCGGGGGTAATAATAATAGTAATAACGACAATATCAATAGTAATAAAGATAGTAATAATGGAAGGACGATAATCATAACAGGCTCAGCGACAATAATAAGAGAAATAACGATAAGATCAACAGAAATATGGATAGTAATAATAGAATGAGGATAATAATAACAGTTATAGCGATATGAATAATAGTAGCGGGGATAATAATAATAGTAATACCGACAATATCAATAGTAATAAAGATAGTAATAATGGAATGAGGATAATCATAACAGGCTCAGCGATAATAATAAGAGAAATAACGGTAATATCAACAGAAATAAGGATAGTAATAATAGAATGAGGATAATAATAACAGTTATAGCAATATGAATAATAGTAGTAGGAATTATAATAATAGTAATAACGACAATATCAATAGTAATAAAGGTAGTAATAATGGAATGAGGCTAATAATAATAATAGTCTCACCGATAATAAAAAGAGAAGCAACGATAATATCAACAGAAATAAGGATAGTAGTAATAGTATGAGGATAATAATAACAGTTATAGCCATATGAATTATAGTAGCAGGGATAATAATAATAATAATAACGACAATATCAATAGTATTAAAGATAGTAATAATGGAATGAGGATAATCACAACAGGCTCAGCGATAATAATAAGAGAAATAACGATAAGATCAACAGAAATATGGGTAGTAATAATAGAATGAGGATGATAATAACAGTTATAGCCATATGAATAATAGTAGTAGGGATAATAATAATAATAATAACGACAATATCAATAGTAATAAAGATAGTAATAATGGCATGAGGATAATCATAACAGGCTCAGCGATAATAATATGAGAAATAACGATAATATCAACAGAAATAAGGATAGTAATAATAGAATGAGGATAATCATAACAGTTATACCCATATGAATAATAGTAGCAGGGATAATAATAATAGTAATAACGACAATATCAATAGTAATAAAGATAGTAATAATGGAATGAGGATAATAATAACAGTCTCACCGATAATAAAAAGAGAAACAACGATAATATCAACAGAAATAAGTATAGTAGTAATAGAATGAGGATAATAATAACAGTTATAGCCATATGAATAATAGTAGTAGGGGTAATAATAATAGTAATAACGACAATATCAATAGTAATAAAGATAGTAATAATGGAAGGACGATAATCATAACAGGCTCAGCGACAATAATAAGAGAAATAACGATAAGATCAACAGAAATATGGATAGTAATAATAGAATGAGGATAATAATAACAGTTATAGCGATATGAATAATAGTAGCGGGGATAATAATAATAGTAATAACGACAATATCAATAGTAATAAAGATAGTAATAATGGAATGAGGATAATCATAACAGGCTCAGCGATAATAATAAGAGAAATAACGGTAATATCAACAGAAATAAGGATAGTAATAATAGAATGAGGATATTAATAACAGTTATAGCAATATGAATAATAGTAGTAGGAATTATAATAATAGTAATAACGACAATATCAATAGTAATAAAGGTAGTAATAATGGAATGAGGTAATCTTAACAGGCCCAGCGATAATAATAAGAGAAATAACGGTAATATCAACAGAAATAATGATAGTAATAATAGAATTGAGATAATAATAACAGTTATAGCCATATGAATAATAGTAGTAGGAATTATAATAATAGTAATAACGACAATATCAATAGTAATAAAGGTAGTAATAATGGAATGAGGCTAATAATAATAATAGTCTCACCGATAATAAAAAGAGAAGCAACGATAATATCAACAGAAATAAGGATAGTAGTAATAGTATGAGGATAATAATAACAGTTATAGCCATGTGAATTATAGTAGCAGGGATAATAATAATAATAATAACGACAATATCAATAGTAATAAAGATAGTAATAATGGAATGAGGATAATCACAACAGGCTCAGCGATAATAATAAGAGAAATAACGATATGATCAACAGAAATATGGGTAGTAATAATAGAATGAGGATGATTTTAACAGTTATAGCCATATGAATAATAGTAGTAGGGATAATAATAATAATAATAACGACAATATCAATAGTAATAAAGATAGTAATAATGGCATGAGGATAATCATAACAGGCTCAGCGATAATAATAAGAGAAATAACGATAATATCAACAGAAATAAGGATAGTAATAATAGAATGAGGATAATCATAACAGTTATACCCATATGAATAATAGTAGCAGGGATAATAATAATAGTAATAACGACAATATCAATAGTAATAAAGATAGTAATAATAGAATGAGGATAATAATAACAGTTATAGCAATATGAATAATAGTAGTAGGAATTATAATAATAGTAATAACGACAATATCAATAGTAATAAAGGTAGTAATAATGGAATGAGGCTAATAATAATAATAGTCTCACCGATAATAAAAAGAGAAGCAACGATAATATCAACAGAAATAAGGATAGTAGTAATAGTATGAGGATAATAATAACAGTTATAGCCATGTGAATTATAGTAGCAGGGATAATAATAATAATAATAACGACAATATCAATAGTAATAAAGATAGTAATAATGGAATGAGGATAATCACAACAGGCTCAGCGATAATAATATGAGAAATAACGATAAGATCAACAGAAATATGGGTAGTAATAATAGAATGAGGATGATAATAACAGTTATAGCCATATGAATAATAGTAGTAGGGATAATAATAATAATAATAACGACAATATCAATAGTAATAAAGATAGTGATAATGGAATGAGGATAATCATAACAGGCTCAGCGATAATAATAAGAGAAATAACGATAATATCAACAGAAATATGGATAGCAATAATAGTATGAGGATAATAATAACAGTTATAGCGATATGAATAATAGTAGCGGGGATAATAATAATAGTAATAACGACAATATCAATAGTAATAAAGATAGTAATAATGGAATAAGGAAAATCATAACAGGCACAGCGATAATAACAAGAGAAATAACGGTAATGTCAACAGAAATAAGGATAGTAATAATAGAATGAGGATAATAATAACAGTTATAGCAATATGAATAATAGTAGCGGGGGTAATAATAATAGTAATAACGACAATATCAATAGTAATAAAGATAGTAATAATGGAAGGACGATAATCATAACAGGCTCAGCGACAATAATCAGAGAAATAACGATAAGATCAACAGAAATATGGATAGTAATAATAGAATGAGGATAATAATAACAGTTATAGCGATATGAATAATAGTAGCGGGGATAATAATAATAGTAATAACGACAATATCAATAGTAATAAAGATAGTAATAATGGAATGAGGATAATCATAACAGGCTCAGCGATAATAATAAGAGAAATAACGGTAATATCAACAGAAATAAGGATAGTAATAATAGAATGAGGATAATAATAACAGTTATAGCAATATGAATAATAGTAGTAGGAATTATAATAATAGTAATAACGACAATATCAATAGTAATAAAGGTAGTAATAATGGAATGAGGCTAATAATAATAATAGTCTCACCGATAATAAAAAGAGAAGCAACGATAATATCATCAGAAATAAGGATAGTAGTAATAGTATGAGGATAATAATAACAGTTATAGCCATATGAATTATAGTAGCAGGGATAATAATAATAATAATAACGACAATATCAATAGTAATAAAGATAGTAATAATGGAATGAGGATAATCACAACAGGCTCAGCGATAATAATAAGAGAAATAACGATAAGATCAACAGAAATATGGGTAGTAATAATAGAATGAGGATGATAATAACAGTTATAGCCATATGAATAATAGTAGTAGGGATAATAATAATAATAATAACGACAATATCAATAGTAATAAAGATAGTAATAATGGCATGAGGATAATCATAACAGGCTCAGCGATAATAATAAGAGAAATAACGATAATATCAACAGAAATAAGGATAGTAATAATAGAATGAGGATAATCATAACAGTTATACCCATATGAATAATAGTAGCAGGGATAATAATAATAGTAATAACGACAATATCAATAGTAATAAAGATAGTAATAATGGAATGAGGATAATAATAACAGTCTCACCGATAATAAAAAGAGAAACAACGATAATATCAACAGAAATAAGTATAGTAGTGATAGAATGAGGATAATAATAACAGTTATAGCCATATGAATAATAGTAGTAGGGATAATAATAATAATAATAACGACAATATCAATAGTAATAAAGATAGTGATAATGGAATGAGGATAATCATAACAGGCTCAGCGATAATAATAAGAGAAATAACGATAATATCAACAGAAATATGGATAGTAATAATAGTATGAGGATAATAATAACAGTTATAGCGATATGAATAATAGTAGCGGGGATAATAATAATAGTAATAACGACAATATCAATAGTAATAAAGATAGTAATAATGGAAGGACGATAATCGTAACAGGCTCAGCGACAATAATAAGAGAAATAACGATAAGATCAACAGAAATATGGATAGTAATAATAGAATGAGGATAATAATAACAGTTATAGCGATATGAATAATAGTAGCGGGGATAATAATAATAGTAATAACGACAATATCAATAGTAATAAAGATAGTAATAATGGAATGAGGACAATCATAACAGGCTCAGCGATAATAATAAGAGAAATAACGGTAATATCAACAGAAATAAGGATAGTAATAATAGAATGAGGATAATAATAACAGTTATAGCATAATGAATAATAATAATGGGGATAATAATAATAGTAATAACGACAATATCAATAGTAATAAAGATGGTAATAATGGAATGAGGATAATGATAACAGTGTCAGCGAGAATAATACCAAAAATAACGATAATATCAACAGAAATAAGGATAGCAATAATAGAATGAGGACAATAATAGCAGTTATAGCGATATGAATAATAGTAGCGGGGATAATAATAATAGTAATAACGACAATATCAATAGTAATAAAGATAGTAATAATGGAATGAGGATAATCATAACAGGCTCAGCGATAATAATAAGAGAAAAAACGATAATATCGACAGAAATAAGGATAGTAATAATAGAAGTGAGATAATAATAACAGTTATAGCAATATGAATAATAGTAGTAGGAATTATAATAATAGTAATAACGACAATATCAATAGTAATAAAGGTAGTAATAATGGAATGAGGCTAATAATAATAATAGTCTCACCGATAATAAAAAGAGAAGCAACGATAATATCAACAGAAATAAGGATAGTAATAATAGAATGAGGATAATAATAACAGTCATAGCAATATGAATAATAGTAGCGGGGGTAAAAATAATAGTAATAACGACAATATCAATTGTAATAAAGATAGTAATAATGGAATGACGACAATCATAACAGGCTCAGCGATAATAATAAGAGAAATAACGATAATATCAACAGAAATAAGGATAGTAATAATAGAATAAGGATAATAATAACAGTTATAGAGATATGAATAATAGTAACGGGGATAATAATGATAGTAATAACGACAATATCAATAGTAATAAAGATAGTAATAATGGAATGAGGATAATAATAACAGTCTCACCGATAATAATAAGAGAAATAACGATAATATCAACAGAAATAAGTATAGTAGTAATAGAATGAGGATAATAATAACAGTTATAGCCATATGAATAATAGTAGTAGGAATAATAATAATAGAAATAACGACAATATCAATAGTAATGAAGATAGTTATAATGGAATGATGATAATGATAACAGTGTCAGCGAGAATAATACCAAAAATACCGATAATATCAACAGAAATAAGGATAGCAATAATAGAATGAGGATAATAATAACAGTTATAGCAATATGAATAATAGTAGTAGGAATTATAATAATAGTAATAACGACAATATCAATAGTAATAAAGGTAGTAATAATGGAATGAGGATAATCATAACAGGCTCAGCGATAATAATAAGAGAAATAACGATAAGATCAACAGAAATATGGGTAGTAATAATAGAATGAGGATGATAATAACAGTTATAGCCATATGAATAATAGTAGTAGGGATAATAATAATAATAATAACGACAATATCAATAGTAATAAAGATAGTGATAATGGAATGAGGATAATCATAACAGGCTCAGCGATAATAATAAGAGAAATAACGATAATATCAACAGAAATATGGATAGTAATAATAGTATGAGGATAATAATAACAGTTATAGCAATATGAATAAGAGTAGCGGGGGTAATAATAATAGTAATAACGACAATATCAATAGTAATAAAGATAGTAATAATGGAAGGACGATAATCATAACAGGCTCAGCGACAATAATAAGAGAAATAACGATAAGATCAACAGAAATGTGGATAGTAATAATAGAATGAGGATAATAATAACAGTTATAGCCATATGAATAATAGTAGCGGGGATAATAATAATAGTAATAACGACAATACCAATAGTAATAAAGGTAGTAATAATGGAATGAGGCTAATAATAATAATAGTCTCACCTATAATAAAAAGGGAAACAACGATAATATCAACTGAAATAAGGATAGTAATAATAGTATGAGGATAATAATAACAGTTATAGCCATATGAATTATAGTAGCAGGGATAATAATAATAATAATAATAACGACAATATCAATAGTAATAAAGATAGTAATAATGGAATGAGGATAATCACAAAAGGCTCAGCGATAATAATAAGAGAAATAACGATAAGATCAACAGAAATATGGGTAGTAATAATAGAATGAGGATAATAATAACAGTTATAGCGATATGAAAAATAGTAGCGGGGATATTAATAATAGTAATAACGACAATATCAATAGTAATAAAGATAGTAATAATGGAATGAGGATAATAATAACAGTCTCACCGATAATAAAAAGAGAAACAACGATAATATCAACAGAAATAAATATAGTAATAATAGAATGAGGATAATAATAACAGTTATAGCCATATGAATAATAGTAGTAGGAATAATAATAATAGAAATAACGACAATATCAATAGTAATGAAGATAGTTATAATGGAATGAGGATAATGATAACAGTGTCAGCGAGAATAATACCAAAAATACCGATAATATCAACAGAAATAAGGATAGCAATAATAGAATGAGGATAATAATAGCAGTTATAGCCATATGAATTATAGAAGCGGGGAAAATAATAATAATAATAACGACAATATCAATAGTAATAAAGATAGTAATAATGGAATGAGGATAATCACAACAGGCTCAGCGACAATAATAAGAGAAATAACGATAAGATCAACAGAAATATGGATAGTAATAATAGAATGAGGATAATAATAACAGTTATAGCGATATGAATAATAGTAGCGGGGATAATAATAATAGTAATAACGACAATATCAATAGTAATAAAGATAGTAATAATGGAATGAGGATAATCATAACAGGCTCAGCGATAATAATAAGAGAAATAACGGTAATGTCAACAGAAATAAGGATAGTAATAATAGAATGAGGATAATAATAACAGTTATAGCAATATGAATAATAGTAGTAGGAATTATAATAATAGTAATAACGACAATATCAATAGTAATAAAGGTAGTAATAATGGAATGAGGCTAATAATAATAATAGTCTCACCGATAATAAAAAGAGAAGCAACGATAATATCAACAGAAATAAGGATAGTAGTAATAGTATGAGGATAATAATAACAGTTATAGCCATGTGAATTATAGTAGCAAGGATAATAATAATAATAATAACGACAATATCAATAGTAATAAAGATAGTAATAATGGAATGAGGATAATCACAACAGGCTCAGCGATAATAATAAGAGAAATAACGATAAGATCAACAGAAATATGGGTAGTAATAATAGAATGAGGATGATTTTAACAGTTATAGCCATATGAATAATAGTAGTAGGGATAATAATAATAATAATAACGACAATATCAATAGTAATAAAGATAGTAATAATGGCATGAGGATAATCATAACAGGCTCAGCGATAATAATAAGAGAAATAACGATAATATCAACAGAAATAAGGATAGTAATAATAGAATGAGGATAATCATAACAGTTATACCCATATGAATAATAGTAGCAGGGATAATAATAATAGTAATAACGACAATATCAATAGTAATAAAGATAGTAATAATGGAATGAGGATAATAATAACAGTCTCACCGATAATAAAAAGAGAAACAACGATAATATCAACAGAAATAAGTATAGTAGTAATAGAATGAGGATAATAATAACAGTTATAGCCATATGAATAATAGTAGTAGGGATAATAATAATAATAATAATAACAATATCAATAGTAATAAAGATAGTGATAATGGAATGAGGATAATCATAACAGGCTCAGCGATAATAATAAGAGAAATAACGATAATATCAACAGAAATATGGATAGCAATAATAGTATGAGGATAATAATAACAGTTATAGCGATATGAATAATAGTAGCGGGGATAATAATAATAGTAATAACGACAATATCAATAGTAATAAAGATAGTAATAATGGAATAAGGATAATCATAACAGGCACAGCGATAATAACAAGAGAAATAACGGTAATGTCAACAGAAATAAGGATAGTAATAATAGAATGAGGATAATAATAACAGTCATAGCAATATGAATAATAGTAGCGGGGGTAATAATAATAGTAATAACGACAATATCAATAGTAATAAAGATAGTAATAATGGAAGGACGATAATCATAACAGGCTCAGCGACAATAATAAGAGAAATAACGATAAGATCAACAGAAATATGGATAGTAATAATAGAATGAGGATAATAATAACAGTTATAGCGATATGAATAATAGTAGCGGGGATAATAATAATAGTAATAACGACAATATCAATAGTAATAAAGATAGTAATAATGGAATGAGGATAATCATAACAGGCTCAGCGATAATAATAAGAGAAATAACGGTAATATCAACAGAAATAAGGATAGTAATAATAGAATGAGGATAATAATAACAGTTATAGCAATATGAATAATAGTAGTAGGAATTATAATAATAGTAATAACGACAATATCAATAGTAATAAAGGTAGTAATAATGGAATGAGGCTAATAATAATAATAGTCTCACCGATAATAAAAAGAGAAGCAACGATAATATCAACAGAAATAAGGATAGTAGTAATAGTATGAGGATAATAATAACAGTTATAGCCATATGAATTATAGTAGCAGGGATAATAATAATAATAATAACGACAATATCAATAGTAATAAAGATAGTAATAATGGAATGAGGATAATCACAACAGGCTCAGCGATAATAATAAGAGAAATAACGATAAGATCAACAGAAATATGGGTAGTAATAATAGAATGAGGATGATAATAACAGTTATAGCCATATGAATAATAGTAGTAGGGATAATAATAATAATAATAACGACAATATCAATAGTAATAAAGATAGTAATAATGGCATGAGGATAATCAAAACAGGCTCAGCGATAATAATAAGAGAAATAACGATAATATCAACAGAAATAAGAATAGTAATAATAGAATGAGGATAATAATAACAGTTATAGCCATATGAATAATAGTAGTAGGAATAATAATAATAAAAATAACGACAATATCAATAGTAATGAAGATAGTAATAATGGAATGAGGCTAATAATAATAATAGTCTCACCGATAATAAAAAGAGAAGCAACGATAATATCAACAGAAATAAGGATAGTAATAATAGAATGAGGATAATAATAACAGTTATAGCCATATGAATGATAGTAGTAGGGATAATAATAATAGTAATAACGACAATATCAATTGTAATAAAGATAGTAATAATGGAATGACGACAATCATAACAGGCTCAGCGATAATAATAAGAGAAATAACGATAATATCAACAGAAATAAGGATAGTAATAATAGAATAAGGATAATAATAACAGTTATAGTGATATGAATAATAGTAACGGGGATAATAATAATAGTAATAACGACAATATCAATAGTAATAAAGATAGTAATAATGGAAGGACGATAATCATAACAGGCTCAGCGATAATAATAAGAGAAATAACGATAATATCAACAGAAATAAGGATAGTAATAATAGAATGAGGATATTAATAACAGTTATAGCAATATGAATAATAGTAGTAGGAATTATAATAATAGTAATAACGACAATATCAATAGTAATAAAGGTAGTAATAATGGAATGAGGTAATCTTAACGGGCCCAGCGATAATAATAAGAGAAATAACGGTAATATCAACAGAAATAATGATAGTAATAATAGAATTGAGATAATAATAACAGTTATAGCCATATGAATAATAGTAGTAGGAATTATAATAATAGTAATAACGACAATATCAATAGTAATAAAGGTAGTAATAATGGAATGAGGCTAATAATAATAATAGTCTCACCGATAATAAAAAGAGAAGCAACGATAATATCAACAGAAATAAGGATAGTAGTAATAGTATGAGGATAATAATAACAGTTATAGCCATGTGAATTATAGTAGCAGGGATAATAATAATAATAATAACGACAATATCAATAGTAATAAAGATAGTAATAATGGAATGAGGATAATCACAACAGGCTCAGCGATAATAATAAGAGAAATAACGATAAGATCAACAGAAATATGGGTAGTAATAATAGAATGAGGATGATTTTAACAGTTATAGCCATATGAATAATAGTAGTAGGGATAATAATAATAATAATAACGACAATATCAATAGTAATAAAGATAGTAATAATGGCATGAGGATAATCATAACAGGCTCAGCGATAATAATAAGAGAAATAACGATAATATCAACAGAAATAAGGATAGTAATAATAGAATGAGGATAATCATAACAGTTATACCCATATGAATAATAGTAGCAGGGATAATAATAATAGTAATAACGACAATATCAATAGTAATAAAGATAGTAATAATGGAATGAGGATAATAATAACAGTCTCACCGATAATAAAAAGAGAAACAACGATAATATCAACAGAAATAAGTATAGTAGTAATAGAATGAGGATAATAATAACAGTTATAGCCATATGAATAATAGTAGTAGGGATAATAATAATAATAATAATAACAATATCAATAGTAATAAAGATAGTGATAATGGAATGAGGATAATCATAACAGGCTCAGCGATAATAATAAGAGAAATAACGATAATATCAACAGAAATATGGATAGTAATAATAGTATGAGGATAATAATAACAGTTATAGCGATATGAATAATAGTAGCGGGGATAATAATAATAGTAATAACGACAATATCAATAGTAATAAAGATAGTAATAATGGAATGAGGACAATCATAACAGGCACAGCGATAATAACAAGAGAAATAACGGTAATGTCAATAGAAATAAGGATAGTAATAATAGAATGAGGATAATAATAACAGTTATAGCAATATGAATAATAGTAGCGGGGGTAATAATAATAGTAATAACGACAATATCAATAGTAATAAAGATAGTAATAATGGAAGGACGATAATCATAACAGGCTCAGCGACAATAATAAGAGAAATAACGATAAGATCAACAGAAATATGGATAGTAATAATAGAATGAGGATAATAATAACAGTTATAGCGATATGAATAATAGTATCGGGGATAATAATAATAGTAATAACGACAATATCAATAGTAATAAAGATAGTAATAATGGAATGAGGATAATCATAACAGGCTCAGCGATAATAATAAGAGAAATAACGATAATATCAACAGAAATATGGATAGTAATAATAGAATGAGGATAATAATAACAGTTATAGCATAATGAATAATAATAATGGGGATAATAATAATAGTAATAACGACAATATCAATAGTAATAAAGATGGTAATAATGGAATGAGGATAATGATAACAGTGTCAGCGAGAATAATACCAAAAATACCGATAATATCAACAGAAATAAGGATAGCAATAATAGAATGAGGACAATAATAGCAGTTATAGCGATATGAATAATAGTAGCGGGGATAATAATAATAGTAATAACGACAATATCAATAGTAATAAAGATAGTAATAATGGAATGAGGATAATCACAACAGGCTCAGCGACAATAATAAGAGATATAACGATAAGATCAACAGAAATATGGATAGTAATAATAGAATGCGGATAATAATAACAGTTATAGCGATATGAATAATAGTAGCGGGGGTAATAATAATAGCAACAACGACAATATCAATAGTAATAAAGATAGTAATAATGGAAGGACGATAATCATAACAGGCTCAGCGATAATAATAAGAGAAATAACGATAATATCAACAGAAATAAGGATAATAATAATAGAATGAGGATAATCATAACAGTTATACCCATATGAATAATAGTAGCAGGGATAATAATAATAGTAACAACGACAATATCAATAGTAATAAAGATAGTAATAATGGAATGAGTATAATAATAACAGTCGCACCGATTAAAAAAGAGAAACAACGATAATATCAACAGAAATAAGAATAGTAATAATAGAATGAGGATAATAATAACAGTTATAGCCATATGAATAATAGTAGTAGGAATAATAATAATAAAAATAACGACAATATCAATAGTAATGAAGATAGTAATAATGGAATGAGGCTAATAATAATAATAGTCTCACCGATAATAAAAAGAGAAGCAACGATAATATCAACAGAAATAAGGATAGTAATAATAGAATGAGGATAATAATAACAGTTATAGCCATATGAATGATAGTAGTAGGGATAATAATAATAGTAATAACGACAATATCAATTGTAATAAAGATAGTAATAATGGAATGACGACAATCATAACAGGCTCAGCGATAATAATAAGAGAAATAACGATAATATCAACAGAAATAAGGATAGTAATAATAGAATAAGGATAATAATAACAGTTATAGTGATATGAATAATAGTAACGGGGATAATAATAATAGTAATAACGACAATATCAATAGTAATAAAGATAGTAATAATGGAAGGACGATAATCATAACAGGCTCAGCGATAATAATAAGAGAAATAACGATAATATCAACAGAAATAAGGATAGTAATAATAGAATAAGGATAATAATAACAGTTATAGTGATATGAATAATAGTAACGGGGATAATAATAATAGTAATAACGACAATATCAATAGTAATAAAGATAGTAATAATGGAATGAGGATAATCATAACAGGCTCAGCGATAATAATAAGAGAAATAACGATAAGATCAACAGAAATATGGATAGTAATAATAGAATGAGGATAATAATAACAGTTATAGCGATATGAATAATAGTAGCGGGGATAATAATAATAGTAATAACGACAATATCAATAGTAATAAAGATAGTAATAATGGAATGAGGATAATCACAACAGGCTCAGCGATAATAATAAGAGAAATAACGATAAGATCAACAGAAATATGGGTAGTAATAATAGAATGAGGATAATAATAACAGTTATAGCAATATGAATAATAGTAGTAGGAATTATAATAATAGTAATAACGACAATATCAATAGTAATAAAGGTAGTAATAATGGAATGAGGCTAATAATAATAATAGTCTCACCGATAATAAAAAGAGAAGCAACGATAATATCAACAGAAATAAGGATAGTAGTAATAGTATGAGGATAATAATAACAGTTATAGCCATGTGAATTATAGTAGCAGGGATAATAATAATAATAATAACGACAATATCAATAGTAATAAAGATAGTAATAATGGAATGAGGATAATCACAACAGGCTCAGCGATAATAATATGAGAAATAACGATAAGATCAACAGAAATATGGGTAGTAATAATAGAATGAGGATGATAATAACAGTTATAGCCATATGAATAATAGTAGTAGGGATAATAATAATAATAATAACGACAATATCAATAGTAATAAAGATAGTGATAATGGAATGAGGATAATCATAACAGGCTCAGCGATAATAATAAGAGAAATAACGATAATATCAACAGAAATATGGATAGCAATAATAGTATGAGGATAATCATAACAGTTATACCCATATGAATAATAGTAGCAGGGATAATAATAATAGTAATAACGACAATATCAATAGTAATAAAGATAGTAATAATGGAATGAGGATAATAATAACAGTCTCACCGATAATAAAAAGAGAAACAACGATAATATCAACAGAAATAAGTATAGTAGTGATAGAATGAGGATAATAATAACAGTTATAGCCATATGAATAATAGTAGTAGGGATAATAATAATAATAATAACGACAATATCAATAGTAATAAAGATAGTAATAATGGAAGGACGATAATCGTAACAGGCTCAGCGACAATAATAAGAGAAATAACGATAAGATCAACAGAAATATGGATAGTAATAATAGAATGAGGATAATAATAACAGTTATAGCGATATGAATAATAATAGTGGGGATAATAATAATAGTAATAACGACAATATCAATAGTAATAAAGATAGTAATAATGGAATGAGGACAATCATAACAGGCTCAGCGATAATAATAAGAGAAATAACGGTAATATCAACAGAAATAAGGATAGTAATAATAGAATGAGGATAATAATAACAGTTATAGCATAATGAATAATAATAATGGGGATAATAATAATAGTAATAACGACAATATCAATAGTAATAAAGATGGTAATAATGGAATGAGGATAATGATAACAGTGTCAGCGAGAATAATACCAAAAATAACGATAATATCAACAGATATAAGGATAGCAATAATAGAATGAGGACAATAATAGCAGTTATAGCGATATGAATAATAGTAGCGGGGATAATAATAGTAGTAATAACGACAATATCAATAGTAATAAAGATAGTAATAATGGAATGAGGATAATCATAACAGGCTCAGCGATAATAATAAGAGAAAAAACGATAATATCGACAGAAATAAGGATAGTAATAATAGAAGTGAGATAATAATAACAGTTATAGCCATATGAATAATAGTAGTAGGAATTATAATAATAGTAATAACGACAATATCAATAGTAATAAAGGTAGTAATAATGGAATGAGGCTAATAATAATAATAGTCTCACCGATAATAAAAAGAGAAGCAACGATAATATCAACAGAAATAAGGATAGTAATAATAGAATGAGGATATTAATAACAGTTATAGCAATATGAATAATAGTAGTAGGAATTATAATAATAGTAATAACGACAATATCAATAGTAATAAAGGTAGTAATAATGGAATGAGGTAATCTTAACAGGCCCAGCGATAATAATAAGAGAAATAACGGTAATATCAACAGAAATAATGATAGTAATAATAGAATTGAGATAATAATAACAGTTATAGCCATATGAATAATAGTAGTAGGAATTATAATAATAGTAATAACGACAATATCAATAGTAATAAGGTAGTAATAATGGAATGAGGCTAATAATAATAATAGTCTCACCGATAATAAAAAGAGAAGCAACGATAATATCAACAGAAATAAGGATAGTAGTAATAGTATGAGGATAATAATAACAGTTATAGCCATGTGAATTATAGTAGCAGGGATAATAATAATAATAATAACGACAATATCAATAGTAATAAAGATAGTAATAATGGAATGAGGATAATCACAACAGGCTCAGCGATAATAATAAGAGAAATAACGATAAGATCAACAGAAATATGGGTAGTAATAATAGAATGAGGATGATTTTAACAGTTATAGCCATATGAATAATAGTAGTAGGGATAATAATAATAATAATAACGACAATATCAATAGTAATAAAGATAGTAATAATGGCATGAGGATAATCATAACAGGCTCAGCGATAATAATAAGAGAAATAACGATAATATCAACAGAAATAAGGATAGTAATAATAGAATGAGGATAATCATAACAGTTATACCCATATGAATAATAGTAGCAGGGATAATAATAATAGTAATAACGACAATATCAATAGTAATAAAGATAGTAATAATGGAATGAGGATAATAATAACAGTCTCACCGATAATAAAAAGAGAAACAACGATAATATCAACAGAAATAAGTATAGTAGTAATAGAATGAGGATAATAATAACAGTTATAGCCATATGAATAATAGTAGTAGGGATAATAATAATAATAATAATAACAATATCAATAGTAATAAAGATAGTGATAATGGAATGAGGATAATCATAACAGGCTCAGCGATAATAATAAGAGAAATAACGATAATATCAACAGAAATATGGATAGTAATAATAGTATGAGGATAATAATAACAGTTATAGCGATATGAATAATAGTAGCGGGGATAATAATAATAGTAATAACGACAATATCAATAGTAATAAAGATAGTAATAATGGAATGAGGACAATCATTACAGGCACAGCGATAATAACAAGAGAAATAACGGTAATGTCAATAGAAATAAGGATAGTAATAATAGAATGAGGATAATAATAACAGTTATAGCAATATGAATAATAGTAGCGGGGGTAATAATAATAGTAATAACGACAATATCAATAGTAATAAAGATAGTAATAATGGAAGGACGATAATCATAACAGGCTCAGCGACAATAATAAGAGAAATAACGATAAGATCAACAGAAATATGGATAGTAATAATAGAATGAGGATAATAATAACAGTTATAGCGATATGAATAATAGTAGCGGGGATAATAATAATAGTAATAAGGACAATATCAATAGTAATAAAGATAGTAATAATGGAATGAGGATAATCATAACAGGCTCAGCGATAATAATAAGAGAAATAACGATAATATCAACAGAAATATGGATAGTAATAATAGAATGAGGATAATAATAACAGTTATAGCATAATGAATAATAATAATGGGGATAATAATAATAGTAATAACGACAATATCAATAGTAATAAAGATGGTAATAATGGAATGAGGATAATGATAACAGTGTCAGCGAGAATAATACCAAAAATACCGATAATATCAACAGAAATAAGGATAGCAATAATAGAATGAGGACAATAATAGCAGTTATAGCGATATGAATAATAGTAGCGGGGATAATAATAATAGTAATAACGACAATATCAATAGTAATAAAGATAGTAATAATGGAATGAGGATAATCACAACAGGCTCAGCGACAATAATAAGAGATATAACGATAAGATCAACAGAAATATGGATAGTAATAATAGAATGCGGATAATAATAACAGTTATAGCGATATGAATAATAGTAGCGGGGGTAATAATAATAGCAACAACGACAATATCAATAGTAATAAAGATAGTAATAATGGAAGGACGATAATCATAACAGGCTCAGCGATAATAATAAGAGAAATAACGATAATATCAACAGAAATAAGGATAATAATAATAGAATGAGGATAATCATAACAGTTATACCCATATGAATAATAGTAGCAGGGATAATAATAATAGTAACAACGACAATATCAATAGTAATAAAGATAGTAATAATGGAATGAGTATAATAATAACAGTCGCACCGATTAAAAAAGAGAAACAACGATAATATCAACAGAAATAAGAATAGTAATAATAGAATGAGGATAATAATAACAGTTATAGCCATATGAATAATAGTAGTAGGAATAATAATAATAAAAATAACGACAATATCAATAGTAATGAAGATAGTAATAATGGAATGAGGCTAATAATAATAATAGTCTCACCGATAATAAAAAGAGAAGCAACGATAATATCAACAGAAATAAGGATAGTAATAATAGAATGAGGATAATAATAACAGTTATAGCCATATGAATGATAGTAGTAGGGATAATAATAATAGTAATAACGACAATATCAATTGTAATAAAGATAGTAATAATGGAATGACGACAATCATAACAGGCTCAGCGATAATAATAAGAGAAATAACGATAATATCAACAGAAATAAGGATAGTAATAATAGAATAAGGATAATAATAACAGTTATAGTGATATGAATAATAGTAACGGGGATAATAATAATAGTAATAACGACAATATCAATAGTAATAAAGATAGTAATAATGGAAGGACGATAATCATAACAGGCTCAGCGATAATAATAAGAGAAATAACGATAATATCAACAGAAATAAGGATAGTAATAATAGAATAAGGATAATAATAACAGTTATAGTGATATGAATAATAGTAACGGGGATAATAATAATAGTAATAACGACAATATCAATAGTAATAAAGATAGTAATAATGGAATGAGGATAATCATAACAGGCTCAGCGATAATAATAAGAGAAATAACGATAAGATCAACAGAAATATGGATAGTAATAATAGAATGAGGATAATAATAACAGTTATAGCGATATGAATAATAGTAGCGGGGATAATAATAATAGTAATAACGACAATATCAATAGTAATAAAGATAGTAATAATGGAATGAGGATAATCACAACAGGCTCAGCGATAATAATAAGAGAAATAACGATAAGATCAACAGAAATATGGGTAGTAATAATAGAATGAGGATAATAATAACAGTTATAGCAATATGAATAATAGTAGTAGGAATTATAATAATAGTAATAACGACAATATCAATAGTAATAAAGGTAGTAATAATGGAATGAGGCTAATAATAATAATAGTCTCACCGATAATAAAAAGAGAAGCAACGATAATATCAACAGAAATAAGGATAGTAGTAATAGTATGAGGATAATAATAACAGTTATAGCCATGTGAATTATAGTAGCAGGGATAATAATAATAATAATAACGACAATATCAATAGTAATAAAGATAGTAATAATGGAATGAGGATAATCACAACAGGCTCAGCGATAATAATATGAGAAATAACGATAAGATCAACAGAAATATGGGTAGTAATAATAGAATGAGGATGATAATAACAGTTATAGCCATATGAATAATAGTAGCGGGGATAATAATAATAGTAATAACGACAATATCAATAGTAATAAAGATAGTAATAATGGAATAAGGATAATCATAACAGGCACAGCGATAATAACAAGAGAAATAACGGTAATGTCAACAGAAATAAGGATAGTAATAATAGAATGAGGATAATAATAACAGTTATAGCAATATGAATAATAGTAGCGGGGGTAATAATAATAGTAATAACGACAATATCAATAGTAATAAAGATAGTAATAATGGAAGGACGATAATCATAACAGGCTCAGCGACAATAATAAGAGAAATAACGATAAGATCAACAGAAATATGGATAGTAATAATAGAATGAGGATAATAATAACAGTTATAGCGATATGAATAATAGTAGCGGGGATAATAATAATAGTAATAACGACAATATCAATAGTAATAAAGATAGTAATAATGGAATGAGGATAATCATAACAGGCTCAGCGATAATAATAAGAGAAATAACGGTAATATCAACAGAAATAAGGATAGTAATAATAGAATGAGGATAATAATAACAGTTATAGCAATATGAATAATAGTAGTAGGAATTATAATAATAGTAATAACGACAATATCAATAGTAATAAAGGTAGTAATAATGGAATGAGGCCAATAATAATAATAGTCTCACCGATAATAAAAAGAGAAGCAACGATAATATCAACAGAAATAAGGATAGTAGTAATAGTATGAGGATAATAATAACAGTTATAGCCATGTGAATTATAGTAGCAGGGATAATAATAATAATAATAACGACAATATCAATAGTAATAAAGATAGTAATAATGGAATGAGGATAATCACAACAGGCTCAGCGATAATAATATGAGAAATAACGATAAGATCAACAGAAATATGGGTAGTAATAATAGAATGAGGATGATAATAACAGTTATAGCCATATGAATAATAGTAGCGGGGATAATAATAATAGTAATAACGACAATATCAATAGTAATAAAGATAGTAATAATGGAATAAGGATAATCATAACAGGCACAGCGATAATAACAAGAGAAATAACGGTAATGTCAACAGAAATAAGGATAGTAATAATAGAATGAGGATAATAATAACAGTTATAGCCATATGAATAATAGTAGCAGGGATAATAATAATAGTAATAACGACAATATCAATAGTAATAAAGATAGTAATAATGGAATGAGGATAATAATAACAGTCTCACCGATAATAAAAAGAGAAACAACGATAATATCAACAGAAATAAGTATAGTAGTGATAGAATGAGGATAATAATAACAGTTATAGCCATATGAATAATAGTAGTAGGGATAATAATAATAATAATAACGACAATATCAATAGTAATAAAGATAGTGATAATGGAATGAGGATAATCATAACAGGCTCAGCGATAATAATAAGAGAAATAACGATAATATCAACAGAAATATGGATAGTAATAATAGTATGAGGATAATAATAACAGTTATAGCGATATGAATAATAGTAGCGGGGATAATAATAATAGTAATAACGACAATATCAATAGTAATAAAGATAGTAATAATGGAAGGACGATAATCGTAACAGGCTCAGCGACAATAATAAGAGAAATAACGGTAATATCAACAGAAATAAGGATAGTAATAATAGAATGAGGATAATAATAACAGTTATAGCATAATGAATAATAATAATGGGGATAATAATAATAGTAATAACGACAATATCAATAGTAATAAAGATGGTAATAATGGAATGAGGATAATGATAACAGTGTCAGCGAGAATAATACCAAAAATAACGATAATATCAACAGAAATAAGGATAGCAATAATAGAATGAGGACAATAATAGCAGTTATAGCGATATGAATAATAGTAGCGGGGATAATAATAATAGTAATAACGACAATATCAATAGTAATAAAGATAGTAATAATGGAATGAGGATAATCATAACAGGCTCAGCGATAATAATAAGAGAAAAAACGATAATATCGACAGAAATAAGGATAGTAATAATAGAAGTGAGATAATAATAACAGTTATAGCCATATGAATAATAGTAGTAGGAATTATAATAATAGTAATAACGACAATATCAATAGTAATAAAGGTAGTAATAATGGAATGAGGCTAATAATAATAATAGTCTCACCGATAATAAAAAGAGAAGCAACGATAATATCAACAGAAATAAGGATAGTAATAATAGAATGAGGATAATAATAACAGTCATAGCAATATGAATAATAGTAGCGGTGGTAATAATAATAGTAATAACGACAATATCAATAGTAATAAAGATAGTAATAATGGAAGGACGATAATCATAACAGGCTCAGCGACAATAATAAGAGAAATAACGATAAGATCAACAGAAATATGGATAGTAATAATAGAATGAGGATAATAATAACAGTTATAGCGATATGAATAATAGTAGCGGGGATAATAATAATAGTAATAACGACAATATCAATAGTAATAAAGATAGTAATAATGGAATGAGGATAATCATAACAGGCTCAGCGATAATAATAAGAGAAATAACGGTAATATCAACAGAAATAAGGATAGTAATAATAGAATGAGGATATTAATAACAGTTATAGCAATATGAATAATAGTAGTAGGAATTATAATAATAGTAATAACGACAATATCAATAGTAATAAAGGTAGTAATAATGGAATGAGGTAATCTTAACAGGCCCAGCGATAATAATAAGAGAAATAACGGTAATATCAACAGAAATAATGATAGTAATAATAGAATTGAGATAATAATAACAGTTATAGCCATATGAATAATAGTAGTAGGAATTATAATAATAGTAATAACGACAATATCAATAGTAATAAAGGTAGTAATAATGGAATGAGGCTAATAATAATAATAGTCTCACCGATAATAAAAAGAGAAGCAACGATAATATCAACAGAAATAAGGATAGTAGTAATAGTATGAGGATAATAATAACAGTTATAGGCATGTGAATTATAGTAGCAGGGATAATAATAATAATAATAACGACAATATCAATAGTAATAAAGATAGTAATAATGGAATGAGGATAATCACAACAGGCTCAGCGATAATAATAAGAGAAATAACGATAAGATCAACAGAAATATGGGTAGTAATAATAGAATGAGGATGATTTTAACAGTTATAGCCATATGAATAATAGTAGTAGGGATAATAATAATAATAATAACGACAATATCAATAGTAATAAAGATAGTAATAATGGCATGAGGATAATCATAACAGGCTCAGCGATAATAATAAGAGAAATAACGATAATATCAACAGAAATAAGGATAGTAATAATAGAATGAGGATAATCATAACAGTTATACCCATATGAATAATAGTAGCAGGGATAATAATAATAGTAATAACGACAATATCAATAGTAATAAAGATAGTAATAATGGAATGAGGATAATAATAACAGTCTCACCGATAATAAAAAGAGAAACAACGATAATATCAACAGAAATAAGTATAGTAGTAATAGAATGAGGATAATAATAACAGTTATAGCCATATGAATAATAGTAGTAGGGATAATAATAATAATAATAATAACAATATCAATAGTAATAAAGATAGTGATAATGGAATGAGGATAATCATAACAGGCTCAGCGATAATAATAAGAGAAATAACGATAATATCAACAGAAATATGGATAGTAATAATAGAATGAGGATATTAATAACAGTTATAGCAATATGAATAATAGTAGTAGGAATTATAATAATAGTAATAACGACAATATCAATAGTAATAAAGGTAGTAATAATGGAATGAGGTAATCTTAACAGGCCCAGCGATAATAATAAGAGAAATAACGGTAATATCAACAGAAATAATGATAGTAATAATAGAATTGAGATAATAATAACAGTTATAGCCATATGAATAATAGTAGTAGGAATTATAATAATAGTAATAACGACAATATCAATAGTAATAAAGGTAGTAATAATGGAATGAGGCTAATAATAATAATAGTCTCACCGATAATAAAAAGAGAAGCAACGATAATATCAACAGAAATAAGGATAGTAGTAATAGTATGAGGATAATAATAACAGTTATAGGCATGTGAATTATAGTAGCAGGGATAATAATAATAATAATAACGACAATATCAATAGTAATAAAGATAGTAATAATGGAATGAGGATAATCACAACAGGCTCAGCGATAATAATAAGAGAAATAACGATAAGATCACCAGAAATATGGGTGGTAATAATAGAATGAGGATGATTTTAACAGTTATAGCCATATGAATAATAGTAGTAGGGATAATAATAATAATAATAACGACAATATCAATAGTAATAAAGATAGTAATAATGGCATGAGGATAATCATAACAGGCTCAGCGATAATAATAAGAGAAATAACGATAATATCAACAGAAATAAGGATAGTAATAATAGAATGAGGATAATCATAACAGTTATACCCATATGAATAATAGTAGCAGGGATAATAATAATAGTAATAACGACAATATCAATAGTAATAAAGATAGTAATAATGGAATGAGGATAATAATAACAGTCTCACCGATAATAAAAAGAGAAACAACGATAATATCAACAGAAATAAGTATAGTAGTAATAGAATGAGGATAATAATAACAGTTATAGCCATATGAATAATAGTAGTAGGGATAATAATAATAATAATAATAACAATATCAATAGTAATAAAGATAGTGATAATGGAATGAGGATAATCATAACAGGCTCAGCGATAATAATAAGAGAAATAACGATAATATCAACAGAAATATGGATAGTAATAATAGTATGAGGATAATAATAACAGTTATAGCGATATGAATAATAGTAGCGGGGATAATAATAATAGTAATAACGACAATATCAATAGTAATAAAGATAGTAATAATGGAATGAGGACAATCATAACAGGCACAGCGATAATAACAAGAGAAATAACGGTAATGTCAATAGAAATAAGGATAGTAATAATAGAATGAGGATAATAATAACAGTTATAGCAATATGAATAATAGTAGCGGGGGTAATAATAATAGTAATAACGACAATATCAATAGTAATAAAGATAGTAATAATGGAAGGACGATAATCATAACAGGCTCAGCGACAATAATAAGAGAAATAACGATAAGATCAACAGAAATATGGATAGTAATAATAGAATGAGGATAATAATAACAGTTATAGCGATATGAATAATAGTAGCGGGGATAATAATAATAGTAATAACGACAATATCAATAGTAATAAAGATAGTAATAATGGAATGAGGATAATCATAACAGGCTCAGCGATAATAATAAGAGAAATAACGATAATATCAACAGAAATATGGATAGTAATAATAGAATGAGGATAATAATAACAGTTATAGCATAATGAATAATAATAATGGGGATAATAATAATAGTAATAACGACAATATCAATAGTAATAAAGATGGTAATAATGGAATGAGGATAATGATAACAGTGTCAGCGAGAATAATACCAAAAATACCGATAATATCAACAGAAATAAGGATAGCAATAATAGAATGAGGACAATAATAGCAGTTATAGCGATATGAATAATAGTAGCGGGGATAATAATAATAGTAATAACGACAATATCAATAGTAATAAAGATAGTAATAATGGAATGAGGATAATCATAACAGGCTCAGCGATAATAATAAGAGAAAAAACGATAATATCGACAGAAATAAGGATAGTAATAATAGAAGTGAGATAATAATAACAGTTATAGCCATATGAATAATAGTAGTAGGAATTATAATAATAGTAATAACGACAATATCAATAGTAATAAAGGTAGTAATAATGGAATGAGGCTAATAATAATAATAGTCTCACCGATAATAAAAAGAGAAGCAACGATAATATCAACAGAAATAAGGATAGTAATAATAGAATGAGGATAATAATAACAGTCATAGCAATATGAATAATAGTAGCGGGGGTAATAATAATAGTAATAACGACAATATCAATAGTAATAAAGATAGTAATAATGGAAGGACGATAATCATAACAGGCTAAGCGACAATAATAAGAGAAATAACGATAAGATCAACAGAAATATGGATAGTAATAATAGAATGAGGATAATAATAACAGTTATAGCGATATGAATAATAGTAGCGGGGATAATAATAATAGTAATAACGACAATATCAATAGTAATAAAGATAGTAATAATGGAATGAGGATAATCATAACAGGCTCAGCGATAATAATAAGAGAAATAACGGTAATATCAACAGAAATAAGGATAGTAATAATAGAATGAGGATAATAATAACAGTTATAGCAATATGAATAATAGTAGTAGGAATTATAATAATAGTAATAACGACAATATCAATAGTAATAAAGGTAGTAATAATGGAATGAGGATAATCATAACAGGCCCAGCGATAATAATAAGAGAAATAACGGTAATATCAACAGAAATAAGGATAGTAATAATAGAATTGAGATAATAATAACAGTTATAGCCAT
This sequence comes from Megachile willughbiella, assembly GCA_945859595.2. Taxonomy (NCBI): domain Eukaryota; kingdom Metazoa; phylum Arthropoda; class Insecta; order Hymenoptera; family Megachilidae; genus Megachile; species Megachile willughbiella. Next base: position 161,666 of record CAMAOD020000270.1, read on the forward strand.
ATGAATAATAGTAGTAGGAATTATAATAATAGTAATAACGACAATATCAATAGTAATAAAGGTAGTAATAATGGAATGAGGCTAATAATAATAATAGTCTCACCGATAATAAAAAGAGAAGCAACGATAATATCAACAGAAATAAGGATAGTAGTAATAGTATGAGGATAATAATAACAGTTATAGCCATGTGAATTATAGTAGCAGGGATAATAATAATAATAATAACGACAATATCAATAGTAATAAAGATAGTAATAATGGAATGAGGATAATCACAACAGGCTCAGCGATAATAATAAGAGAAATAACGATAAGATCAACAGAAATATGGGTAGTAATAATAGAATGAGGATGATAATAACAGTTATAGCCATATGAATAATAGTAGTAGGGATAATAATAATAATAATAACGACAATATCAATAGTAATAAAGATAGTGCTAATGGAATGAGGATAATCATAACAGGCTCAGCGATAATAATAAGAGAAATAACGATAATATCAACAGAAATATGGATAGTAATAATAGTATGAGGATAATAATAACAGTTATAGCGATATGAATAATAGTAGCGGGGATAATAATAATAGTAAAAACGACAATATCAATAGTAATAAAGATAGTAATAATGGAATAAGGATAATCATAACAGGCACAGCGATAATAACAAGAGAAATAACGGTAATGTCAACAGAAATAAGGATAGTAATAATAGAATGAGGATAATAATAACAGTTATAGCAATATGAATAATAGTAGAGGGGGTAATAATAATAGTAATAACGACAATATCAATAGTAATAAAGATAGTAATAATGGAAGGACGATAATCATAACAGGCTCAGCGACAATAATAAGAGAAATAACGATAAGATCAACAGAAATATGGATAGTAATAATAGAATGAGGATAATAATAACAGTTATAGCGATATGAATAATAGTAGCGGGGATAATAATAATAGTAATAACGACAATATCAATAGTAATAAAGATAGTAATAATGGAATGAGGATAATCATAACAGGCTCAGCGATAATAATAAGAGAAATAACGGTAATATCAACAGAAATAAGGATAGTAATAATAGAATGAGGATAATAATAACAGTTATAGCAATATGAATAATAATAGTAGGAATTATAATAATAGTAATAACGACAATATCAATAGTAATAAAGGTAGTAATAATGCAATGAGGCTAATAATAATAATAGTCTCACCGATAATAAAAAGAGAAGCAACGATAATATCAACAGAAATAAGGATAGTAGTAATAGTATGAGGATAATAATAACAGTTATAGCCATATGAATTATAGTAGCAGGGATAATAATAATAATAATAACGACAATATCAATAGTAATAAAGATAGTAATAATGGAATGAGGATAATCACAACAGGCTCAGCGATAATAATAAGAGAAATAACGATAAGATCAACAGAAATATGGGTAGTAATAATAGAATGAGGATGATAATAACAGTTATAGCCATATGAATAATAGTAGCAGGGATAATAATAATAATAATAACGACAATATCAATAGTAATAAAGATAGTGGTAATGGAATGAGGATAATCATAACAGGCTCAGCGATAATAATAAGAGAAATAACGATAATATCAACAGAAATATGGATAGTAATAATAGAATGAGGATAATAATAACAGTTATAACGATATGAATAATATTAGCGGGGATAATACTAATAGTAATAACGACAATATCAATAGTAATAAAGATAGTAATAACGGAATGAGGATAATCATAACAGGCTCAGCGACAGTAATAACAAAAACACCGATAATACCAACAGAAATAAGGATAGCAATAATAGAACGAAGATAATAATAACAGTTATATCCGTATGAATGATAGTAGTAGGGATAATAATAATAGTAATAACGACAATATCAATTGTAATAAAGATAGTAATAATGGAAGGACGATAATCATAACAGGCTCAGCGACAATAATAAGAGAAATAACGATAAGATCAACAGAAATATGGATAGTAATAATAGAATGAGGATAATAATAACAGTTATAGCGATATGAATAATAGTAGCGGGGATAATAATAATAGTAATAACGACAATATCAATAGTAATAAAGATAGTAATAATGGAATGAGGATAATCATAACAGGCTCAGCGATAATAATAAAAGAAATAACGGTAATATCAACAGAAATAAGGATAGTAATAATAGAATGAGGATAATAATAACAGTTATAGCAATATGAATAATAGTAGTAGGAATTATAATAATAGTAATAACGACAATATCAATAGTAATAAAGGTAGTAATAATGGAATGAGGCTAATAATAATAATAGTCTCACCGATAATAAAAAGAGAAGCAACGATAATATCAACAGAAATAAGGATAGTAGTAATAGTATGAGGATAATAATAACAGTTATAGCCATATGAATTATAGTAGCAGGGATAATAATAATAATAATAACGACAATATCAATAGTAATAAAGATAGTAATAATGGAATGAGGATAATCATAACAGGCTCAGCGATAATAATAAGAGAAATAACGGTAATATCAACAGAAATAAGGATAGTAATAATAGAATGAGGATAATAATAACAGTTATAGCAATATGAATAATAGTAGTAGGAATTATAATAATAGTAATAACGACAATATCAATAGTAATAAAGGTAGTAATAATGGAATGAGGATAATCATAACAGGCCCAGCGATAATAATAAGAGAAATAACGGTAATATCAACAGAAATAAGGATAGTAATAATAGAATTGAGATAATAATAACAGTTATAGCCATATGAATAATAGTAGTGGGAATTATAATAATAGTAATAACGACAATATCAATAGTAATAAAGGTAGTAATAATGGAATGAGGCTAATAATAATAATAGTCTCACCGATAATAAAAAGAGAAGCAACGATAATATCAACAGAAATAAGGATAGTAGTAATAGTATGAGGATAATAATAACAGTTATAGCCATGTGAATTATAGTAGCAGGGATAATAATAATAATAATAACGACAATATCAATAGTAATAAAGATAGTAATAATGGAATGAGGATAATCACAACAGGCTCAGCGATAATAATAAGAGAAATAACGATAAGATCAACAGAAATATGGGTAGTAATAATAGAATGAGGATGATAATAACAGTTATAGCCATATGAATAATAGTAGTAGGGATAATAATAATAATAATAACGACAATATCAATAGTAACAAAGATAGTGATAATGGAATGAGGATAATCATAACAGGCTCAGCGATAATAATAAGAGAAATAACGATAATATCAACAGAAATATGGATAGTAATAATAGTATGAGGATAATAATAACAGTTATAGCGATATGAATAATAGTAGCGGGGATAATAATAATAGTAATAACGACAATATCAATAGTAATAAAGATAGTAATAATGGAATAAGGATAATCATAACAGGCACAGCGATAATAACAAGAGAAATAACGGTAATGTCAACAGAAATAAGGATAGTAATAATAGAATGAGGATAATAATAACAGTTATAGCAATATGAATAATAGTAGCGGGGGTAATAATAATAGTAATAACGACAATATCAATAGTAATAGAGATAGTAATAATGGAAGGACGATAATCATAACAGGCTCAGCGACAATAATAAGAGAAATAACGATAAGACCAACAGAAATATGGATAGTAATAATAGAATGAGGATAATAATAACAGTTATAGCGATATGAATAATAGTAGCGGGGATAATAATAATAGTAATAACGACAATATCAATAGTAATAAAGATAGTAATAATGGAATGAGGATAATCATAACAGGCTCAGCGATAATAATAAGAGAAATAACGGTAATATCAACAGAAATAAGGATAGTAATAATAGAATGAGGATAATAATAACAGTTATAGCATAATGAATAATAATAATGGGGATAATAATAATAGTAATAACGACAATATCAATAGTAATAAAGATGGTAATAATGGAATGAGGATAATGATAACAGTGTCAGCGAGAATAATACCAAAAATACCGATAATATCAACAGAAATAAGGATAGCAATAATAGAATGAGGACAATAATAGCAGTTATAGCGATATGAATAATAGTAGCGGGGATAATAATAATAGTAATAACGACAATATCAATAGTAATAAAGATAGTAATAATGGAATGAGGATAATCATAACAGGCTCAGCGATAATAATAAGAGAAAAAACGATAATATCGACAGAAATAAGGATAGTAATAATAGAAGTGAGATAATAATAACAGTTATAGCCATATGAATAATAGTAGTAGGAATTATAATAATAGTAATAACGACAATATCAGTAGTAATAAAGGTAGTAATAATGGAATGAGGCTAATAATAATAATAGTCTCACCGATAATAAAAAGAGAAGCAACGATAATATCAACAGAAATAAGGATAGTAATAATAGTATGAGGATAATAATAACAGTTATAGCGATATGAATAATAGTAGCGGGGATAATAATAATAGTAATAACGACAATATCAATAGTAATAAAGATAGTAATAATGGAATAAGGATAATCATAACAGGCACAGCGATAATAACAAGAGAAATAACGGTAATGTCAACAGAAATAAGGATAGTAATAATAGAATGAGGATAATAATAACAGTTATAGCAATATGAATAATAGTAGAGGGGGTAATAATAATAGTAATAACGACAATATCAATAGTAATAAAGATAGTAATAATGGAAGGACGATAATCATAACAGGCTCAGCGACAATAATAAGAGAAATAACGATAAGATCAACAGAAATATGGATAGTAATAATAGAATGAGGATAATAATAACAGTTATAGCGATATGAATAATAGTAGCGGGGATAATAATAATAGTAATAACGACAATATCAATAGTAATAAAGATAGTAATAATGGAATGAGGATAATCATAACAGGCTCAGCGATAATAATAAGAGAAATAACGGTAATATCAACAGAAATAAGGATAGTAATAATAGAATGAGGATAATAATAACAGTTATAGCAATATGAATAATAGTAGTAGGAATTATAATAATAGTAATAACGACAATATCAATAGTAATAAAGGTAGTAATAATGCAATGAGGCTAATAATAATAATAGTCTCACCGATAATAAAAAGAGAAGCAACGATAATATCAACAGAAATAAGGATAGTAGTAATAGTATGAGGATAATAATAACAGTTATAGCCATATGAATTATAGTAGCAGGGATAATAATAATAATAATAACGACAATATCAATAGTAATAAAGATAGTAATAATGGAATGAGGATAATCACAACAGGCTCAGCGATAATAATAAGAGAAATAACGATAAGATCAACAGAAATATGGGTAGTAATAATAGAATGAGGATGATAATAACAGTTATAGCCATATGAATAATAGTAGCAGGGATAATAATAATAATAATAACGACAATATCAATAGTAATAAAGATAGTGGTAATGGAATGAGGATAATCATAACAGGCTCAGCGATAATAATAAGAGAAATAACGATAATATCAACAGAAATATGGATAGTAATAATAGAATGAGGATAATAATTACAGTTATAGGCATATGAATGATAGTAGTAGGGATAATAATAATAGTAATAACGACAATATCAATTGTAACAAAGATAGTAATAATGGAATGACGACAATCATAACAGGCTCAGCGATAATAATAAGAGAAATAACGATAATATCAACAGAAATAAGGATAGTAATAATAGAACAAGGATAATAATAACAGTTATAGTGATATGAATAATAGTAACGGGGATAATAATAATAGTCATAACGACAATATCAATAGTAATAAAGATAGTAATAATGGAATGAGGATAATGATAACAGTGTCAGCGAGAGTAATACCGAAAATACCGATAATATCAACAGAAATATGGATAGTAATAATAGAATGAGGATAATAATAACAGTTATAACGATATGAATAATATTAGCGGGGATAATACTAATAGTAATAACGACAATATCAATAGTAATAAAGATAGTAATAATGGAATGAGGATAATCATAACAGGCTCAGCGACAGTAATAACAAAAACACCGATAATACCAACAGAAATAAGGATAGCAATAATAGAACGAAGATAATAATAACAGTTATATCCGTATGAATGATAGTAGTAGGGATAATAATAATAGTAATAACGACAATATCAATTGTAATAAAGATAGTAATAATGGAAGGACGATAATCATAACAGGCTCAGCGACAATAATAAGAGAAATAACGATAAGATCAACAGAAATATGGATAGTAATAATAGAATGAGGATAATAATAACAGTTATAGCGATATGAATAATAGTAGCGGGGATAATAATAATAGTAATAACGACAATATCAATAGTAATAAAGATAGTAATAATGGAATGAGGATAATCATAACAGGCTCAGCGATAATAATAAGAGAAATAACGGTAATATTAACAGAAATAAGGATAGTAATAATAGAATGAGGATAATAATAACAGTTATAGCAATATGAATAATAGTAGTAGGAATTATAATAATAGTAATAACGACAATATCAATAGTAATAAAGGTAGTAATAATGGAATGAGGCTAATAATAATAATAGTCTCACCGATAATAAAAAGAGAAGCAACGATAATATCAACAGAAATAAGGATAGTAGTAATAGTATGAGGATAATAATAACAGTTATAGCCATATGAATTATAGTAGCAGGGATAATAATAATAATAATAACGACAATATCAATAGTAATAAAGATAGTAATAATGGAATGAGGATAATCATAACAGGCTCAGCGATAATAATAAGAGAAATAACGGTAATATCAACAGAAATAAGGATAGTAATAATAGAATGAGGATAATAATAACAGTTATAGCAATATGAATAATAGTAGTAGGAATTATAATAATAGTAATAACGACAATATCAATAGTAATAAAGGTAGTAATAATGGAATGAGGATAATCATAACAGGCCCAGCGATAATAATAAGAGAAATAACGGTAATATCAACAGAAATAAGGATAGTAATAATAGAATTGAGATAATAATAACAGTTATAGCCATATGAATAATAGTAGTGGGAATTATAATAATAGTAATAACGACAATATCAATAGTAATAAAGGTAGTAATAATGGAATGAGGCTAATAATAATAATAGTCTCACCGATAATAAAAAGAGAAGCAACGATAATATCAACAGAAATAAGGATAGTAGTAATAGTATGAGGATAATAATAACAGTTATAGCCATGTGAATTATAGTAGCAGGGATAATAATAATAATAATAACGACAATATCAATAGTAATAAAGATAGTAATAATGGAATGAGGATAATCACAACAGGCTCAGCGATAATAATAAGAGAAATAACGATAAGATCAACAGAAATATGGGTAGTAATAATAGAATGAGGATGATAATAACAGTTATAGCCATATGAATAATAGTAGTAGGGATAATAATAATAATAATAACGACAATATCAATAGTAACAAAGATAGTGATAATGGAATGAGGATAATCATAACAGGCTCAGCGATAATAATAAGAGAAATAACGATAATATCAACAGAAATATGGATAGTAATAATAGTATGAGGATAATAATAACAGTTATAGCGATATGAATAATAGTAGCGGGGATAATAATAATAGTAATAACGACAATATCAATAGTAATAAAGATAGTAATAATGGAATAAGGATAATCATAACAGGCACAGCGATAATAACAAGAGAAATAACGGTAATGTCAACAGAAATAAGGATAGTAATAATAGAATGAGGATAATAATAACAGTTATAGCAATATGAATAATAGTAGCGGGGGTAATAATAATAGTAATAACGACAATATCAATAGTAATAGAGATAGTAATAATGGAAGGACGATAATCATAACAGGCTCAGCGACAATAATAAGAGAAATAACGATAAGACCAACAGAAATATGGATAGTAATAATAGAATGAGGATAATAATAACAGTTATAGCGATATGAATAATAGTAGCGGGGATAATAATAATAGTAATAACGACAATATCAATAGTAATAAAGATAGTAATAATGGAATGAGGATAATCATAACAGGCTCAGCGATAATAATAAGAGAAATAACGGTAATATCAACAGAAATAAGGATAGTAATAATAGAATGAGGATAATAATAACAGTTATAGCATAATGAATAATAATAATGGGGATAATAATAATAGTAATAACGACAATATCAATAGTAATAAAGATAGTAATAATGGAATGAGGATAATCATAACAGGCTCAGCGATAATAATAAGAGAAAAAAACGATAATATCGACAGAAATAAGGATAGTAATAATAGAAGTGAGATAATAATAACAGTTATAGCCATATGAATAATAGTAGTAGGAATTATAATAATAGTAATAACGACAATATCAATAGTAATAAAGGTAGTAATAATGGAATGAGGCTAATAATAGTAATAGTCTCACCGATAATAAAAAGAGAAGCAACGATAATATCAACAGAAATAAGGATAGTAATAATAGAATGAGGATAATAATAACAGTCATAGCAATATGAATAATAGTAGCGGGGGTAATAATAATAGTAATAACGACAATATCAATAGTAATAAAGATAGTAATAATGGAAGGACGATAATCATAACAGGCTCAGCGACAATAATAAGAGAAATACCGATAAGATCAACAGAAATATGGATAGTAATAATAGAATGAGGATAATAATAACAGTTATAGCGATATGAATAATAGTAGCGGGGATAATAATAATAGTAATAACGACAATATCAATAGTAATAAAGATAGTAATAATGGAATGAGGATAATCATAACAGGCTCAGCGATAATAATAAGAGAAATAACGGTAATATCAACAGAAATAAGGATAGTAATAATAGAATGAGGATAATAATAACAGTTATAGCATAATGAATAATAATAATGGGGATAATAATAATAGTAATAACGACAATATCAATAGTAATAAAGATGGTAATAATGGAATGAGGATAATGATAACAGTGTCAGCGAGAATAATACCAAAAATACCGATAATATCAACAGAAATAAGGATAGCAATAATAGAATGAGGACAATAATAGCAGTTATAGCGATATGAATAATAGTAGCGGGGATAATAATAATAGTAATAACGACAATATCAATAGTAATAAAGATAGTAATAATGGAATGAGGATAATCATAACAGGCTCAGCGATAATAATAAGAGAAATAACGATAATATCAACAGAAATATGGATAGTAATAATAGAATGAGGATAATAATAACAGTTATAGCATAATGAATAATAATAATGGGGATAATAATAATAGTAATAACGACAATATCAATAGTAATAAAGATGGTAATAATGGAATGAGGATAATGATAACAGTGTCAGCGAGAATAATACCAAAAATACCGATAATATCAACAGAAATAAGGATAGCAATAATAGAATGAGGACAATAATAGCAGTTATAGCGATATGAATAATAGTAGCGGGGATAATAATAATAGTAATAACGACAATATCAATAGTAATAAAGATAGTAATAATGGAATGAGGATAATCATAACAGGCTCAGCGATAATAATAAGAGAAAAAACGATAATATCGACAGAAATAAGGATAGTAATAATAGAAGTGAGATAATAATAACAGTTATAGCCATATGAATAATAGTAGTAGGAATTATAATAATAGTAATAACGACAATATCAGTAGTAATAAAGGTAGTAATAATGGAATGAGGCTAATAATAATAATAGTCTCACCGATAATAAAAAGAGAAGCAACGATAATATCAACAGAAATAAGGATAGTAATAATAGAATGAGGATAATAATAACAGTCATAGCAATATGAATAATAGTAGCGGGGGTAATAATAATAGTAATAACGACAATATCAATAGTAATAAAGATAGTAATAATGGAAGGACGATAATCATAACAGGCTCAGCGACAATAATAAGAGAAATAACGATAAGATCAACAGAAATAAGGATAGTAATAATAGAATGAGGATAATAATAACAGTCATAGCAATATGAATAATAGTAGCGGGGGTAATAATAATAGTAATAACGACAATATCAATAGTAATAAAGATAGTAATAATGGAAGGACGATAATCATAACAGGCTCAGCGACAATAATAAGAGAAATAACGATAAGATCAACAGAAATATGGATAGTAATAATAGAATGAGGATAATAATAACAGTTATAGCGATATGAATAATAGTAGCGGGGATAATAATAATAGTAATAACGACAATATCAATAGTAATGAAGATAGTAATAATGGAATGAGGATAATCATAACAGGCTCAGCGATAATAATAAGAGAAATAACGGTAATATCAACAGAAATAAGGATAGTAATAATAGAATGAGGATAATAATAACAGTTATAGCAATATGAATAATAGTAGTAGGAATTATAATAATAGTAATAACGACAATATCAATAGTAATAAAGGTAGTAATAATGGAATGAGGCTAATAATAATAATAGTCTCACCGATAATAAAAAGAGAAGCAACGATAATATCAACAGAAATAAGTATAGTAGTAATAGAATGAGGATAATAATAACAGTTATAGCCATATGAATAATAGTAGTAGGGATAATAATAATAATAATAACGACAATATCAATAGTAATAAAGATAGTGATAATGGAATGAGGATAATCATAACAGGCTCAGCGATAATAATAAGAGAAATAACGATAATATCAACAGAAATATGGATAGTAATAATAGTATGAGGATAATAATAACAGTTATAGCGATATGAATAATAGTAGCGGGGATAATAATAATAGTAATAACGACAATATCAATAGTAATAAAGATAGTAATAATGGAATGAGGATAATCATAACAGGCTCAGCGATAATAATAAGAGAAAAAACGATAATATCGACAGAAATAAGGATAGTAATAATAGAAGTGAGATGATAATAACAGTTATAGCCATATGAATAATAGTAGTAGGAATTATAATAATAGTAATAACGACAATATCAATAGTAATAAAGGTAGTAATAATGGAATGAGGCTAATAATAATAATAGTCTCACCGATAATAAAAAGAGAAGCAACGATAATATCAACAGAAATAAGGATAGTAATAATAGAATGAGGATAATAATAACAGTCATAGCAATATGAATAATAGTAGCGGGGGTAATAATAATAGTAATAACGACAATATCAATAGTAATAAAGATAGTAATAATGGAAGGACGATAATCATAACAGGCTCAGCGACAATAATAAGAGAAATAACGATAAGATCAACAGAAATATGGATAGTAATAATAGAATGAGGATAATAATAACAGTTATATCGATATGAATAATAGTAGCGGGGATAATAATAATAGTAATAACGACAATATCAATAGTAATAAAGATAGTAATAATGGAATGAGGATAATCATAACAGGCTCAGCGATAATAATAAGAGAAATAACGATAATATCAACAGAAATATGGATAGTAATAATAGAATGAGGATAATAATAACAGTTATAGCATAATGAATAATAATAATGGGGATAATAATAATAGTAATAACGACAATATCAATAGTAATAAAGATGGTAATAATGGAATGAGGATAATGATAACAGTGTCAGCGAGAATAATACCAAAAATACCGATAATATCAAGAGAAATAAGGATAGCAATAATAGAATGAGGACAATAATAGCAGTTATATCGATATGAATAATAGTAGCGGGGATAATAATAATAGTAATAACGACAATATCAATAGTAATAAAGATAGTAATAATGGAATGAGGATAATCATAACAGGCTCAGCGATAATAATAAGAGAAAAAACGATAATATCGACAGAAATAAGGATAGTAATAATAGAAGTGAGATAATAATAACAGTTATAGCCATATGAATAATAGTAGTAGGAATTATAATAATAGTAATAACGACAATATCAATAGTAATAAAGGTAGTAATAATGGAATGAGGCTAATAATAATAATAGTCTCACCGATAATAAAAAGAGAAGCAACGATAATATCAACAGAAATAAGGATAGTAATAATAGAATGAGGATAATAATAACAGTCATAGCAATATGAATAATAGTAGCGGGGGTAATAATAATAGTAATAACGACAATATCAATAGTAATAAAGATAGTAATAATGGAAGGACGATAATCATAACAGGCTCAGCGACAATAATAAGAGAAATAACGATAAGATCAACAGAAATATGGATAGTAATAATAGAATGAGGATAATAATAACAGTTATAGCGATATGAATAATAGTAGCGGGGATAATAATAATAGTAATAACGACAATATCAATAGTAATAAAGATAGTAATAATGGAATGAGGATAATCATAACAGGCTCAGCGATAATAATAAGAGAAATAACGATAATATCAACAGAAATATGGATAGTAATAATAGAATGAGGATAATAATAACAGTTATAGCATAATGAATAATAATAATGGGGATAATAATAATAGTAATAACGACAATATCAATAGTAATAAAGATGGTAATAATGGAATGAGGATAATGATAACAGTGTCAGCGAGAATAATACCAAAAATACCGATAATATCAAGAGAAATAAGGATAGCAATAATAGAATGAGGACAATAATAGCAGTTATATCGATATGAATAATAGTAGCGGGGATAATAATAATAGTAATAACGACAATATCAATAGTAATAAAGATAGTAATAATGGAATGAGGATAATCATAACAGGCTCAGCGATAATAATAAGAGAAAAAACGATAATATCGACAGAAATAAGGATAGTAATAATAGAAGTGAGATAATAATAACAGTTATAGCCATATGAATAATAGTAGTAGGAATTATAATAATAGTAATAACGACAATATCAATAGTAATAAAGGTAGTAATAATGGAATGAGGCTAATAATAGTAATAGTCTCACCGATAATAAAAAGAGAAGCAACGATAATATCAACAGAAATAAGGATAGTAATAATAGAATGAGGATAATAATAACAGTCATAGCAATATGAATAATAGTAGCGGGGGTAATAATAATAGTAATAACGACAATATCAATAGTAATAAAGATAGTAATAATGGAAGGACGATAATCATAACAGGCTCAGCGACAATAATAAGAGAAATACCGATAAGATCAACAGAAATATGGATAGTAATAATAGAATGAGGATAATAATAACAGTTATAGCGATATGAATAATAGTAGCGGGGATAATAATAATAGTAATAACGACAATATCAATAGTAATAAAGATAGTAATAATGGAATGAGGATAATCATAACAGGCTCAGCGATAATAATAAGAGAAATAACGGTAATATCAACAGAAATAAGGATAGTAATAATAGAATGAGGATAATAATAACAGTTATAGCATAATGAATAATAATAATGGGGATAATAATAATAGTAATAACGACAATATCAATAGTAATAAAGATGGTAATAATGGAATGAGGATAATGATAACAGTGTCAGCGAGAATAATACCAAAAATACCGATAATATCAACAGAAATAAGGATAGCAATAATAGAATGAGGACAATAATAGCAGTTATAGCGATATGAATAATAGTAGCGGGGATAATAATAATAGTAATAACGACAATATCAATAGTAATAAAGATAGTAATAATGGAATGAGGATAATCATAACAGGCTCAGCGATAATAATAAGAGAAATAACGATAATATCAACAGAAATATGGATAGTAATAATAGAATGAGGATAATAATAACAGTTATAGCATAATGAATAATAATAATGGGGATAATAATAATAGTAATAACGACAATATCAATAGTAATAAAGATGGTAATAATGGAATGAGGATAATGATAACAGTGTCAGCGAGAATAATACCAAAAATACCGATAATATCAAGAGAAATAAGGATAGCAATAATAGAATGAGGACAATAATAGCAGTTATATCGATATGAATAATAGTAGCGGGGATAATAATAATAGTAATAACGACAATATCAATAGTAATAAAGATAGTAATAATGGAATGAGGATAATCATAACAGGCTCAGCGATAATAATAAGAGAAAAAACGATAATATCGACAGAAATAAGGATAGTAATAATAGAAGTGAGATAATAATAACAGTTATAGCCATATGAATAATAGTAGTAGGAATTATAATAATAGTAATAACGACAATATCAATAGTAATAAAGGTAGTAATAATGGAATGAGGCTAATAATAGTAATAGTCTCACCGATAATAAAAAGAGAAGCAACGATAATATCAACAGAAATAAGGATAGTAATAATAGAATGAGGATAATAATAACAGTCATAGCAATATGAATAATAGTAGCGGGGGTAATAATAATAGTAATAACGACAATATCAATAGTAATAAAGATAGTAATAATGGAAGGACGATAATCATAACAGGCTCAGCGACAATAATAAGAGAAATACCGATAAGATCAACAGAAATATGGATAGTAATAATAGAATGAGGATAATAATAACAGTTATAGCGATATGAATAATAGTAGCGGGGATAATAATAATAGTAATAACGACAATATCAATAGTAATAAAGATAGTAATAATGGAATGAGGATAATCATAACAGGCTCAGCGATAATAATAAGAGAAATAACGGTAATATCAACAGAAATAAGGATAGTAATAATAGAATGAGGATAATAATAACAGTTATAGCATAATGAATAATAATAATGGGGATAATAATAATAGTAATAACGACAATATCAATAGTAATAAAGATGGTAATAATGGAATGAGGATAATGATAACAGTGTCAGCGAGAATAATACCAAAAATACCGATAATATCAACAGAAATAAGGATAGCAATAATAGAATGAGGACAATAATAGCAGTTATAGCGATATGAATAATAGTAGCGGGGATAATAATAATAGTAATAACGACAATATCAATAGTAATAAAGATAGTAATAATGGAATGAGGATAATCATAACAGGCTCAGCGATAATAATAAGAGAAAAAACGATAATATCGACAGAAATAAGGATAGTAATAATAGAAGTGAGATAATAATAACAGTTATAGCCATATGAATAATAGTAGTAGGAATTATAATAATAGTAATAACGACAATATCAGTAGTAATAAAGGTAGTAATAATGGAATGAGGCTAATAATAATAATAGTCTCACCGATAATAAAAAGAGAAGCAACGATAATATCAACAGAAATAAGGATAGTAATAATAGAATGAGGATAATAATAACAGTCATAGCATTATGAATAATAGTAGCGGGGGTAATAATAATAGTAATAACGACAATATCAATAGTAATAAAGATAGTAATAATGGAAGGACGATAATCATAACAGGCTCAGCGACAATAATAAGAGAAATAACGATAAGATCAACAGAAATAAGGATAGTAATAATAGAATGAGGATAATAATAACAGTCATAGCAATATGAATAATAGTAGCGGGGGTAATAATAATAGTAATAACGACAATATCAATAGTAATAAAGATAGTAATAATGGAAGGACGATAATCATAACAGGCTCAGCGACAATAATAAGAGAAATAACGATAAGATCAACAGAAATATGGATAGTAATAACAGAATGAGGATAATAATAACAGTTATAGCGATATGAATAATAGTAGCGGGGATAATAATAATAGTAATAACGACAATATCAACAGTAATAAAGATAGTAATAATGGAATGAGGATAATCATAACAGGCTCAGCGATAATAATAAGAGAAAAAACGATAATATCGACAGAAATAAGGATAGTAATAATAGAAGTGAGATAATAATAACAGTTATAGCCATATGAATAATAGTAGTAGGAATTATAATAATAGTAATAACGACAATATCAATAGTAATAAAGGTAGTAATAATGGAATGAGGCTAATAATAGTAATAGCCTCACCGATAATAAAAAGAGAAGCAACGATAATATCAACAGAAATAAGGATAGTAATAATAGAATGAGGATAATAATAACAGTCATAGCAATATGAATAATAGTAGCGGGGGTAATAATAATAGTAATAACGACAATATCAATAGTAATAAAGATAGTAATAATGGAAGGACGATAATCATAACAGGCTCAGCGACAATAATAAGAGAAATACCGATAAGATCAACAGAAATATGGATAGTAATAATAGAATGAGGATAATAATAACAGTTATAGCGATATGAATAATAGTAGCGGGGATAATAATAATAGTAATAACGACAATATCAATAGTAATAAAGATAGTAATAATGGAATGAGGATAATCATAACAGGCTCAGCGATAATAATAAGAGAAATAACGGTAATATCAACAGAAATAAGGATAGTAATAATAGAATGAGGATAATAATAACAGTTATAGCATAATGAATAATAATAATGGGGATAATAATAATAGTAATAACGACAATATCAATAGTAATAAAGATGGTAATAATGGAATGAGGATAATGATAACAGTGTCAGCGAGAATAATACCAAAAATACCGATAATATCAACAGAAATAAGGATAGCAATAATAGAATGAGGACAATAATAGCAGTTATAGCGATATGAATAATAGTAGCGGGGATAATAATAATAGTAATAACGACAATATCAATAGTAATAAAGATAGTAATAATGGAATGAGGATAATCATAACAGGCTCAGCGATAATAATAAGAGAAAAAACGATAATATCGACAGAAATAAGGATAGTAATAATAGAAGTGAGATAATAATAACAGTTATAGCCATATGAATAATAGTAGTAGGAATTATAATAATAGTAATAACGACAATATCAGTAGTAATAAAGGTAGTAATAATGGAATGAGGCTAATAATAATAATAGTCTCACCGATAATAAAAAGAGAAGCAACGATAATATCAACAGAAATAAGGATAGCAATAATAGAATGAGGATAATAATAACAGTCATAGCAATATGAATAATAGTAGCGGGGGTAATAATAATAGTAATAACGACAATATCAATAGTAATAAAGATAGTAATAATGGAAGGACGATAACCATAACAGGCTCAGCGACAATAATAACAGAAATAACGATAAGATCAACAGAAATATGGATAGTAATAATAGAATGAGGATAATAATAACAGTTATAGCGATATGAATAATAGTAGCGGGGATAATAATAATAGTAATAACGACAATATCAATAGTAATAAAGATAGTAATAATGGAATGAGGATAATCATAACAGGCTCAGCGATAATAATAAGAGAAATAACGGTAATATCAACAGAAATAAGGATAGTAATAATAGAATGAGGATAATAATAACAGTTATAGCAATATGAATAATAGTAGTAGGAATTATAATAATAGTAATAACGACAATATCAATAGTAATAAAGGTAGTAATAATGGAATGAGGCTAATAATAATAATAGTCTCACCGATAATAAAAAGAGAAGCAACGATAATATCAACAGAAATAAGGATAGTAGTAATAGTATGAGGATAATAATAACAGTTATAGCCATGTGAATTATAGTAGCAGGGATAATAATAATAATAATAACGACAATATCAATAGTAATAAAGATAGTAATAATGGAATGAGGATAATCACAACAGGCTCAGCGATAATAATAAGAGAAATAACGATAAGATCAACAGAAATATGGGTAGTAATAATAGAATGAGGATGATAATAACAGTTATAGCCATATGAATAATAGTAGTAGGGATAATAATAATAATAATAACGACAATATCAATAGTAATAAAGATAGTGGTAATGGAATGAGGATAATCATAACAGGCTCAGCGATAATAATAAGAGAAATAACGATAATATCAACAGAAATATGGATAGTAATAATAGTATGAGGATAATAATAACAGTTATAGCGATATGAATAATAGTAGCGGGGATAATAATAATAGTAATAACGACAATATCAATAGTAATAAAGATAGTAATAATGGAATAAGGATAATCATAACAGGCACAGCGATAATAACAAGAGAAATAACGGTAATGTCAACAGAAATAAGGATAGTAATAATAGAATGAGGATAATAATAACAGTTATAGCAATATGAATAATAGTAGCGGGGGTAATAATAATAGTAATAACGACAATATCAATAGTAATAAAGATAGTAATAATGGAAGGACGATAATCATAACAGGCTCAGCGACAATAATAACAGAAATAACGATAAGATCAACAGAAATATGGATAGTAATAATAGAATGAGGATAATAATAACAGTTATAGCGATATGAATAATAGTAGCGGGGATAATAATAATAGTAATAACGACAATATCAATAGTAATAATGATAGTAATAATGGCATGAGGATAATCATAACAGGCTCAGCGATAATAATAAGAGAAATAACGATAATATCAACAGAAATAAGGATAGTAATAATAGAATGAGGATAATCATAACAGTTATACCCATATGAATAATAGTAGCAGGGATAATAATAATAGTAATAACGACAATATCAATAGTAATAAAGATAGTAATAATGGAATGAGGATAATAATAACAGTCTCACCGATAATAAAAAGAGAAACAACGATAATATCAACAGAAATAAGTATAGTAGTAATAGAATGAGGATAATAATAACAGTTATAGCCATATGAATAATAGTAGTAGGAATAATAATAATAGAAATAACGACAATATCAATAGTAATGAAGATAGTTATAATGGAATGAGGATAATGATAACAGTGTCAGCGAGAATAATACCAAAAATACCGATAATATCAACAGAAATAAGGATAGCAATAATAGAATGAGGACAATAATAGCAGTTATAGCGATATGAATAATAGTAGCGGGGATAATAATAATAGTAATAACGACAATATCAATAGTAATAAAGATAGTAATAATGGAATGAGGATAATCATACCAGGCTCAGCGATAATAATAAGAGAAAAAACGATAATATCGACAGAAATAAGGATAGTAATAATAGAAGTGAGATAATAATAACAGTTATAGCCATATGAATAATAGTAGTAGGAATTATAATAATAGTAATAACGACAATATCAATAGTAATAAAGGTAGTAATAATGGAATGAGGCTAATAATAGTAATAGTCTCACCGATAATAAAAAGAGAAGCAACGATAATATCAACAGAAATAAGGATAGTAATAATAGAATGAGGATAATAATAACAGTCATAGCAATATGAATAATAGTAGCGGGGGTAATAATAATAGTAATAACGACAACATCAATAGTAATAAAGATAGTAATAATGGAAGGACGATAATCATAACAGGCTCAGCGACAATACTAAGAGAAATACCGATAAGATCAACAGAAATATGGATAGTAATAATAGAATGAGGATAATAATAACAGTTATAGCGATATGAATAATAGTAGCGGGGATAATAATAATAGTAATAACGACAATATCAATAGTAATAAAGATAGTAATAATGGAATGAGGATAATCATAACAGGCTCAGCGATAATAATAAGAGAAATAACGGTAATATCAACAGAAATAAGGATAGTAATAATAGAATGAGGATAATAATAACAGTTATAGCATAATGAATAATAATAATGGGGTTAATAATAATAGTAATAACGACAATATCAATAGTAATAAAGATGGTAATAATGGAATGAGGATAATGATAACAGTGTCAGCGAGAATAATACCAAAAATACCGATAATATCAACAGAAATAAGGATAGCAATAATAGAATGAGGACAATAATAGCAGTTATAGCGATATGAATAATAGTAGCGGGGGTAATAATAATAGTAATAACGACAATATCAATAGTAATAAAGATAGTAATAATGGAATGAGGATAATCATAACAGGCTCAGCGATAATAATAAGAGAAATAACGATAAGATCAACAGAAATATGGATAGTAATAATAGAATGAGGATAATAATAACAGTTATAGCGATATGAATAATAGTAGCGGGGATAATAATAATAGTAATAACGACAATATCAATAGTAATAAAGATAGTAATAATGGAATGAGGATAATCATAACAGGCTCAGCGATAATAATAAGAGAAATAACGGTAATATCAACAGAAATAAGGATAGTAATAATAGAATGAGGATAATAATAACAGTTATAGCAATATGAATAATAGTAGTAGGAATTATAATAATAGTAATAACGACAATATCAATAGTAATAAAGGTAGTAATAATGGAATGAGGCTAATAATAATAATAGTCTCACCGATAATAAAAAGAGAAGCAACGATAATATCAACAGAAATAAGGATAGTAGTAATAGTATGAGGATAATAATAACAGTTATAGCCATGTGAATTATAGTAGCAGGGATAATAATAATAATAATAACGACAATATCAATAGTAATAAAGATAGTAATAATGGAATGAGGATAATCACAACAGGCTCAGCGATAATAATAAGAGAAATAACGATAATATCAACAGAAATATGGATAGTAATAATAGAATGAGGATAATAATAACAGTTATAGCAATATGAATAATAGTAGTAGGAATTATAATAATAGTAATAACGACAATATCAATAGTAATAAAGGTAGTAATAATGGAATGAGGCTAATAATAATAATAGTCTCACCGATAATAAAAAGAGAAGCAACGATAATATCAACAGAAATAAGGATAGTAGTAATAGTATGAGGATAATAATAACAGTTATAGCCATATGAATTATAGTAGCAGGGATAATAATAATAATAATAACGACAATATCAATAGTAATAAAGATAGTAATAATGGAATGAGGATAATCACAACAGGCTCAGCGATAATAATAAGAGAAATAACGATAAGATCAACAGAAATATGGGTAGTAATAATAGAATGAGGATGATAATAACAGTTATAGCCATATGAATAATAGTAGTAGGGATAATAATAATAATAATAACGACAATATCAATAGTAATAAAGATAGTAATAATGGCATGAGGATAATCATAACAGGCTCAGCGATAATAATAAGAGAAATAACGATAATATCAACAGAAATAAGGATAGTAATAATAGAATGAGGATAATCATAACAGTTATACCCATATGAATAATAGTAGCAGGGATAATAATAATAGTAATAACGACAATATCAATAGTAATAAAGATAGTAATAATGGAATGAGGATAATAATAACAGTCTCACCGATAATAAAAAGAGAAACAACGATAATATCAACAGAAATAAGTATAGTAGTAATAGAATGAGGATAATAATAATAGTTATAGCCATATGAATAATAGTAGTAGGGATAATAATAATAATAATAACGACAATATCAATAGTAATAAAGATAGTGATAATGGAATGAGGATAATCATAACAGGCTCAGCGATAATAATAAGAGAAATAACGATAATATCAACAGAAATATGGATAGTAATAATAGTATGAGGATAATAATAACAGTTATAGCGATATGAATAATAGTAGCGGGGGTAATAATAATAGTAATAACGACAATATCAATAGTAATAAAGATAGTAATAATGGAAGGACGATAATCATAACAGGCTCAGCGACAATAATAAGAGAAATAACGATAAGATCAACAGAAATATGGATAGTAATAATAGAATGAGGATAATAATAACAGTTATAGCGATATGAATAATGGTAGCGGGGATAATAATAATAGTAATAACGACAATATCAATAGTAATAAAGATAGTAATAATGGAATGAGGATAATCATAACAGGCTCAGCGATAATAATAAGAGAAATAACGATAATATCAACAGAAATATGGATAGTAATAATAGAATGAGGATAATAATAACAGTTATAGCATAATGAATAATAATAATGGGGATAATAATAATAGCAATAACGACAATATCAATAGTAATAAAGATGGTAATAATGGAATGAGGATAATGATAACAGTATCAGCGAGAATAATACCAAAAATACCGATAATATCAACAGAAATAAGGATAGCAATAATAGAATGAGGACAATAATAGCAGTTATAGCGATATGAATAATAGTAGCGGGGATAATAATAATAGTAATAACGACAATATCAATAGTAATAAAGATAGTAATAATGGAATGAGGATAATCATAACAGGCTCAGCGATAATAATAAGAGAAAAAACGATAATATCGACAGAAATAAGGATAGTAATAATAGAAGTGTGATAATAATAACAGTTATAGCCATATGAATAATAGTAGTAGGAATTATAATAATAGTAATAACGACAATATCAATAGTAATAAAGGTAGTAATAATGGAATGAGGCTAATAATAATAATAGTCTCACCGATAATAAAAAGAGAAGCAACGATAATATCAACAGAAATAAGGATAGTAATAATAGAATGAGGATAATAATAAAAGTCATAGCAATATGAATAATAGTAGCGGGGGTTATAATAATAGTAATAACGACAATATCAATAGTAATAAAGATAGTAATAATGGAAGGACGATAATCATAACAGGCTCAGCGACAATAATAAGAGAAATAACGATAAGATCAACAGAAATATGGATAGTAATAATAGAATGAGGATAATAATAACAGTTATAGCGATATGAATAATAGTAGCGGGGATAATAATAATAGTAATAACGACAATATCAATAGTAATAAAGATAGTAATAATGGAATGAGGATAATCATAACAGGCCCAGCGATAATAATAAGAGAAATAACGGTAATATCAACAGAAATAAGGATAGTAATAATAGAATTGAGATAATAATAACAGTTATAGCCATATGAATAATAGTAGTAGGAATTATAATAATAGTAATAACGACAATATCAATAGTAATAAAGGTAGTAATAATGGAATGAGGCTAATAATAATAATAGTCTCACCGATAATAAAAAGAGAAGCAACGATAATATCAACAGAAATAAGGATAGTAGTAATAGTATGAGGATAATAATAACAGTTATAGCCATGTGAATTATAGTAGCAGGGATAATAATAATAATAATAACGACAATATCAATAGTAATAAAGATAGTAATAATGGAATGAGGATAATCACAACAGGCTCAGCGATAATAATAAGAGAAATAACGATAAGATCAACAGAAATATGGGTAGTAATAATAGAATGAGGATGATAATAACAGTTATAGCCATATGAATAATAGTAGTAGGGATAATAATAATAATAATAACGACAATATCAATAGTAATAAAGATAGTGATAATGGAATGAGGATAATCATAACAGGCTCAGCGATAATAAAAAGAGAAACAACGATAATATCAACAGAAATAAGTATAGTAGTAATAGAATGAGGATAATAATAATAGTTATAGCCATATGAATAATAGTAGTAGGGATAATAATAATAATAATAACGACAATATCAATAGTAATAAAGATAGTGATAATGGAATGAGGATAATCATAACAGGCTCAGCGATAATAATAAGAGAAATAACGATAATATCAACAGAAATATGGATAGTAATAATAGTATGAGGATAATAATAACAGTTATAGCGATATGAATAATAGTAGCGGGGGTAATAATAATAGTAATAACGACAATATCAATAGTAATAAAGATAGTAATAATGGAAGGACGATAATCATAACAGGCTCAGCGACAATAATAAGAGAAATAACGATAAGATCAACAGAAATATGGATAGTAATAATAGAATGAGGATAATAATAACAGTTATAGCGATATGAATAATGGTAGCGGGGATAATAATAATAGTAATAACGACAATATCAATAGTAATAAAGATAGTAATAATGGAATGAGGATAATCATAACAGGCTCAGCGATAATAATAAGAGAAATAACGATAATATCAACAGAAATATGGATAGTAATAATAGAATGAGGATAATAATAACAGTTATAGCATAATGAATAATAATAATGGGGATAATAATAATAGCAATAACGACAATATCAATAGTAATAAAGATGGTAATAATGGAATGAGGATAATGATAACAGTATCAGCGAGAATAATACCAAAAATACCGATAATATCAACAGAAATAAGGATAGCAATAATAGAATGAGGACAATAATAGCAGTTATAGCGATATGAATAATAGTAGCGGGGATAATAATAATAGTAATAACGACAATATCAATAGTAATAAAGATAGTAATAATGGAATGAGGATAATCATAACAGGCTCAGCGATAATAATAAGAGAAAAAACGATAATATCGACAGAAATAAGGATAGTAATAATAGAAGTGTGATAATAATAACAGTTATAGCCATATGAATAATAGTAGTAGGAATTATAATAATAGTAATAACGACAATATCAATAGTAATAAAGGTAGTAATAATGGAATGAGGCTAATAATAATAATAGTCTCACCGATAATAAAAAGAGAAGCAACGATAATATCAACAGAAATAAGGATAGTAATAATAGAATGAGGATAATAATAAAAGTCATAGCAATATGAATAATAGTAGCGGGGGTTATAATAATAGTAATAACGACAATATCAATAGTAATAAAGATAGTAATAATGGAAGGACGATAATCATAACAGGCTCAGCGACAATAATAAGAGAAATAACGATAAGATCAACAGAAATATGGATAGTAATAATAGAATGAGGATAATAATAACAGTTATAGCGATATGAATAATAGTAGCGGGGATAATAATAATAGTAATAACGACAATATCAATAGTAATAAAGATAGTAATAATGGAATGAGGATAATCATAACAGGCCCAGCGATAATAATAAGAGAAATAACGGTAATATCAACAGAAATAAGGATAGTAATAATAGAATTGAGATAATAATAACAGTTATAGCCATATGAATAATAGTAGTAGGAATTATAATAATAGTAATAACGACAATATCAATAGTAATAAAGGTAGTAATAATGGAATGAGGCTAATAATAATAATAGTCTCACCGATAATAAAAAGAGAAGCAACGATAATATCAACAGAAATAAGGATAGTAGTAATAGTATGAGGATAATAATAACAGTTATAGCCATGTGAATTATAGTAGCAGGGATAATAATAATAATAATAACGACAATATCAATAGTAATAAAGATAGTAATAATGGAATGAGGATAATCACAACAGGCTCAGCGATAATAATAAGAGAAATAACGATAAGATCAACAGAAATATGGGTAGTAATAATAGAATGAGGATGATAATAACAGTTATAGCCATATGAATAATAGTAGTAGGGATAATAATAATAATAATAACGACAATATCAATAGTAATAAAGATAGTGATAATGGAATGAGGATAATCATAACAGGCTCAGCGATAATAATAAGAGAAATAACGATAATATCAACAGAAATATGGATAGTAATAATAGTATGAGGATAATAATAACAGTTATAGCGATATGAATAATAGTAGCGGGGATAATAATAATAGTAATAACGACAATATCAATAGTAATAAAGATAGTAATAATGGAATAAGGATAATCATAACAGGCACAGCGATAATAACAAGGGAAATAACGGTAATGTCAACAGAAATAAGGATAGTAATAATAGAATGAGGATAATAATAACAGTTATAGCAATATGAATAATAGTAGCGGGGGTAATAATAATAGTAATAACGACAATATCAATAGTAATAAAGATAGTAATAATGGAAGGACGATAATCATAACAGGCTCAGCGACAATAATAAGAGAAATAACGATAAGATCAACAGAAATATGGATAGTAATAATAGAATGAGGATAATAATAACAGTTATAGCGATATGAATAATAGTAGCGGGGATAATAATAATAGTAATAACGACAATATCAATAGTAATAATGATAGTAATAATGGAATGAGGATAATCATAACAGGCTCAGCGATAATAATAAGAGAAATAACGGTAATATCAACAGAAATAAGGACAGTAATAATAGAATGAGGATAATAATAACAGTTATAGCAATATGAATAATAGTAGTAGGAATTATAATAATAGTAATAACGACAATATCAATAGTAATAAAGGTAGTAATAATGGAATGAGGCTAATAATAATAATAGTCTCACCGATAATAAAAAGAGAAGCAACGATAATATCAACAGAAATAAGGATAGTAGTAATAGTATGAGGATAATAATAACAGTTATAGCCATATGAATTATAGTAGCAGGGATAATAATAATAATAATAACGACAATATCAATAGTAATAAAGATAGTAATAATGGAATGAGGATAATCACAACATGCTCAGCGATAATAATAAGAGAAATAACGATAAGATCAACAGAAATATGGGTAGTAATAATAGAATGAGGATGATAATAACAGTTATAGCCATATGAATAATAGTAGTAGGGATAATAATAATAATAATAACGACAATATCAATAGTAATAAAGATAGTAATAATGGCATGAGGATAATCATAACAGGCTCAGCGATAATAATAAGAGAAATAACGATAATATCAACAGAAATAAGGATAGTAATAATAGAATGAGGATAATCATAACAGTTATACCCATATGAATAATAGTAGCAGGGATAATAATAATAGTAATAACGACAATATCAATAGTAATAAAGATAGTAATAATGGAATGAGGATAATAATAACAGTCTCACCGATAATAAAAAGAGAAACAACGATAATATCAACAGAAATAAGTATAGTAGTAATAGAATGAGGATAATAATAACAGTTATAGCCATATGAATAATAGTAGTAGGGATAATAATAATAATAATAACGACAATATCAATAGTAATAAAGATAGTGATAATGGAATGAGGATAATCATAACAGGCTCAGCGATAATAATAAGAGAAATAACGATAATATCAACAGAAATATGGATAGTAATAATAGTATGAGGATAATAATAACAGTTATAGCGATATGAATAATAGTAGCGGGGGTAATAATAATAGTAATAACGACAATATCAATAGTAATAAAGATAGTAATAATGGAAGGACGATAATCATAACAGGCTCAGCGACAATAATAAGAGAAATAACGATAAGATCAACAGAAATATGGATAGTAATAATAGAATGAGGATAATAATAACAGTTATAGCGATATGAATAATGGTAGCGGGGATAATAATAATAGTAATAACGACAATATCAATAGTAATAAAGATAGTAATAATGGAATGAGGATAATCATAACAGGCTCAGCGATAATAATAAGAGAAATAACGATAATATCAACAGAAATATGGATAGTAATAATAGAATGAGGATAATAACAACAGTTATAGCATAATGAATAATAATAATGGGGATAATAATAATAGCAATAACGACAATATCAATAGTAATAAAGATGGTAATAATGGAATGAGGATAATGATAACAGTGTCAGCGAGAATAATACCAAAAATACCGATAATATCAACAGAAATAAGGATAGCAATAATAGAATGAGGACAATAATAGCAGTTATAGCGATATGAATAATAGTAGCGGGGATAATAATAATAGTAATAACGACAATATCAATAGTAATAAAGATAGTAATAATGGAATGAGGATAATCATAACAGGCTCAGCGATAATAATAAGAGAAAAAACGATAATATCGACAGAAATAAGGATAGTAATAATAGAAGTGTGATAATAATAACAGTTATAGCCATATGAATAATAGTAGTAGGAATTATAATAATAGTAATAACGACAATATCAATAGTAATAAAGGTAGTAATAATGGAATGAGGCTAATAATAATAATAGTCTCACCGATAATAAAAAGAGAAGCAACGATAATATCAACAGAAATAAGGATAGTAGTAATAGTATGAGGATAATAATAACAGTTATAGCCATGTGAATTATAGTAGCAGGGATAATAATAATAATAATAACGACAATATCAATAGTAATAAAGATAGTAATAATGGAATGAGGATAATCACAACAGGCTCAGCGATAATAATAAGAGAAATAACGATAAGATCAACAGAAATATGGGTAGTAATAATAGAATGAGGATGATAATAACAGTTATAGCCATATGAATAATAGTAGTAGGGATAATAATAATAATAATAACGACAATATCAATAGTAATAAAGATAGTGATAATGGAATGAGGATAATCATAACAGGCTCAGCGATAATAATAAGAGAAATAACGATAATATCAACAGAAATATGGATAGTAATAATAGTATGAGGATAATAATAACAGTTATAGCGATATGAATAATAGTAGCGGGGATAATAATAATAGTAATAACGACAATATCAATAGTAATAAAGATAGTAATAATGGAATAAGGATAATCATAACAGGCACAGCGATAATAACAAGAGAAATAACGGTAATGTCAACAGAAATAAGGATAGTAATAATAGAATGAGGATAATAATAACAGTTATAGCAATATGAATAATAGTAGCGGGGGTAATAATAATAGTAATAACGACAGTATCAATAGTAATAAAGATAGTAATAATGGAAGGACGATAATCATAACAGGCTCAGCGACAATAATAAGAGAAATAACGATAAGATCAACAGAAATATGGATAGTAATAATAGAATGAGGATAATAATAACAGTTATAGCGATATGAATAATAGTAGCGGGGATAATAATAATAGTAATAACGACAATATCAATAGTAATAATGATAGTAATAATGGAATGAGGATAATCATAACAGGCTCAGCGATAATAATAAGAGAAATAACGGTAATATCAACAGAAATAAGGATAGTAATAATAGAATGAGGATAATAATAACAGTTATAGCAATATGAATAATAGTAGTAGGAATTATAATAATAGTAATAACGACAATATCAATAGTAATAAAGGTAGTAATAATGGAATGAGGCTAATAATAATAATAGTCTCACCGATAATAAAAAGAGAAGCAACGATAATATCAACAGAAATAAGGATAGTAGTAATAGTATGAGGATAATAATAACAGTTATAGCCATATGAATTATAGTAGCAGGAATTATAATAATAGTAATAACGACAATATCAATAGTAATAAAGGTAGTAATAATGCAATGAGGCTAATAATAATAATAGTCTCACCGATAATAAAAAGAGAAGCAACGATAATATCAACAGAAATAAGGATAGTAATAATAGAATGAGGATAATAATAAAAGTCATAGCAATATGAATAATAGTAGCGGGGGTAATAATAATAGTAATAACGACAATATCAATAGTAATAAAGATAGTAATAATGGAAGGACGATAATCATAACAGGCTCAGCGACAATAATAAGAGAAATAACGATAAGATCAACAGAAATATGGATAGTAATAATAGAATGAGGATAATAATAACAGTTATAGCGATATGAATAATAGTAGCGGGGATAATAATAATAGTAATAACGACAATATCAATAGTAATAAAGATAGTAATAATGGAATGAGGATAATCATAACAGGCTCAGCGATAATAATAAGAGAAATAACGATAATATCAACAGAAATATGGATAGTAATAATAGAATGAGGATAATAATAACAGTTATAGCGATATGAATAATAGTAGCGGGGATAATAATAATAGTAATAACAACAATATCAATAGTAATAAAGATAGTAATAATGGAATGAGCATAATCATAACAGGCTCAGCGACAATAATAACAAAAACACCGAAAATACCAACAGAAATAAGGATAGCAATAATAGAATGAGGATAATAATAACAGTTATATCCATATGAATGATAGTAGTAGGGATAATAATAATAGTAATAACGACAATATCAATTGTAATAAAGATAATAATAATGGAATGACGACAATCATAACAGGCTCAGCGATAATAATAAGAGAAATAACGATAATATCAACAGAAATAAGGATAGTAATAATAGAATAAGGATAATAATAACAGTTATAGTGATATGAATAATAGTAACGGGGATAATAATAATAGTAATAACGACAATATCAATAGTAATAAAGATAGTAATAATGGAATGAGGCTAATAATAATAATAGTCTCACCTATAATAAAACGGGAAACAACGATAATATCAACTGAAATAAGGATAGTAATAATAGTATGAGGATAATAATAACAGTTATAGCCATATGAATAATAGTAGTAGGGATAATAATAATAATAATAACGACAATATCAGTAGTAATAAAGATAGTAATAATGGAATGAGGATAATCATAACAGGCTCAGCGATAATAATAAGAGAAATAACGATAATATCAACAGAAATATGGATAGTAATAATAGAATGAGGATAATAATAACAGTTATAGCGATATGAATAATAGTAACGGGGATAATAATAATAGTAGTAACGACAATATCAATAGTAATAAAGATAGTAATAATGGAATGAGGATAATCATAACAGGCTCAGCGATAATAATAACAGAAATAACGGTAATATGAACATAAATAAGGATAGTAATAATAGAATGAGGATAATAATAACAGTTATAGCGATATGAATAATAGTAGCGTGGATAATAATAATAGTAATAACGACAATATCAATGGTAATAAAGATAGTAATAATGGAAGGACGATAATCATAACAGGCTCAGCGATAATAATAAGAGAAATAACGATAATATCAACAGAAATATGGATAGTAATAATAGAATGAGGATAATAATAACAGTTATAGCGATATGAATAATAGTAGCGGGGATAATAATAATAGTAATAACAACAATATCAATAGTAATAAAGATAGTAATAATGGAATGAGGACAATCATAACAGGCACAGCGATAATAACAAGAGAAATAACGGTAATGTCAATAGAAATAAGGATAGTAATAATAGAATTGAGATAATAATAACAGTTATAGCCATATGAATAATAGTAGTAGGAATTATAATAATAGTAATAACGACAATATCAATAGTAATAAAGGTAGTAATAATGGAATGAGGCTAATAATAATGATAGTCTCACCGATAATAAAAAGAGAAGCAACGATAATATCAACAGAAATAAGGATAGTAATAATAGAATGAGGATAATATTAACAGATATAGCCATACGAATAACAGTAGTAGGAATAATAATAATAGCAATAACGATAATATCAATTGTAATAAAGATAGTTATAATGGAATGAGGATAATGATAACAGTGTCGGCGACAATAATAACAAAAATACCGATAATATCAACAGAAATAAGGACAGCAATAATAGAATGAGGATAATAATAACAGTTATAGCATAATGAATAATAATAGTGGGGATAATAATAATAGCAATAACGACAATGTCAATAGCAGTAAAGATCGTAATAATGGAATGAGGCTAATCATAACAGGCACAGTGATAATAATAAGAGAAATAACGATAATATCAACAGAAATACGGATAGTAATAATAGAATGAGGATAATAATAACAGTTATAGCGATATGAATAATAGTAGCGGGGATAATAATAATAGTAATAACGACAATATCAATAGTAATAAAGATAGTAATAATGGAATGAGGATAATCATAACAGGCTCAGCGACAATAATAACAAAAATACCGATAATACCAACAGAAATAAGGATAGCAATAATAGAATGAGGATAATAATTACAGTTATAGCCATATGAATGATAGTAGTATGGATAATAATAATAGTAATAACGACAATGCCAATTGTAACAAAGATAGTATTAATGGAATGACGACAATCATAACAGGCTCAGCGATAATAATAATAGCAATAACGACAATGTCAATAGTAATAAAGATCGTAATAATGGAATGAGGCTAATCATAACAGGCTCAGCGATAATAATAAGAGAAATAACGATAATATCAACAGAAATAAGGATAGTAATAATAGAATGAGGATAATAATAACAGTTATAGCCATATGAATAATAGTAGTAGGGATAATAATAATAGTAATAACGACAATATCAATAGTAATAAAGATAGTAATAATGGAATGAGGATAATCATAACAGGCACAGTGATAATAATAAGAGAAATAACGATAATATCAACAGAAATATGGATAGTAATAATAGAATGAGGATAATAATAACAGTTATAGCATAATGAATAATAATAATGGGGATAATAATAATAGTAATAACGACAATATCAATAGTAATAAAGATGGTAATAATGGAATGAGGTTAATAATAACAGGCTCAGCGATAATAATAAGAGAAAAAAACGATAATATCAATTGTAATAAAGATAGTTATAATGGAATGAGGATAATGATAACAGTGTCGGCGACAGTAATAACAAAAATACCGATAATGTCAATAGAAATAAGGATAGTAATAATAGAATGAGGATAATAATAACAGTTATAGCAATATGAATAATAGTAGCGGGGGTAATAATAATAGTAATAACGACAATATCAATAGTAATAAAGATAGTAATAATGGAAGGACGATAATCATAACAGGCTCAGCGACAATAATAAGAGAAATAACGATAAGATCAACAGAAATATGGATAGTAATAATAGAATGAGGATAATAATAACAGTTATAGCGATATGAATAATAGTAGCGGGGATAATAATAATAGTAATAACGACAATATCAATAGTAATAAAGATAGTAATAATGGAATGAGGATAATCATAACAGGCTCAGCGATAATCATAAGAGAAATAACGATAATATCAACAGAAATATGGATAGTAATAATAGAATGAGGGATAATAATAACAGTTATAGCATAATGAATAATAATAATGGGGATAATAATAATAGTAATAACGACAATATCAATAGTAATAAAGATGGTAATAATGGAATGAGGATAATGATAACAGTGTCAGCGAGAATAATACCAAAAATACCGATAATATCAACAGAAATAAGGATAGCAATAATAGAATGAGGACAATAATAGCAGTTATAGCGATATGAATAATAGTAGCGGGGATAATAATAATAGTAATAACGACAATATCAATAGTAATAAAGATAGTAATAATGGAATGAGGATAATCATAACAGGCTCAGAGATAATAATAAGAGAAAAAACGATAATATCGACAGAAATAAGGATAGTAATAATAGAAGTGAGATAATAATAACAGTTATAGCCATATGAATAATAGTAGTAGGAATTATAATAATAGTAATAACGACAATATCAATAGTAATAAAGGTAGTAATAATGGAATGAGGCTAATAATAATAATAGTCTCACCGATAATAAAAAGAGAAGCAACGATAATATCAACAGAAATAAGGATAGTAATAATAGAATGAGGTTAATAATAACAGTCATAGCAATATGAATAATAGTAGCGGGGGGTAATAATAATAGTAATAACGACAATATCAATAGTAATAAAGATAGTAATAATGGAAGGACGATAATCATAACAGGCTCAGCGACAATAATAAGAGAAATAACGATAAGATCAACAGAAATATGGATAGTAATAATAGAATGAGGATAATAATAACAGTTATAGCGATATGAATAATAGTAGCGGGGATAATAATAATAGTAATAACGACAATATCAATAGTAATAAAGATAGTAATAATGGAATGAGGATAATCATAACAGGCTCAGCGATAATAATAAGAGAAATAACGGTAATATCAACAGAAATAAGGATAGTAATAATAGAATTGAGATAATAATAACAGTTATCGCCATATGAATAATAGTAGTAGGAATTATAATAATAGTAATAACGACAATATCAATAGTAATAAAGGTAGTAATAATGGAATGAGGCTAATAATAATAATAGTCTCACCGATAATAAAAAGAGAAGCAACGATAATATCAACAGAAATAAGGATAGTAGTAATAGTATGAGGATAATAATAACAGTTATAGCCATGTGAATTATAGTAGCAGGGATAATAATAATAATAATAACGACAATATCAATAGTAATAAAGATAGTGATAATGGAATGAGGATAATCATAACAGGCTCAGCGATAATAATAAGAGAAATAACGATAATATCAACAGAAATATGGATAGTAATAATAGTATGAGGATAATAATAACAGTTATAGCGATATGAATAATAGTAGCGGGGATAATAATAATAGTAATAACGACAATATCAATAGTAATAAAGATAGTAATAATGGAATGAGGACAATCATAACAGGCACAGCGATAATAACAAGAGAAATAACGGTAATGTCAACAGAAATATGGATAGTAATAATAGAATGAGGATAATAATAACAGTTATAGCATAATGAATAATAATAATGGGGATAATAATAATAGTAATAACGACAATATCAATAGTAATAAAGATGGTAATAATGGAATGAGGATAATGATAACAGTGTCAGCGAGAATAATACCAAAAATACCGATAATATCAACAGAAATAAGGATAGCAATAATAGAATGAGGACAATAATAGCAGTTATAGCGATATGAATAATAGTAGCGGGGATAATAATAATAGTAATAACGACAATATCAATAGTAATAAAGATAGTAATAATGGAATGAGGATAATCATAACAGGCTCAGCGATAATAATAAGAGAAAAAACGATAATATCGACAGAAATAAGGATAGTAATAATAGAAGTGAGATAATAATAACAGTTATAGCCATATGAATAATAGTAGTAGGAATTATAATAATAGTAATAACGACAATATCAATAGTAATAAAGGTAGTAATAATGGAATGAGGCTAATAATAATAATAGTCTCACCGATAATAAAAAGAGAAGCAACGATAATATCAACAGAAATAAGGATAGTAATAATAGAATGAGGATAATATTAACAGATATAGCCATACGAATAACAGTAGTAGGAATAATAATAATAGCAATAACGATAATATCAATTGTAATAAAGATAGTTATAATGGAATGAGGATAATGATAACAGTGTCGGCGACAATAATAACAAAAATACCGATAATATCAACAGAAATAAGGATAGCAATAATAGAATGAGGATAATAATAACAGTTATAGCATAATGAATAATAATAGTGGGGATAATAATAATAGCAATAACGACAATG
Source organism: Megachile willughbiella (assembly GCA_945859595.2). Classification (NCBI taxonomy): domain Eukaryota; kingdom Metazoa; phylum Arthropoda; class Insecta; order Hymenoptera; family Megachilidae; genus Megachile; species Megachile willughbiella. The sequence goes on from CAMAOD020000270.1 coordinate 196,769, forward strand.
TCAATAGCAGTAAAGATCGTAATAATGGAATGAGGCTAATCATAACAGGCACAGTGATAATAATAAGAGAAATAACGATAATATCAACAGAAATACGGATAGTAATAATAGAATGAGGATAATAATAACAGTTATAGCGATATGAATAATAGTAGCGGGGATAATAATAATAGTAATAACGACAATATCAATAGTAATAAAGATAGTAATAATGGAATGAGGATAATCATAACAGGCTCAGCGACAATAATAACAAAAATACCGATAATACCAACAGAAATAAGGATAGCAATAATAGAATGAGGATAATAATTACAGTTATAGCCATATGAATGATAGTAGTATGGATAATAATAATAGTAATAACGACAATGCCAATTGTAACAAAGATAGTATTAATGGAATGACGACAATCATAACAGGCTCAGCGATAATAATAATAGCAATAACGACAATGTCAATAGTAATAAAGATCGTAATAATGGAATGAGGCTAATCATAACAGGCTCAGCGATAATAATAAGAGAAATAACGATAATATCAACAGAAATAAGGATAGTAATAATAGAATGAGGATAATAATAACAGTTATAGCCATATGAATAATAGTAGTAGGGATAATAATAATAGTAATAACGACAATATCAATAGTAATAAAGATAGTAATAATGGAATGAGGATAATCATAACAGGCACAGTGATAATAATAAGAGAAATAACGATAATATCAACAGAAATATGGATAGTAATAATAGAATGGGGATAATAATAACAGTTATAGCATAATGAATAATAATAATGGGGATAATAATAATAGTAATAACGACAATATCAATAGTAATAAAGATGGTAATAATGGAATGAGGTTAATAATAACAGGCTCAGCGATAATAATAAGAGAAAAAACGATAATATCAATTGTAATAAAGATAGTTATAATGGAATGAGGATAATGATAACAGTGTCGGCGACAGTAATAACAAAAATACCGATAATGTCAATAGAAATAAGGATAGTAATAATAGAATGAGGATAATAATAACAGTTATAGCAATATGAATAATAGTAGCGGGGGTAATAATAATAGTAATAACGACAATATCAATAGTAATAAAGATAGTAATAATGGAAGGACGATAATCATAACAGGCTCAGCGACAATAATAAGAGAAATAACGATAAGATCAACAGAAATATGGATAGTAATAATAGAATGAGGATAATAATAACAGTTATAGCGATATGAATAATAGTAGCGGGGATAATAATAATAGTAATAACGACAATATCAATAGTAATAAAGATAGTAATAATGGAATGAGGATAATCATAACAGGCTCAGCGATAATAATAAGAGAAATAACGATAATATCAACAGAAATATGGATAGTAATAATAGAATGAGGATAATAATAACAGTTATAGCATAATGAATAATAATAATGGGGATAATAATAATAGTAATAACGACAATATCAATAGTAATAAAGATGGTAATAATGGAATGAGGATAATGATAACAGTGTCAGCGAGAATAATACCAAAAATACCGATAATATCAACAGAAATAAGGATAGCAATAATAGAATGAGGACAATAATAGCAGTTATAGCGATATGAATAATAGTAGCGGGGATAATAATAATAGTAATAACGACAATATCAATAGTAATAAAGATAGTAATAATGGAATGAGGATAATCATAACAGGCTCAGCGATAATAATAAGAGAAAAAACGATAATATCGACAGAAATAAGGATAGTAATAATAGAAGTGAGATAATAATAACAGTTATAGCCATATGAATAATAGTAGTAGGAATTATAATAATAGTAATAACGACAATATCAATAGTAATAAAGGTAGTAATAATGGAATGAGGCTAATAATAATAATAGTCTCACCGATAATAAAAAGAGAAGCAACGATAATATCAACAGAAATAAGGATAGTAATAATAGAATGAGGTTAATAATAACAGTCATAGCAATATGAATAATAGTAGCGGGGGTAATAATAATAGTAATAACGACAATATCAATAGTAATAAAGATAGTAATAATGGAAGGACGATAATCATAACAGGCTCAGCGACAATAATAAGAGAAATAACGATAAGATCAACAGAAATATGGATAGTAATAATAGAATGAGGATAATAATAACAGTTATAGCGATATGAATAATAGTAGCGGGGATAATAATAATAGTAATAACGACAATATCAATAGTAATAAAGATAGTAATAATGGAATGAGGATAATCATAACAGGCCCAGCGATAATAATAAGAGAAATAACGGTAATATCAACAGAAATAAGGATAGTAATAATAGAATTGAGATAATAATAACAGTTATAGCCATATGAATAATAGTAGTAGGAATTATAATAATAGTAATAACGACAATATCAATAGTAATAAAGGTAGTAATAATGGAATGAGGCTAATAATAATAATAGTCTCACCGATAATAAAAAGAGAAGCAACGATAATATCAACAGAAATAAGGATAGTAGTAATAGTATGAGGATAATAATAACAGTTATAGCCATGTGAATTATAGTAGCAGGGATAATAATAATAATAATAACGACAATATCAATAGTAATAAAGATAGTAATAATGGAATGAGGATAATCACAACAGGCTCAGCGATAATAATAAGAGAAATAACGATAAGATCAACAGAAATATGGGTAGTAATAATAGAATGAGGATGATATTAACAGTTATAGCCATATGAATAATAGTAGTAGGGATAATAATAATAATAATAACGACAATATCAATAGTAATAAAGATAGTGATAATGGAATGAGGATAATCATAACAGGCTCAGCGATAATAATAAGAGAAATAACGATAATATCAACAGAAATATGGATAGTAATAATAGTATGAGGATAATAATAACAGATATAGCGATATGAATAATAGTAGCGGGGATAATAATAATAGTAATAACGACAATATCAATAGTAATAAAGATAGTAATAATGGAATAAGGATAATCATAACAGGCACAGCGATAATAACAAGAGAAATAACGGTAATGTCAACAGAAATAAGGATAGTAATAATAGAATGAGGATAATAATAACAGTTGTAGCAATATGAATAATAGTAGCGGGGGTCATAATAATAGTAATAACGACAATATCAATAGTAATAAAGATAGTAATAATGGAAGGACGATAATCATAACAGGCTCAGCGACAATAATAAGAGAAATAACGATAAGATCAACAGAAATATGGATAGTAATAATAGAATGAGGATAATAATAACAGTTATAGCGATATGAATAATAGTAGCGGGGATAATAATAATAGTAATAATGACAATATCAATAGTAATAAAGATAGTAATAATGGAATGAGGATAATCATAACAGGCTCAGCGATAATAATAAGAGAAATAACGGTAATATCAACAGAAATAAGGATAGTAATAATAGAATGAGGATAATAATAACAGTTATAGCGATATGAATAATAGTAGCGGGGATAATAATAATAGTAATAACGACAATATCAATAGTAATAAAGATAGTTATAATGGAATGAGGATAATCATAACAGGCTCAGCGATAATAATAAGAGAAATAACGATAATATCAACAGAAATATGGATAGTAATAATAGAATGAGGATAATAATAACAGTTATAGCGATATGAATAATAGTAGCGGGGATAATAATAATAGTAATAACGACAATATCAATAGTAATAAAGATAGTAATAATGGAATGAGGATAATCATAACAGGCTCAGCGACAATAATTAGAGAAATAATGATAATACCAACAGAAATAAGGATAGCAATAATAGAATGAGGATAATAATAACAGCTATAGCCATATGAATGAAAGTAGTAGGGATAATAATAATAGTAATAACGACAATATCAATAGTAATAAAGATAGTTATAATGGAATGAGGATAATGATAACAGTGTCAGCGACAATAATAACAAAAATACCGATAATATCATCAGAAATAAGGATGGCAATAATAGAATGAGGATAATAATAACAGTTATAGCATAATGAATAATAATAGTGGGGATAATAATAATAGCAATAACGATAATGTCAATAGTAATAAAGATCGTAATAATGGAATGAGGATAATCATAACAGGCTCAGCGATAATAATAAGAGAAATAACGATAATATCAACAGAAATAAGGATAGTAATAATAGAATGAGGATAATAATAACAGTTATAGCCATATGAATAATAGTAGCGCGGATAATAATAACAGTAATAACGACAATATTAATAGTAATAAAGATAGTAATAATGGAATTAGGATAATCATAACAGGCTCAGCGATAATAATAAGAGAAATAAAGATAATATCAACAGAAATAAGGGGGGGGTGTCCCACTTGGACGTCGACCGATTGGACGCGTCCCGATTGGACGGTCCCGATTGGACGTCTTCCACTTCGAATCGGTGCCGATTGAACACTAATTTCCCTTACGTTAGGCTATGTTAGGTGGAGTTAGGTTATTTTAGGTACTGTTAGGCCTGGTTAGGTCTTATCTGCACCGCTTTGAATTCAAACGCGTCCAATCGGGAAGCGTCCAAACGGGATGCGTCCAAACGGCACGCGTCCAATCGGGACGCGTCCAAACGGTCGACGTCCAAGTGGGCATCACTCGAAATAAGGATAGTAATAATAGAATGAGGATAATAATAACAGTTTTAGCCATATGAATAATAGTAGCGCTGATAATAATAATAGTAATAACGACAATATTAATAGTAATAAAGATAGTAATAATGGAATTAGGATAATCATAACAGGCTCAGCGATAATAATAAGAGAAATAAAGATAATATCAACAGAAATAAGTATAGTAATAATAGAATGAGGATAATAATAACAGTTATAGCCACATGAATAATAGTAGTAGGAATAACAATATTAGAAATAACGACAATATCAATAGTAATAAAGATAGTTATAATGGAATGAGGATAATGATAACAGTGTCAGCGACAATAATAACAAAAATACCGATAATATCAACAGAAATAAGGATAGCAATAATAGAATGAGGATAATAATAACAGTTATAGCATAGTGAATAATAATAGTGGTGATAATAATAATAGCAATAACGACAATGTCAATAGTAATAAAGATCGTAATAATGGAATGAGGATAATCATAACAGGCTCAGCGATAATAATAAGAGAAATAACGATAATATCAACAGAAATAAGGATAGTAATAATAGAATGAGGATAATAATAACAGTTATAGCATAATGAATAATAATAGTGGGGATAATAATAATAGCAATAACGACAATGTCAATAGTAATAAAGATCGTAATATTGGAATGAGGATAATCATAACAGGCTCAGCGATAATAATAAGAGAAATAACGATAATATCAACAGAAATATGGGTAGTAATAATAGAATAAGGATAATAATAACAGTTATAGTGATATGAATAATAGTAACGGGGATAATAATAATAGTAATAACGACAATATCAATAGTAATAAAGATAGTTATAATGGAATGACGATAATGATAACAGTGTCAGCGAGAATAATACCGAAAGTACCGATAATACCAACAGAAATAGGGATAGCAATAATATAATGAGGATAATAATAACAGTTATAGCGATATGAATAATAGTAGCGGGGATAATAATAATAGTAATAACGACAATATCAATAGTAATAAAGGTAGTAATAATGGAATGAGGCTAATAATAATGATAGTCTCACCTATAATAAAAAGGGAAACAACGATAATATGAACTGAAATAAGGATAGTAATAATAGTATGAGGATAATAATAACAGTTATAGCCATATGAAAAATAGTAGCGGGGAGACTAATAATAGTAATAGCGACAATATCAATAGTAATAAAGGTAGTAATAATGGAATGAGGATAATAATAATAGTCTCACCGATAATAAAAAGGGGCACAACGATAATATCAACAGAAATAATGATAGTAATAATAGAATGAGGATAATATTAACAGTTATAGCCATACGAATAACAGTAGTAGGAATAATAATAATAGCAATAACGATAATATCAATAGTAATAAAGATAGTTATAATGGAATGAGGATAATGATAACAGTGTCAGCGACAATAATAACAAAAATACCGATAATATCATCAGAAATAAGGATGGCAATAATAGAATGAGGATAATAATAACAGTTATAGCATAATGAATAATAATAGTGGGGATAATAATAATAGCAATAACGACAATATTAATAGTAATAAAGATAGTAATAATGGAATTAGGATAATCATAACAGGCTCAGCGATAATAATAAGAGAAATAACGATAATATCAACAGAAATAAGGATAGTAATAATAGAATGAGGATAATAATAACAGTTATAGCATAATGAATAATAATAGTGGGGATAATAATAATAGCAATAACGACAATGTCAATAGTAATAAAGATCGTAATATTGGAATGAGGATAATCATAACAGGCTCAGCGATAATAATAAGAGAAATAACGATAATATCAACAGAAATATGGGTAGTAATAATAGAATAAGGATAATAATAACAGTTATAGTGATATGAATAATAGTAACGGGGATAATAATAATAGTAATAACGACAATATCAATAGTAATAAAGATAGTTATAATGGAATGACGATAATGATAACAGTGTCAGCGAGAATAATACCGAAAGTACCGATAATACCAACAGAAATAGGGATAGCAATAATATAATGAGGATAATAATAACAGTTATAGCGATATGAATAATAGTAGCGGGGATAATAATAATAGTAATAACGACAATATCAATAGTAATAAAGATAGTAATAATGGAATGAGGATAATCATAACAGGCTCAGCGATAATAATAAGAGAAATAACGATAATATCAACAGAAATAAGGATAGTAATAATTGAATAAGGATAATAATAACAGTTATAGTGATATGAATAATAGTAACGGGGATAATAATAATAGTAATAACGACAATATCAATAGTAATAAAGATAGTAATAATGGAATTAGGGTAATCATAACAGGCTCAGCGATAATAATAAGAGAAATAAAGATAATATCAACAGAAATAAGTATAGTAATAATAGAATGAGGATAATAATAACAGTTATAGCCACATGAATAATAGTAGTAGGAATAACAATAATAGAAATAACGACAATATCAATAGTAATAAAGATAGTTATAATGGAATGAGGATAATGATAACAGTGTCAGCGAGAATAATACCGAAAATACCGATAATACCAACAGAAATAGGGATAGCAATAATAGAATGAGGATAATAATAACAGTTATAGCCATATGAATAATAGCAGCGCGGATAATAATAATAGTAATAACGACAATGTCAATAGTAATAAAGATCGTAATAATGGAATGAGGATAATCATAACAGGCTCAGCGATAATAATAAGAGAAATAACGATAATGCCGACAGAAATAAGGATAGTAATAATAGAATGAGGATAATCATAACAGCTATACCCATATGAATAATAGTAGCAGGGATAATAATAATAGTAATAACGACAATATCAAGAGTAGTAAAGATAGTAATAATGGAATGAGGATAATCATAACAGGCTCAGCGATAACAATAAGAGAAATAACGATAATATCAACAGAAATAAGAATAGTAATAATAGAATGAGGATAATCATAACAGTTATACCCATATGAATAATAGTAGCAGGGATAATAATAATAGTAATAACGACAATATCAATAGTAATAAAGATAGTAATAATGGAATGAGGATAATAATAACAGTCTCACCGATAATAAAAAGAGAAACAACGATAATATCAACAGAAATAAGAATAGTAATAATAGAATGAGGATAATCATAACAGTTATACCCATATGAATAATAGTAGCAGGGATAATCATAATAGTAATAACGACAATATCAATAGTAATAGAGATAGTAATAATGGAATGAGGATAATAATAACAGTCTCACCGATAATAAAAAGAGAAACAACGATAATATCAACAGAAATAAGTATAGCAATAATAGAATGAGGATAATAATAACAGTTATAGCATAATGAATAATAATAGTGGGGATAATAATAATAGCAATAACGACAATGTCAATAGTAATAAAGATCGTAATAATGGAATGAGGATAATCATAACAGGCTCAGCGATAATAATAAGAGAAATAACGATAACGCCGACAGAAATAAGGATAGTAATAATAGAATGAGGATAATAATAACAGTTACAGCCATATGAATAATAATAGTAGGGATAATAATAATAGTAATAACGACAATATCAATAGTAATAAAGATAGTAATAATGGAATGAGGATAATCATAACAGGCTCAGCGATAATAATAAGAGAAATAACGGTAATATCAACAGAAATAAGGATAGTAATAATAGAATGAGGATAATAATAACAGTTATAGCAATATGAATAATAGTAGCGGGGGTAATAATAATAGTAATAACGACAATATCAATAGTAATAAAGATAGTAATAATGGAATGAGGATAATCATAACAGGCTCAGCGATAATAATAAGAGAAATAACGATAATGCCGACAGAAATAAGGATAGTAATAATAGAATGAGGATAATAATAACAGTTATAGCCATATGAATAATAGTAGCGGGGATAATAATAATAGTAATAACGACAATATCAATGGTAATAAAGATAGTAATAATGGAATGAGGATAATCATAACAGGCTCAGCGATAATAATAAGAGAAATAACGATAACATCAACAGAAATAAGGATAGTAATAATAGAATGAGGATAATAATAAGAGTTATAGCGATGTGAATAATAGTAGCGGGGATAATAATAATAGTAATAAGGACAATATGAATAGTAATAAAGATAGTAATAATGGAATGAGGATAATCATAACAAGCTCAGCGATAATAATAAGAGAAATAACGGTAATATCAACAGAAATAAGGATAGTAATAATAGAATGAGGATAATAATAACAGTTATAGCATAATGAATAATAGTAGCGGGGATAATAATGACAGTAATAACGACAATATCAATAGTAATAAAGGTAGTAATAATGGAATGAGGAAAATCATAACAGGCTCAGCGATAATAATAAGAGAAATAACGATAATATCAACAGAAATAAGGACAGTAATAATAGAATGAGGATAATAATAACAGTTATAGCGATATGAATAATAGTAGCGGGGATAATAATAATAGTAATAACGACAATATCAATAGAAATAAAGATAGTAATAATGGAATGAGTATAATCATAACAGGCTCAGCGATAATAATAAGAGAAATAACGATAATATCAACAGAAATAAGGATAGTAATAATAGTATGAGGATAATAATAACAGTTATAGCCATATGAAAAATAGTAGCGGGGAGACTAATAATAGTAATAACGACAATATCAATAGTAATAAAGGTAGTAATAATGGAATGAGGATAATAATAATAGTCTCACCGATAATAAAAAGAGAAACAACGATAATATCAACAGAAATAATGATAGTAATAATAGAATGAGGATAATATTAACAGTTATAGCCATACGAATAACAGTGGTAGGAATAATAGTAATAGCAATAACGATAATATCAATGGTAATAAAGATAGTTATAATGGAATGAGGATAATGATAACAGTGTCAGCGAGAATAATACCAAAAATACCGATAATATCAACAGAAATAAGATTTGCAATAATAGAATGAGGATAATAATAACAGTTATAGCATAATGAATAATAATAGTGGGGATAATAATAATAGCAATAACGACAATGTCAATAGTAATAAAGATCGTAATAATGGAATGAGGATAATCATAACAGGCTCAGCGATAATAATAAGAGAAATAACGATAATATCAACAGAAATAAGGATAGTAATAATAGAATGAGGATAATAATAACAGTTATAGCCATATGAATAATAGTAGTAGGAATAATAATAATAGAAATAACGACAATATCAATAGTAATGAAGATAGTTATAATGGAATGAGGATAATGATAAGAGTGTCAGCGAGAATAATACCAAAAATACCGATAATATCAACAAAAATAAGGATAGAAGTAATAGAATGAGGATAATAATAACAGTTATAGCGATGAGAATAATAGTAGCGGGGATAATGATAATAGTAATAACGACAATATCAATAGTAATAAAGATAGTAATAATGGAATGAGGATAATCATAACAGGTTCAGCGATAATAATAAGAGAAATAACGATAATATCAACAGAAATAAGGATAGTAATAGTAGAATGAGGATAATAATAACAGTTATAGCCATATGAATAATAGTAGTAGGGATAATAATAATTGTAATGACGACATTATCAATAGTAATAAAGGTAGTAATAATGGAATGAGGATAATAATAATAGTCTCACCGATAATAAAAAGAGAAACAACGATAATATCAACAGAAATAATGATAGTAATAATAGAATGAGGATAATATTAACAGTTATAGCCATACGAATAACAGTGGTAGGAATAATAGTAATAGCAATAACGATAATATCAATGGTAATAAAGATAGTTATAATGGAATGAGAATAATGATAACAGTGTCAGCGAGAATAATACAAAAAATACCGATAATATCAACAGAAATAAGATTTGCAATAATAGAATGAGGATAATAGTAGCAGTTATAGCGATATGAATAATAGTAGTAGGGATAATAATAATAGTAATAACGACAATATCAATAGTAATAAAGATAGCTATAATGGAATGAGGATAATGATAACAGTGTCAGTGACAATAATCACAAAAATACCGATAATATCAACAGAAATAAGGATAGCAATAATAGAATGAGGATAATAATAACAGTTATAGCATAATGAATAATAATAGTGGGGATAATAATAATAGCAATAACGACAATGTCAATAGTAATAAAGATCGTAATAATGGAATGAGGATAATCATAACAGGCTCAGCGATAATAATAAGAGAAATAACGATAATATCAACAGAAATAAGGATAGTAATAATAGAATGAGGATAATAATAACAGTTATAGCCATATGAATAATAGTGGTAGGGATAATAATAATAGTAATAACGACAATATGAATAGTAATAAAGATAGTAATAATGGAATGAGGATAATCATAACAGGCTCAGCGATAATAATAAGAGAAATAACGATAATATCAACAGAAATATGGATAGTAATAATAGAATGAGGATAATAATAACTGTTATAGCGATATGAATAATAGTAGCGGGGATAACAATAATAGTAATAACGACAATATCAATAGTAATAAAGATAGTAATAATGGAATGAGGGTAATCATAACAGGCTCAGCGATAATAATAAGAGAAATAACGATAATATCAACAGAAATAAGGATAGTAATAATAGAATTGAGATAATAATAACAGTTATAGCCATACGAATAATAGTAGTAGGAATTATAATAATAGTAATAACGACAATATCAATAGTAATAAAGATAGTTATAATGGAATGAGGGTAATGATAACAGTGTCAGCGATAATAATAACAAAAATACCGATAATATCAACAGAAATAAGGATAGTAATAATGGAATGAGGCTAATAATAATAATAGTCTCACCGATAATAAAAAGAGATGCAACGATAATATCAACAGAAATAAGGATAGTAATAATAGTATGAGGATAATAATAACAGTTATAGCCATATGAATTATAGTAGCAGGGATAATAATAATAATAATAAGGACAATATCAATAGTAATAAAGATAGTAATAATGGAATGAGGATAATCATAACAGGCTCAGCGATAATAATAAGAGAAATAACGATCATATCAACAGAAATATGGATAGTAATAATAGAATGAGGATAATAATAACAGTTATAGCCATATGAATAATAGTAGTAGGAATAATAATAATAGAAATAACGACAATAGCAATAGTAATGAAGATAGCTATAATGGAATGAGGATAATGATAACAGTGTCAGCGAAAATAATACCAAAAATACCGATAATATCAACAGAAATAAGGATAGCAATAATAGAATGAGGATTATAGTAGCAGTTATAGCGATATGAATAATAGTAGTACGGATAATAATAATAGTAATAACGACAATATCAATAGTAATAAAGATAGTAATAATGGAATTAGGATAATGATAACAGTGTCAGCGATAGTAATCACAAAAATTCCGATAATATCAACAAAAATAAGGATAGAAGTAACAGAATGAGGATAATAATAACAGTTATAGCGATGTGAATAATAGTAGCGGGGATAATAATAATAGTAATAACGACAATATCAATAGTAATAAAGATAGTAATAATGGAATGAGGATAATCATAACAGGCTCAGCGATAATAATAAGAGAAATCACGATAATATCAACAGAAATAAGGACAGTAATAATAGAATGAGGATAATAATAACAGTTATAGCGATATGAATAATAGTAGCGGGGATAATAATAATAGTAATAACGACAATATCAATAGTAATGAAGGTAGTAATAATGGAATGAGGCTAATAATAATAATAGTCTCACCTGTAAGAAAAAGGGAAACAACGACAATATCAACTGAAATAAGGATAGTAATAATAGTATGAGGATAATAATAACAGTTATAGCCATATGAATTATAGTAGCAGGGATAATAATAATAATAATAAGGACAATATCAATAGTAATAAAGATAGTAATAATGGAATGAGGGTAATCATAACAGGCACAGCGATAATAATAAGAGAAATAACGATAATATCAACAGAAATATGGATAGTAATAATAGAATGAGGATAATAATAACAGTTATAGCGATATGAATAATAGTAGCGGGGATAATAATAATAGTAATAACGACAATATCAATAGTAATAAAGATAGTAATAATGGAATGAGGATAATCATAACAGGCTCAGCGACAATAATAACAAAAATGCCGATAATACCAACAGAAATAAGGATAGCAATAATAGAATGAGGATAATATTAACAGTTATAGCCATATGAATGAAAGTAGTAGGGATAATAATAATAGTAATAACGACAATATCAATTGTAATAAAGATAGTAATAATGGAATGACGACAATCATAACAGGCTCAGCGATAATAATAAGAGAAATAACGATAATATCAACAGAAATAAGGATAGTAATAATTGAATAAGGATAATAATAACAGTTATAGTGATATGAATAATAGTAACGGGGATAATGATAATAGTAAAAACGACAATATCAATAGTAATAAAGATAGTAATAATGGAATTAGGATAATCATAACAGGCTCAGCGATAATAATAAGAGAAATAAAGATAATATCAACAGAAATAAGGATAGAAGTAATAGAATGAGGATAATAATAACAGTTATAGCGATGTGAATAATAGTAGCGGGGATAGTAATAATAGTAATAACGACAATATCAATAGTAATAAAGATAGTAATAATGGAATGAGGATAATCATAACAGGCTCAGCATTAATAATAAGAGAAATAACGATAATATCAACAGAAATAAGGACAGTAATAATAGAATGAGGATAATAATAACAGTTATAGCGATATGAATAATAGTAGCGGGGATAATAATAACAGTAATAACGACAATATCAATAGTAATAAAGGTAGTAATAATGGAATGAGGCTAATAATAATAATAGTCTCACCTATAATAAAAAGGGAAACAACGGTAATATCAACAGAAATAATGATAGTAATAATAGATTGAGGATAATATTAACAGTTATAGCCATACGAATAACAGTAGTAGGAATAATAATAATAGCAATAACGATAATATCAATAGTAATAAAGATAGTAATAATGGAATGAGGATAATAATAACAGTGTCAGCGACAATAATAACAAAAATACCGATAATATCATCAGAAATAAGGATAGCAATAATAGAATGAGGATAATAATAACAGTTATAGCCACATGAATAATAGTAGTAGGAATAACAATAATAGAAATAACGACAATATCAATAGTAATAAAGATAGTTATAATGGAATGAGGATAATGATAACAGTGTCAGCGAGAATAATACCGAAAATACCGATAATACCAACAGAAGTAAGGATAGCAATAATAGAATGAGGATAATAGTAGCAGTTATAGCGATATGAATAATAGTAGTAGGGATAATAATAATAGTAATAACGACAATATCAATAGTAATAAAGGTAGTAATAATGGAATGAGGATAATAATAATAGTCTCACCGATAATAAAAAGAGAAACAACGATAATATCAACAGAAATAATGATAGTAATAATAGAATGAGGATAATATTAACAGTTATAGCCATACGAATAACAGTAGTAGGAATAATAATAATAGCAATAACGATAATATCAATGGTAATAAAGATAGTTATAATGGAATGAGGATAATGATAACAGTGTCAGCGAGAATAATACAAAAAATACCGATAATATCAACAGAAATAAGATTTGCAATAATAGAATGAGGATAATAGTAGCAGTTATAGCGATATGAATAAGAGTAGTAGGGATAATAATAATAGTAATAACGACAATATCAATAGTAATAAAGGTAGTAATAATGGAATGAGGCTAATAATAATAATAGTCTCACCTATAATAATAAGAGAAATAACGGTAATATCAACAGAAATAAGGATAGTAATAATAGAATGAGGATAATAATAACAGTTATAGCAATATGAATAATAGTAGCGGGGGTAATAATAATAGTAATAACGACAATATCAATAGTAATAAAGATAGTAATAATGGAATGAGGATAATCATAACAGGCACAGCGATAATAATAAGAGAAATAACGATAATATCAACAGAAATATGGATAGTAATAATAGAATGAGGATAATAATAACAGTTATAGCGATATGAATAATAGTAGCGGGGATAATAATAATAGTAATAACGACAATATCAATAGTAATAAAGATAGTAATAATGGAATGAGGATAATCATAACAAGCTCAGCGATAATAATAAGAGAAATAACGGTAATATCAACAGAAATAAGGATAGTAATAATAGAATGAGGATAATAATAACAGTTATAGCATAATGAATAATAATAGTGGGGATAATAATAATAGCAATAACGACAATGTCAATAGTAATAAAGATCGTAATAATGGAATGAGGATAATCATAACAGGCTCAGCGATAATAATAAGAGAAATAACGATAATGCCGACAGAAATAAGGATAGTAATAATAGAATGAGGATAATCATAACAGCTATACCCATATGAATAATAGTAGCAGGGATAATAATAATAGTAATAACGACAATATCAAGAGTAGTAAAGATAGTAATAATGGAATAAGGATAATCATAACAGGCTCAGCGATAACAATAAGAGAAATAACGATAATATCAACAGAAATAAGTATAGTAATAATAGAATGAGGATAATCATAACAGTTATACCCATATGAATAATAGTAGCAGGGATAATAATAATAGTAATAACGACAATATCAATAGTAATAAAGATAGTAATAATGGAATGAGGATAATAATAACAGTCTCACCGATAATAAAAAGAGAAACAACGATAATATCAACAGAAATAAGTATAGCAATAATAGAATGAGGATAATAATAACAGTTATAGCATAATGAATAATAATAGTGGGGATAATAATAATAGCAATAACGACAATGTCAATAGTAATAAAGATCGTAATAATGGAATGAGGATAATCATAACAGGCTCAGCGATAATAATAAGAGAAATAACGATAATGCCGACAGAAATAAGGATAGTAATAATAGAATGAGGATAATAATAACAGTTATAGCCATATGAATAATAATAGTAGGGATAATAATAATAGTAATAACGACAATATCAATAGTAATAAAGATAGTAATAATGGAATGAGGATAATCATAACAGGCTCAGCGATAATAATAAGAGAAATAACGGTAATATCAACAGAAATAAGGATAGTAATAATAGAATGAGGATAATAATAACAGTTATAGCAATATGAATAATAGTAGCGGGGGTAATAATAATAGTAATAACGACAATATCAATAGTAATAAAGATAGTAATAATGGAATGAGGATAATCATAACAGGCTCAGCGATAATAATAAGAGAAATAACGATAATGCCGACAGAAATAAGGATAGTAATAATAGAATGAGGATAATAATAACAGTTATAGCGATATGAATAATAGTAGCCGGGATAATAATAATAGTAATAACGACAATATCAATAGTAATAGAGATAGTAATAATGGAATGAGGATAATCATAACATGCACAGCGACAATAATAACAAAAATACCGATAATACCAACAGAAATATGGATAGCAATAATAGAATGAGGATAATAATAACAGTTATAGCCATATGAATAATAGTAGCGCGGATAATAATAATAGTAATAACGACAATATTAATAGTAATAAAGATAGTAATAATGGAATTAGGATAATCATAACAGGCTCAGCGATAATAATAAGAGAAATAAAGATAATATCAACAGAAATAAGTATAGTAATAATAGAATGAGGATAATAATAACAGTTATAGCCACATGAATAATAGTAGTAGGAATAACAATAATAGAAATAACGACAATATCAATAGTAATAAAGATAGTTATAATGGAATGAGGATAATGATAACAGTGTCAGCGAGAATAATACCGAAAATACCGATAATACCAACAGAAATAGGGATGGCAATAATAGAATGAGGATAATAATAACAGTTATAGCCATATGAATAATAGTAGTAGGGATAATAATAATAGTAATAACGACAATATGAATAGTAATAAAGATACTAATAATGGAATGAGGATAGTCATATCAGGCTCAGCGATAATAATAAGTGAAATAACGATAATATCAACAGAAATATGGGTAGTAATAATAGAATGAGGACAATAATAACAGTTATAGCGATATGAATAATAGTAGCGGGGATAATAATAATAGTAATAACGACAATATCAATAGTAATAAAGATAGTAATAATGGAATGAGAATAATCATAACAGGCTCAGCGATAATAATAAGAGAAATAACGGTAATATCAACAGAAATAAGGATAGTAATAATAGAATGAAGATAATAATAACAGTTATAGCAATATGAATAATAGTAGCAGGGATAATAATAATAGTAATAACGACAATATCAATAGTAGTAAAGATAGTAATAATGGAATGAGGCTAATAATAATAATAGTCTCACCTGTAATAAAAAGGGAAACAACGATAATATCAACTGAAATAAGGATAGTAATAATAGTATGAGGATAATAATAACAGTTATAGCCATAGGAAAAATAGTAGCGGGGAGACTAATAATAGGAATAACGACAATATCAAAAGTAATAAAGGTAGCAATAATGGAATGAGGATAATAATAATAGTCTCACCGATAATGAAAAGAGAAACAACGATAATATCAACAGAAATAATGATAGTAATAATAGAATGAGGATAATATTAACAGTTATAGCCATACGAATAACAGTAGTAGCAATAATAATAATAGCAATAACGATAATATCAATAGTAATAAAGATAGTTATAATGGAATGAGGATAATGATAAAAGTGTCAGCGACAATAATAACAAAAATACCGATAATATCAACAGAAATAAGGATAGCAATAATAGAATGAGGATAATAATAACAGTTATAGCATAGTGAATAATAATAGTGGGGATAACAATAATAGCAATAACGACAATGTCAATAGTAATAAAGATCGTAATAATGGAATGAGGATAATCATAACAGGCTCAGCGATAATAATAAGAGAAATAACGATAATATCAACAGAAATAAGGATAGTAATAATAGAATGAGGATAATAATAACAGTTATAGCCATATGAATAATAGTAGCGGGGATAATAATAATAGTAATAACGACAATATCAATAGTAATAATGATAGTAATAATGGAATGAGGATAATCATAACAGGCTCAGCGATAATAATAAGTGAAATAACGGTAATATCAACAGAAATAAGGGTAGTAATAATAGAATGAGGATAATAATAACAGTTATAGCAATATGAATAATAGTAGCGGGCGTAA
This sequence comes from Megachile willughbiella, assembly GCA_945859595.2. Taxonomy (NCBI): domain Eukaryota; kingdom Metazoa; phylum Arthropoda; class Insecta; order Hymenoptera; family Megachilidae; genus Megachile; species Megachile willughbiella. The sequence goes on from CAMAOD020000270.1 coordinate 214,896, forward strand.
TAATAGTAGTAATAACGACAATATCAATAGTAATAAAGATAGTAATATTGGAAGGACGATAATCATAACAGGCTCAGCGATAATAATAAGAGGAATAACGATAATATCAACAGAAATAAGGATAGTAATAATAGAATGAGGATAATCATAACAGCTATACCCATATGAATAATAGTAGCAGGGATAATAATAATAGTAATAACGACAATATCAAGAGTAGTAAAGATAGTAATAATGGAAGGACGATAATCATAACAGGCTCAGCGATAATAATAAGAGGAATAACGATAATATCAACAGAAATAAGGACAGTAATAATAGAATGAGGATAATAATAACAGTTGTAGCGATATGAATAATAGTAGCGGGGATAATAATGACAGTAATAACGACAATATCAATAGTAATAAAGGTAGTAATAATGGAATGAGGCTAATAATAATAATAGTCTCACCTATAATAAAAAGGGAAACAACGATAATATCAACTGAAATAAGGATAGTAATAATAGCATGAGGATAATAATAACAGTTATAGCCATATGAAAAATAGTAGCGGGGAGACTAAAAATAGTAATAACGACAATATGAATAGTAATAAAGATAGTAATAATGGAATGAGGATAATAATAATAGTCTCACCGATAATAAAAAGAGAAACAACGATAATATCAACAGTAATAATGATAGTAATAATAGAATGAGGATAATATTAACAGTTATAGCGATGTGAATAATAGTAGCGGGGATAATAATAATAGTAATAACGACAATATGAATAGTAATAAAGATAGTAATAATGGAATGAGGATAATAATAATAGTCTCACCGATAATAAAAAGGGAAACAACGATAATATCAACTGAAATAAGGATAGTAATAATAGAATGAGGATAATAATAACAGTTATAGCAATATGAATAATAGTAGTAGGAATAATAATAATAGAAATAACGACAATATCAATAGTAATGAAGATAGTAATAATGGAATGAGGATAATCATAACAGGCTCAGCGATAATAATAAGAGGAATAACGGTAATATCAACAGAAATAAGGATAGTAATAATGGAATGAGGATAATAATAATAGTCTCACCGATAATAAAAAGAGAAACAACGATAATATCAACAGAAATAATGATAGTAATAATAGAATGAGGATAATATTAACAGTTATAGCGATGTGAATAATAGTAGCGGGGATAATAGTAATAGTAATAACGACAATATGAATAGTAATAAAGATAGTAATAATGGAATGAGGATAATAATAATAGTCTCACCGATAATAAAAAGGGAAACAACGATAATATCAACTGAAATAAGGATAGTAATAGTAGAATGAGGATAATAATAACAGTTATAGCCATATGAATAATAGTAGTAGGGATAATAATAATTGTAATAACGACAATATCAATAGTAATAAAGGTAGTAATAATGGAATGAGGCTAATAATAATAACAGTCTCACCTGTAATAAAAAGGGAAACAACGATAATATCAACTGAAATAAGGATAGTAATAATAGTATGAGGATAATAATAACAGTTATAGCCATAGGAAAAATAGTAGCGGGGAGACTAATAATAGGAATAACGACAATATCAAAAGTAATAAAGGTAGCAATAATGGAATGAGGATAATAATAATAGTCTCACCGATAATGAAAAGAGAAACAACGATAATATCAACAGAAATAATGATAGTAATAATAGAATGAGGATAATATTAACAGTTATAGCCATACGAATAACAGTAGTAGCAATAATAATAATAGCAATAACGATAATATCAATAGTAATAAAGATAGTTATAATGGAATGAGGATAATGATAAAAGTGTCAGCGACAATAATAACAAAAATACCGATAATATCAACAGAAATAAGGATAGCAATAATAGAATGAGGATAATAATAACAGTTATAGCATAGTGAATAATAATAGTGGGGATAACAATAATAGCAATAACGACAATGTCAATAGTAATAAAGATCGTAATAATGGAATGAGGATAATCATAACAGGCTCAGCGATAATAATAAGAGAAATAACGATAATATCAACAGAAATAAGGATAGTAATAATAGAATGAGGATAATAATAACAGTTATAGCCATATGAATAATAGTAGCGGGGATAATAATAATAGTAATAACGACAATATCAATAGTAATAATGATAGTAATAATGGAATGAGGATAATCATAACAGGCTCAGCGATAATAATAAGTGAAATAACGGTAATATCAACAGAAATAAGGGTAGTAATAATAGAATGAGGATAATAATAACAGTTATAGCAATATGAATAATAGTAGCGGGCGTAATAATAGTAGTAATAACGACAATATCAATAGTAATAAAGATAGTAATATTGGAAGGACGATAATCATAACAGGCTCAGCGATAATAATAAGAGGAATAACGATAATATCAACAGAAATAAGGATAGTAATAATAGAATGAGGATAATCATAACAGCTATACCCATATGAATAATAGTAGCAGGGATAATAATAATAGTAATAACGACAATATCAAGAGTAGTAAAGATAGTAATAATGGAAGGACGATAATCATAACAGGCTCAGCGATAATAATAAGAGGAATAACGATAATATCAACAGAAATAAGGACAGTAATAATAGAATGAGGATAATAATAACAGTTGTAGCGATATGAATAATAGTAGCGGGGATAATAATGACAGTAATAACGACAATATCAATAGTAATAAAGGTAGTAATAATGGAATGAGGCTAATAATAATAATAGTCTCACCTATAATAAAAAGGGAAACAACGATAATATCAACTGAAATAAGGATAGTAATAATAGCATGAGGATAATAATAACAGTTATAGCCATATGAAAAATAGTAGCGGGGAGACTAAAAATAGTAATAACGACAATATGAATAGTAATAAAGATAGTAATAATGGAATGAGGATAATAATAATAGTCTCACCGATAATAAAAAGAGAAACAACGATAATATCAACAGTAATAATGATAGTAATAATAGAATGAGGATAATATTAACAGTTATAGCGATGTGAATAATAGTAGCGGGGATAATAATAATAGTAATAACGACAATATGAATAGTAATAAAGATAGTAATAATGGAATGAGGATAATAATAATAGTCTCACCGATAATAAAAAGGGAAACAACGATAATATCAACTGAAATAAGGATAGTAATAATAGAATGAGGATAATAATAACAGTTATAGCAATATGAATAATAGTAGTAGGAATAATAATAATAGAAATAACGACAATATCAATAGTAATGAAGATAGTAATAATGGAATGAGGATAATCATAACAGGCTCAGCGATAATAATAAGAGGAATAACGGTAATATCAACAGAAATAAGGATAGTAATAATGGAATGAGGATAATAATAATAGTCTCACCGATAATAAAAAGAGAAACAACGATAATATCAACAGAAATAATGATAGTAATAATAGAATGAGGATAATATTAACAGTTATAGCGATGTGAATAATAGTAGCGGGGATAATAGTAATAGTAATAACGACAATATGAATAGTAATAAAGATAGTAATAATGGAATGAGGATAATAATAATAGTCTCACCGATAATAAAAAGGGAAACAACGATAATATCAACTGAAATAAGGATAGTAATAGTAGAATGAGGATAATAATAACAGTTATAGCCATATGAATAATAGTAGTAGGGATAATAATAATTGTAATAACGACAATATCAATAGTAATAAAGGTAGTAATAATGGAATGAGGCTAATAATAATAACAGTCTCACCTGTAATAAAAAGGGAAACAACGATAATATCAACTGAAATAAGGATAGTAATAATAGTATGAGGATAATAATAACAGTTATAGCCATAGGAAAAATAGTAGCGGGGAGACTAATAATAGTAATAACGACAATATCAATAGTAATAAAGGTAGTAATAATGGAATGAGGATAATAATAATAGTCTCACCGATAATAAAAAGAGAAACAACGATAATATCAACAGAAATAATGATAGTAATAATAGAATGAGGATAATATTAACAGTTATAGCCATACGAATAACAGTGGTAGGAATAATAGTAATAGCAATAACGATAATATCAATGGTAATAAAGATAGTTATAATGGAATGAGGATAATGATAACAGTGTCAGCGAGAATAATACCAAAAATACCGATAATATCAACAGAAATAAGATTTGCAATAATAGAATGAGGATAATAATAACAGTTATAGCATAATGAATAATAATAGTGGGGATAATAATAATAGCAATAACGACAATGTCAATAGTAATAAAGATCGTAATAATGGAATGAGGATAATCATAACAGGCTCAGCGATAATAATAAGAGAAATAACGATAATATCAACAGAAATAAGGATAGTAATAATAGAATGAGGATAATAATAACAGTTATAGCCATATGAATAATAGTAGTAGGAATAATAATAATAGAAATAACGACAATATCAATAGTAATGAAGATAGTTATAATGGAATGAGGATAATGATAAGAGTGTCAGCGAGAATAATACCAAAAATACCGATAATATCAACAAAAATAAGGATAGAAGTAATAGAATGAGGATAATAATAACAGTTATAGCGATGAGAATAATAGTAGCGGGGATAATGATAATAGTAATAACGACAATATCAATAGTAATAAAGATAGTAATAATGGAATGAGGATAATCATAACAGGTTCAGCGATAATAATAAGAGAAATAACGATAATATCAACAGAAATAAGGATAGTAATAATAGAATGAGGATAATAATAACAGTTATAGCCATATGAATAATAGTGGTAGGGATAATAATAGTAGTAATAACGACAATATGAATAGTAATAAAGATAGTAATAATGGAATGAGGATAATCATAACAGGCTCAGCGATAATAATAAGAGAAATAACGATAATATCAACAGAAATATGGATAGTAATAATAGAATGAGGATAATAATAACTGTTATAGCGATATGAATAATAGTAGCGGGGATAACAATAATAGTAATAACGACAATATCAATAGTAATAAAGATAGTAATAATGGAATGAGGGTAATCATAACAGGCTCAGCGATAATAATAAGAGAAATAACGATAATATCAACAGAAATAAGGATAGTAATAATAGAATTGAGATAATAATAACAGTTATAGCCATACGAATAATAGTAGTAGGAATTATAATAATAGTAATAACGACAATATCAATAGTAATAAAGATAGTTATAATGGAATCAGGGTAATGATAACAGTGTCAGCGATAATAATAACAAAAATACCGATAATATCAACAGAAATAAGGATAGTAATAATGGAATGAGGCTAATAATAATAATAGTCTCACCGATAATAAAAAGAGATGCAACGATAATATCAACAGAAATAAGGATAGTAATAATAGTATGAGGATAATAATAACAGTTATAGCCATATGAATTTTAGTAGCAGGGATAATAATAATAATAATAAGGACAATATCAATAGTAATAAAGATAGTAATAATGGAATGAGGATAATCATAACAGGCTCAGCGATAATAATAAGAGAAATAACGATCATATCAACAGAAATATGGATAGTAATAATAGAATGAGGATAATAATAACAGTTATAGCCATATGAATAATAGTAGTAGGAATAATAATAATAGAAATAACGACAATAGCAATAGTAATGAAGATAGCTATAATGGAATGAGGATAATGATAACAGTGTCAGCGAAAATAATACCAAAAATACCGATAATATCAACAGAAATAAGGATAGCAATAATAGAATGAGGATTATAGTAGCAGTTATAGCGATATGAATAATAGTAGTAGGGATAATAATAATAGTAATAACGACAATATCAATAGTAATAAAGATAGTAATAATGGAATTAGGATAATGATAACAGTGTCAGCGATAGTAATCACAAAAATTCCGATAATATCAACAAAAATAAGGATAGAAGTAACAGAATGAGGATAATAATAACAGTTATAGCGATGTGAATAATAGTAGCGGGGATAATAATAATAGTAATAACGACAATATCAATAGTAATAAAGATAGTAATAATGGAATGAGGATAATCATAACAGGCTCAGCGATAATAATAAGAGAAATCACGATAATATCAACAGAAATAAGGACAGTAATAATAGAATGAGGATAATAATAACAGTTATAGCGATATGAATAATAGTAGCGGGGATAATAATAATAGTAATAACGACAATATCAATAGTAATAAAGGTAGTAATAATGGAATGAGGCTAATAATAATAATAGTCTCACCTGTAAGAAAAAGGGAAACAACGACAATATCAACTGAAATAAGGATAGTAATAATAGTATGAGGATAATAATAACAGTTATAGCCATATGAATTATAGTAGCAGGGATAATAATAATAATAATAAGGACAATATCAATAGTAATAAACATAGTAATAATGGAATGAGGATAATCATAACAGGCTCAGCGATAATAATAAGAGAAATAACGATAATATCAACAGAAATATGGATAGTAATAATAGAATGAGGATAATAATAACTGTTTTAGCGATATGAATAATAGTAGCGGGGATAATAATAATAGTAATAACGACAATATCAATAGTAATAAAGATAGTAATAATGGAATGAGGGTAATCATAACAGGCACAGCGATAATAATAAGAGAAATAACGATAATATCAACAGAAATATGGATAGTAATAATAGAATGAGGATAATAATAACAGTTATAGCGATATGAATAATAGTAGCGGGGATAATAATAATAGTAATAACGACAATATCAATAGTAATAAAGATAGTAATAATGGAATGAGGATAATCATAACAGGCTCAGCGACAATAATAACAAAAATGCCGATAATACCAACAGAAATAAGGATAGCAATAATAGAATGAGGATAATATTAACAGTTATAGCCATATGAATGTAAGTAGTAGGGATAATAATAATAGTAATAACGACAATATCAATTGTAATAAAGATAGTAATAATGGAATGACGACAATCATAACAGGCTCAGCGATAATAATAAGAGAAATAACGATAATATCAACAGAAATAAGGATAGTAATAATTGAATAAGGATAATAATAACAGTTATAGTGATATGAATAATAGTAACGGGGATAATGATAATAGTAAAAACGACAATATCAATAGTAATAAAGATAGTAATAATGGAATTAGGATAATCATAACAGGCTCAGCGATAATAATAAGAGAAATAAAGATAATATGAACAGAAATAAGGATAGAAGTAATAGAATGAGGATAATAATAACAGTTATAGCGATGTGAATAATAGTAGCGGGGATAGTAATAATAGTAATAACGACAATATCAATAGTAATAAAGATAGTAATAATGGAATGAGGATAATCATAACAGGCTCAGCATTAATAATAAGAGAAATAACGATAATATCAACAGAAATAAGGACAGTAATAATAGAATGAGGATAATAATAACAGTTATAGCGATATGAATAATAGTAGCGGGGATAATAATAACAGTAATAACGACAATATCAATAGTAATAAAGGTAGTAATAATGGAATGAGGCTAATAATAATAATAGTCTCACCTATAATAAAAAGGGAAACAACGGTAATATCAACAGAAATAATGATAGTAATAATAGATTGAGGATAATATTAACAGTTATAGCCATACGAATAACAGTAGTAGGAATAATAATAATAGCAATAACGATAATATCAATAGTAATAAAGATAGTAATAATGGAATGAGGATAATAATAACAGTGTCAGCGACAATAATAACAAAAATACCGATAATATCATCAGAAATAAGGATAGCAACAATAGAATGAGGATAATAATAACAGTTATAGCCACATGAATAATAGTAGTAGGAATAACAATAATAGAAATAACGACAATATCAATAGTAATAAAGATAGTTATAATGGAATGAGGATAATGATAACAGTGTCAGCGAGAATAATACCGAAAATACCGATAATACCAACAGAAGTAAGGATAGCAATAATAGAATGAGGATAATAGTAGCAGTTATAGCGATATGAATAATAGTAGTAGGGATAATAATAATAGTAATAACGACAATATCAATAGTAATAAAGGTAGTAATAATGGAATGAGGATAATAATAATAGTCTCACCGATAATAAAAAGAGAAACAACGATAATATCAACAGAAATAATGATAGTAATAATAGAATGAGGATAATATTAACAGTTATAGCCATACGAATAACAGTAGTAGGAATAATAATAATAGCAATAACGATAATATCAATGGTAATAAAGATAGTTATAATGGAATGAGGATAATGATAACAGTGTCAGCGAGAATAATACAAAAAATACCGATAATATCAACAGAAATAAGATTTGCAATAATAGAATGAGGATAATAGTAGCAGTTATAGCGATATGAATAATAGTAGTAGGGATAATAATAATAGTAATAACGACAATATCAATAGTAATAAAGGTAGTAATAATGGAATGAGGCTAATAATAATAATAGTCTCACCTATAATAATAAGAGAAATAACGGCAATATCAACTGAAATAAGGATAGTAATAATAGTATGAGGATAATAATAACAGTTATAGCCATATGAATTATAGTAGCAGGGATAATAATAATAATAATAAGGACAATATCAATAGTAATAAACATAGTAATAATGGAATGAGGATAATCATAACAGGCTCAGCGATAATAATAAGAGAAATAACGATAATATCAACAGAAATGTGGATAGTAATAATAGAATGAGGATAATAATAACTGTTTTAGCGATATGAATAATAGTAGCGGGGATAATAATAATAGTAATAACGACAATATCAATAGTAATAAAGATAGTAATAATGGAATGAGGGTAATCATAACAGGCACAGCGATAATAATAAGAGAAATAACGATAATATCAACAGAAATATGGATAGTAATAATAGAATGAGGATAATAATAACAGTTATAGCGATATGAATAATAGTAGCGGGGATAATAATAATAGTAATAACGACAATATCAATAGTAAGAAAGATAGTAATAATGGAATGAGGATAATCATAACAGGCTCAGCGACAATAATAACAAAAATGCCGATAATACCAACAGAAATAAGGATAGCAATAATAGAATGAGGATAATATTAACAGTTATAGCCATATGAATGAAAGTAGTAGGGATAATAATAATAGTAATAACGACAATATCAATTGTAATAAAGATAGTAATAATGGAATGACGACAATCATAACAGGCTCAGCGATAATAATAAGAGAAATAACGATAATATCAACAGAAATAAGGATAGTAATAATTGAATAAGGATAATAATAACAGTTATAGTGATATGAATAATAGTAACGGGGATAATGATAATAGTAAAAACGACAATATCAATAGTAATAAAGATAGTAATAATGGAATTAGGATAATCATAACAGGCTCAGCGATAATAATAAGAGAAATAAAGATAATATCAACAGAAATAAGGATAGAAGTAATAGAATGAGGATAATAATAACAGTTATAGCGATGTGAATAATAGTAGCGGGGATAGTAATAATAGTAATAACGACAATATCAATAGTAATAAAGATAGTAATAATGGAATGAGGATAATCATAACAGGCTCAGCATTAATAATAAGAGAAATAACGATAATATCAACAGAAATAAGGACAGTAATAATAGAATGAGGATAATAATAACAGTTATAGCGATATGAATAATAGTAGCGGGGATAATAATAACAGTAATAACGACAATATCAATAGTAATAAAGGTAGTAATAATGGAATGAGGCTAATAATAATAATAGTCTCACCTATAATAAAAAGGGAAACAACGGTAATATCAACAGAAATAATGATAGTAATAATAGATTGAGGATAATATTAACAGTTATAGCCATACGAATAACAGTAGTAGGAATAATAATAATAGCAATAACGATAATATCAATAGTAATAAAGATAGTAATAATGGAATGAGGATAATAATAACAGTGTCAGCGACAATAATAACAAAAATACCGATAATATCATCAGAAATAAGGATAGCAATAATAGAATGAGGATAATAATAACAGTTATAGCCACATGAATAATAGTAGTAGGAATAACAATAATAGAAATAACGACAATATCAATAGTAATAAAGATAGTTATAATGGAATGAGGATAATGATAACAGTGTCAGCGAGAATAATACCGAAAATACCGATAATACCAACAGAAGTAAGGATAGCAATAATAGAATGAGGATAATAGTAGCAGTTATAGCGATATGAATAATAGTAGTAGGGATAATAATAATAGTAATAACGACAATATCAATAGTAATAAAGGTAGTAATAATGGAATGAGGATAATAATAATAGTCTCACCGATAATAAAAAGAGAAACAACGATAATATCAACAGAAATAAGGATAGTAATAATAGAATGAGGATAATAATAACAGTTATAGCATAATGAATAATAATAGTGGGGATAATAATAATAGCAATAACGACAATGTCAATAGTAATAAAGATCGTAATAATGGAATGAGGATAATCATAACAGGCTCAGCGATAATAATAAGAGAAATAACGATAATGCCGACAGAAATAAGGATAGTAATAATAGAATGAGGATAATCATAACAGCTATACCCATATGAATAATAGTAGCAGGGATAATAATAATAGTAATAACGACAATATCAAGAGTAGTAAAGATAGTAATAATGGAATGAGGATAATCATAACAGGCTCAGCGATAACAATAAGAGAAATAACGATAATATCAACAGAAATAAGAATAGTAATAATAGAATGAGGATAATCATAACAGTTATACCCATATGAATAATAGTAGCAGGGATAATAATAATAGTAATAACGACAATATCAATAGTAATAAAGATAGTAATAATGGAATGAGGATAATAATAACAGTCTCACCGATAATAAAAAGAGAAACAACGATAATATCAACAGAAATAAGTATAGCAATAATAGAATGAGGATAATAATAACAGTTATAGCATAATGAATAATAATAGTGGGGATAATAATAATAGCAATAACGACAATGTCAATAGTAATAAAGATCGTAATAATGGAATGAGGATAATCATAACAGGCTCAGCGATAATAATAAGAGAAATAACGATAATGCCGACAGAAATAAGGATAGTAATAATAGAATGAGGATAATAATAACAGTTATAGCCATATGAATAATAATAGTAGGGATAATAATAATAGTAATAACGACAATATCAATAGTAATAAAGATAGTAATAATGGAATGAGGATAATCATAACAGGCTCAGCGATAATAATAAGAGAAATAACGGTAATATCAACAGAAATAAGGATAGTAATAATAGAATGAGGATAATAATAACAGTTATAGCAATATGAATAATAGTAGCGGGGGTAATAATAATAGTAATAACGACAATATCAATAGTAATAAAGATAGTAATAATGGAATGAGGATAATCATAACAGGCTCAGCGATATTAATAAGAGAAATAACGATAATGCCGACAGAAATAAGGATAGTAATAATAGAATGAGGATAATAATAACAGTTATAGCGATATGAATAATAGTAGCCGGGATAATAATAATAGTAATAACGACAATATCAATAGTAATAGAGATAGTAATAATGGAATGAGGATAATCATAACATGCACAGCGACAATAATAACAAAAATACCGATAATACCAACAGAAATATGGATAGCAATAATAGAATGAGGATAATAATAACAGTTATAGCCATATGAATAATAGTAGCGCGGATAATAATAATAGTAATAACGACAATATTAATAGTAATAAAGATAGTAATAATGGAATTAGGATAATCATAACAGGCTCAGCGATAATAATAAGAGAAATAAAGATAATATCAACAGAAATAAGTATAGTAATAATAGAATGAGGATAATAATAACAGTTATAGCCACATGAATAATAGTAGTAGGAATAACAATAATAGAAATAACGACAATATCAATAGTAATAAAGATAGTTATAATGGAATGAGGATAATGATAACAGTGTCAGCGAGAATAATACCGAAAATACCGATAATACCAACAGAAATAGGGATGGCAATAATAGAATGAGGATAATAATAACAGTTATAGCCATATGAATAATAGTAGTAGGGATAATAATAATAGTAATAACGACAATATGAATAGTAATAAAGATACTAATAATGGAATGAGGATAGTCATATCAGGCTCAGCGATAATAATAAGTGAAATAACGATAATATCAACAGAAATATGGGTAGTAATAATAGAATGAGGACAATAATAACAGTTATAGCGATATGAATAATAGTAGCGGGGATAATAATAATAGTAATAACGACAATATCAATAGTAATAAAGATAGTAATAATGGAATGAGAATAATCATAACAGGCTCAGCGATAATAATAAGAGAAATAACGGTAATATCAACAGAAATAAGGATAGTAATAATAGAATGAAGATAATAATAACAGTTATAGCAATATGAATAACAGTAGCAGGGATAATAATAATAGTAATAACGACAATATCAATAGTAGTAAAGATAGTAATAATGGAATGAGGCTAATAATAATAATAGTCTCACCTGTAATAAAAAGGGAAACAACGATAATATCAACTGAAATAAGGATAGTAATAATAGTATGAGGATAATAATAACAGTTATAGCCATAGGAAAAATAGTAGCGGGGAGACTAATAATAGGAATAACGACAATATCAAAAGTAATAAAGGTAGCAATAATGGAATGAGGATAATAATAATAGTCTCACCGATAATGAAAAGAGAAACAACGATAATATCAACAGAAATAATGATAGTAATAATAGAATGAGGATAATATTAACAGTTATAGCCATACGAATAACAGTAGTAGCAATAATAATAATAGCAATAACGATAATATCAATAGTAATAAAGATAGTTATAATGGAATGAGGATAATCACAACAGGCTCAGCGACAATAATAAGAGAAATAACGATAAGATCAACAGAAATATGGGTAGTAATAATAGAATGAGGATGATAATAACAGTTATAGCCATATGAATAATAGTAGTAGGGATAATAATAATAATAATAACGACAATATCAATAGTAACAAAGATAGTGATAATGGAATGAGGATAATCATAACAGGCTCAGCGATAATAATAAGAGAAATAACGATAATATCAACAGAAATAAGGATAGTAATAATAGAATGAGGATAATAATAACAGTTATAGCCATATGAATAATAGTAGTAGGAATAATAATAATAGAAATAACGACAATATCAATAGTAATGAAGATAGTTATAATGGAATGAGGATAATGATAAGAGTGTCAGCGAGAATAATACCAAAAATACCGATAATATCAACAAAAATAAGGATAGAAGTAATAGAATGAGGATAATAATAACAGTTATAGCGATGAGAATAATAGTAGCGGGGATAATGATAATAGTAATAACGACAATATCAATAGTAATAAAGATAGTAATAATGGAATGAGGATAATCATAACAGGTTCAGCGATAATAATAAGAGAAATAACGATAATATCAACAGAAATAAGGATAGTAATAATAGAATGAGGATAATAATAACAGTTATAGCCATATGAATAATAGTGGTAGGGATAATAATAGTAGTAATAACGACAATATGAATAGTAATAAAGATAGTAATAATGGAATGAGGATAATCATAACAGGCTCAGCGATAATAATAAGAGAAATAACGATAATATCAACAGAAATATGGATAGTAATAATAGAATGAGGATAATAATAACTGTTATAGCGATATGAATAATAGTAGCGGGGATAACAATAATAGTAATAACGACAATATCAATAGTAATAAAGATAGTAATAATGGAATGAGGGTAATCATAACAGGCTCAGCGATAATAATAAGAGAAATAACGATAATATCAACAGAAATAAGGATAGTAATAATAGAATTGAGATAATAATAACAGTTATAGCCATACGAATAATAGTAGTAGGAATTATAATAATAGTAATAACGACAATATCAATAGTAATAAAGATAGTTATAATGGAATCAGGGTAATGATAACAGTGTCAGCGATAATAATAACAAAAATACCGATAATATCAACAGAAATAAGGATAGTAATAATGGAATGAGGCTAATAATAATAATAGTCTCACCGATAATAAAAAGAGATGCAACGATAATATCAACAGAAATAAGGATAGTAATAATAGTATGAGGATAATAATAACAGTTATAGCCATATGAATTTTAGTAGCAGGGATAATAATAATAATAATAAGGACAATATCAATAGTAATAAAGATAGTAATAATGGAATGAGGATAATCATAACAGGCTCAGCGATAATAATAAGAGAAATAACGATCATATCAACAGAAATATGGATAGTAATAATAGAATGAGGATAATAATAACAGTTATAGCCATATGAATAATAGTAGTAGGAATAATAATAATAGAAATAACGACAATAGCAATAGTAATGAAGATAGCTATAATGGAATGAGGATAATGATAACAGTGTCAGCGAAAATAATACCAAAAATACCGATAATATCAACAGAAATAAGGATAGCAATAATAGAATGAGGATTATAGTAGCAGTTATAGCGATATGAATAATAGTAGTAGGGATAATAATAATAGTAATAACGACAATATCAATAGTAATAAAGATAGTAATAATGGAATTAGGATAATGATAACAGTGTCAGCGATAGTAATCACAAAAATTCCGATAATATCAACAAAAATAAGGATAGAAGTAACAGAATGAGGATAATAATAACAGTTATAGCGATGTGAATAATAGTAGCGGGGATAATAATAATAGTAATAACGACAATATCAATAGTAATAAAGATAGTAATAATGGAATGAGGATAATCATAACAGGCTCAGCGATAATAATAAGAGAAATCACGATAATATCAACAGAAATAAGGACAGTAATAATAGAATGAGGATAATAATAACAGTTATAGCGATATGAATAATAGTAGCGGGGATAATAATAATAGTAATAACGACAATATCAATAGTAATAAAGGTAGTAATAATGGAATGAGGCTAATAATAATAATAGTCTCACCTGTAAGAAAAAGGGAAACAACGACAATATCAACTGAAATAAGGATAGTAATAATAGTATGAGGATAATAATAACAGTTATAGCCATATGAATTATAGTAGCAGGGATAATAATAATAATAATAAGGACAATATCAATAGTAATAAACATAGTAATAATGGAATGAGGATAATCATAACAGGCTCAGCGATAATAATAAGAGAAATAACGATAATATCAACAGAAATATGGATAGTAATAATAGAATGAGGATAATAATAACTGTTTTAGCGATATGAATAATAGTAGCGGGGATAATAATAATAGTAATAACGACAATATCAATAGTAATAAAGATAGTAATAATGGAATGAGGGTAATCATAACAGGCACAGCGATAATAATAAGAGAAATAACGATAATATCAACAGAAATATGGATAGTAATAATAGAATGAGGATAATAATAACAGTTATAGCGATATGAATAATAGTAGCGGGGATAATAATAATAGTAATAACGACAATATCAATAGTAATAAAGATAGTAATAATGGAATGAGGATAATCATAACAGGCTCAGCGACAATAATAACAAAAATGCCGATAATACCAACAGAAATAAGGATAGCAATAATAGAATGAGGATAATATTAACAGTTATAGCCATATGAATGTAAGTAGTAGGGATAATAATAATAGTAATAACGACAATATCAATTGTAATAAAGATAGTAATAATGGAATGACGACAATCATAACAGGCTCAGCGATAATAATAAGAGAAATAACGATAATATCAACAGAAATAAGGATAGTAATAATTGAATAAGGATAATAATAACAGTTATAGTGATATGAATAATAGTAACGGGGATAATGATAATAGTAAAAACGACAATATCAATAGTAATAAAGATAGTAATAATGGAATTAGGATAATCATAACAGGCTCAGCGATAATAATAAGAGAAATAAAGATAATATGAACAGAAATAAGGATAGAAGTAATAGAATGAGGATAATAATAACAGTTATAGCGATGTGAATAATAGTAGCGGGGATAGTAATAATAGTAATAACGACAATATCAATAGTAATAAAGATAGTAATAATGGAATGAGGATAATCATAACAGGCTCAGCATTAATAATAAGAGAAATAACGATAATATCAACAGAAATAAGGACAGTAATAATAGAATGAGGATAATAATAACAGTTATAGCGATATGAATAATAGTAGCGGGGATAATAATAACAGTAATAACGACAATATCAATAGTAATAAAGGTAGTAATAATGGAATGAGGCTAATAATAATAATAGTCTCACCTATAATAAAAAGGGAAACAACGGTAATATCAACAGAAATAATGATAGTAATAATAGATTGAGGATAATATTAACAGTTATAGCCATACGAATAACAGTAGTAGGAATAATAATAATAGCAATAACGATAATATCAATAGTAATAAAGATAGTAATAATGGAATGAGGATAATAATAACAGTGTCAGCGACAATAATAACAAAAATACCGATAATATCATCAGAAATAAGGATAGCAACAATAGAATGAGGATAATAATAACAGTTATAGCCACATGAATAATAGTAGTAGGAATAACAATAATAGAAATAACGACAATATCAATAGTAATAAAGATAGTTATAATGGAATGAGGATAATGATAACAGTGTCAGCGAGAATAATACCGAAAATACCGATAATACCAACAGAAGTAAGGATAGCAATAATAGAATGAGGATAATAGTAGCAGTTATAGCGATATGAATAATAGTAGTAGGGATAATAATAATAGTAATAACGACAATATCAATAGTAATAAAGGTAGTAATAATGGAATGAGGATAATAATAATAGTCTCACCGATAATAAAAAGAGAAACAACGATAATATCAACAGAAATAATGATAGTAATAATAGAATGAGGATAATATTAACAGTTATAGCCATACGAATAACAGTAGTAGGAATAATAATAATAGCAATAACGATAATATCAATGGTAATAAAGATAGTTATAATGGAATGAGGATAATGATAACAGTGTCAGCGAGAATAATACAAAAAATACCGATAATATCAACAGAAATAAGATTTGCAATAATAGAATGAGGATAATAGTAGCAGTTATAGCGATATGAATAATAGTAGTAGGGATAATAATAATAGTAATAACGACAATATCAATAGTAATAAAGGTAGTAATAATGGAATGAGGCTAATAATAATAATAGTCTCACCTATAATAATAAGAGAAATAACGGCAATATCAACTGAAATAAGGATAGTAATAATAGTATGAGGATAATAATAACAGTTATAGCCATATGAATTATAGTAGCAGGGATAATAATAATAATAATAAGGACAATATCAATAGTAATAAACATAGTAATAATGGAATGAGGATAATCATAACAGGCTCAGCGATAATAATAAGAGAAATAACGATAATATCAACAGAAATGTGGATAGTAATAATAGAATGAGGATAATAATAACTGTTTTAGCGATATGAATAATAGTAGCGGGGATAATAATAATAGTAATAACGACAATATCAATAGTAATAAAGATAGTAATAATGGAATGAGGGTAATCATAACAGGCACAGCGATAATAATAAGAGAAATAACGATAATATCAACAGAAATATGGATAGTAATAATAGAATGAGGATAATAATAACAGTTATAGCGATATGAATAATAGTAGCGGGGATAATAATAATAGTAATAACGACAATATCAATAGTAAGAAAGATAGTAATAATGGAATGAGGATAATCATAACAGGCTCAGCGACAATAATAACAAAAATGCCGATAATACCAACAGAAATAAGGATAGCAATAATAGAATGAGGATAATATTAACAGTTATAGCCATATGAATGAAAGTAGTAGGGATAATAATAATAGTAATAACGACAATATCAATTGTAATAAAGATAGTAATAATGGAATGACGACAATCATAACAGGCTCAGCGATAATAATAAGAGAAATAACGATAATATCAACAGAAATAAGGATAGTAATAATTGAATAAGGATAATAATAACAGTTATAGTGATATGAATAATAGTAACGGGGATAATGATAATAGTAAAAACGACAATATCAATAGTAATAAAGATAGTAATAATGGAATTAGGATAATCATAACAGGCTCAGCGATAATAATAAGAGAAATAAAGATAATATCAACAGAAATAAGGATAGAAGTAATAGAATGAGGATAATAATAACAGTTATAGCGATGTGAATAATAGTAGCGGGGATAGTAATAATAGTAATAACGACAATATCAATAGTAATAAAGATAGTAATAATGGAATGAGGATAATCATAACAGGCTCAGCATTAATAATAAGAGAAATAACGATAATATCAACAGAAATAAGGACAGTAATAATAGAATGAGGATAATAATAACAGTTATAGCGATATGAATAATAGTAGCGGGGATAATAATAACAGTAATAACGACAATATCAATAGTAATAAAGGTAGTAATAATGGAATGAGGCTAATAATAATAATAGTCTCACCTATAATAAAAAGGGAAACAACGGTAATATCAACAGAAATAATGATAGTAATAATAGATTGAGGATAATATTAACAGTTATAGCCATACGAATAACAGTAGTAGGAATAATAATAATAGCAATAACGATAATATCAATAGTAATAAAGATAGTAATAATGGAATGAGGATAATAATAACAGTGTCAGCGACAATAATAACAAAAATACCGATAATATCATCAGAAATAAGGATAGCAATAATAGAATGAGGATAATAATAACAGTTATAGCCACATGAATAATAGTAGTAGGAATAACAATAATAGAAATAACGACAATATCAATAGTAATAAAGATAGTTATAATGGAATGAGGATAATGATAACAGTGTCAGCGAGAATAATACCGAAAATACCGATAATACCAACAGAAGTAAGGATAGCAATAATAGAATGAGGATAATAGTAGCAGTTATAGCGATATGAATAATAGTAGTAGGGATAATAATAATAGTAATAACGACAATATCAATAGTAATAAAGGTAGTAATAATGGAATGAGGATAATAATAATAGTCTCACCGATAATAAAAAGAGAAACAACGATAATATCAACAGAAATAAGGATAGTAATAATAGAATGAGGATAATAATAACAGTTATAGCATAATGAATAATAATAGTGGGGATAATAATAATAGCAATAACGACAATGTCAATAGTAATAAAGATCGTAATAATGGAATGAGGATAATCATAACAGGCTCAGCGATAATAATAAGAGAAATAACGATAATGCCGACAGAAATAAGGATAGTAATAATAGAATGAGGATAATCATAACAGCTATACCCATATGAATAATAGTAGCAGGGATAATAATAATAGTAATAACGACAATATCAAGAGTAGTAAAGATAGTAATAATGGAATGAGGATAATCATAACAGGCTCAGCGATAACAATAAGAGAAATAACGATAATATCAACAGAAATAAGAATAGTAATAATAGAATGAGGATAATCATAACAGTTATACCCATATGAATAATAGTAGCAGGGATAATAATAATAGTAATAACGACAATATCAATAGTAATAAAGATAGTAATAATGGAATGAGGATAATAATAACAGTCTCACCGATAATAAAAAGAGAAACAACGATAATATCAACAGAAATAAGTATAGCAATAATAGAATGAGGATAATAATAACAGTTATAGCATAATGAATAATAATAGTGGGGATAATAATAATAGCAATAACGACAATGTCAATAGTAATAAAGATCGTAATAATGGAATGAGGATAATCATAACAGGCTCAGCGATAATAATAAGAGAAATAACGATAATGCCGACAGAAATAAGGATAGTAATAATAGAATGAGGATAATAATAACAGTTATAGCCATATGAATAATAATAGTAGGGATAATAATAATAGTAATAACGACAATATCAATAGTAATAAAGATAGTAATAATGGAATGAGGATAATCATAACAGGCTCAGCGATAATAATAAGAGAAATAACGGTAATATCAACAGAAATAAGGATAGTAATAATAGAATGAGGATAATAATAACAGTTATAGCAATATGAATAATAGTAGCGGGGGTAATAATAATAGTAATAACGACAATATCAATAGTAATAAAGATAGTAATAATGGAATGAGGATAATCATAACAGGCTCAGCGATATTAATAAGAGAAATAACGATAATGCCGACAGAAATAAGGATAGTAATAATAGAATGAGGATAATAATAACAGTTATAGCGATATGAATAATAGTAGCCGGGATAATAATAATAGTAATAACGACAATATCAATAGTAATAGAGATAGTAATAATGGAATGAGGATAATCATAACATGCACAGCGACAATAATAACAAAAATACCGATAATACCAACAGAAATATGGATAGCAATAATAGAATGAGGATAATAATAACAGTTATAGCCATATGAATAATAGTAGCGCGGATAATAATAATAGTAATAACGACAATATTAATAGTAATAAAGATAGTAATAATGGAATTAGGATAATCATAACAGGCTCAGCGATAATAATAAGAGAAATAAAGATAATATCAACAGAAATAAGTATAGTAATAATAGAATGAGGATAATAATAACAGTTATAGCCACATGAATAATAGTAGTAGGAATAACAATAATAGAAATAACGACAATATCAATAGTAATAAAGATAGTTATAATGGAATGAGGATAATGATAACAGTGTCAGCGAGAATAATACCGAAAATACCGATAATACCAACAGAAATAGGGATGGCAATAATAGAATGAGGATAATAATAACAGTTATAGCCATATGAATAATAGTAGTAGGGATAATAATAATAGTAATAACGACAATATGAATAGTAATAAAGATACTAATAATGGAATGAGGATAGTCATATCAGGCTCAGCGATAATAATAAGTGAAATAACGATAATATCAACAGAAATATGGGTAGTAATAATAGAATGAGGACAATAATAACAGTTATAGCGATATGAATAATAGTAGCGGGGATAATAATAATAGTAATAACGACAATATCAATAGTAATAAAGATAGTAATAATGGAATGAGAATAATCATAACAGGCTCAGCGATAATAATAAGAGAAATAACGGTAATATCAACAGAAATAAGGATAGTAATAATAGAATGAAGATAATAATAACAGTTATAGCAATATGAATAACAGTAGCAGGGATAATAATAATAGTAATAACGACAATATCAATAGTAGTAAAGATAGTAATAATGGAATGAGGCTAATAATAATAATAGTCTCACCTGTAATAAAAAGGGAAACAACGATAATATCAACTGAAATAAGGATAGTAATAATAGTATGAGGATAATAATAACAGTTATAGCCATAGGAAAAATAGTAGCGGGGAGACTAATAATAGGAATAACGACAATATCAAAAGTAATAAAGGTAGCAATAATGGAATGAGGATAATAATAATAGTCTCACCGATAATGAAAAGAGAAACAACGATAATATCAACAGAAATAATGATAGTAATAATAGAATGAGGATAATATTAACAGTTATAGCCATACGAATAACAGTAGTAGCAATAATAATAATAGCAATAACGATAATATCAATAGTAATAAAGATAGTTATAATGGAATGAGGATAATCACAACAGGCTCAGCGATAATAATAAGAGAAATAACGATAAGATCAACAGAAATATGGGTAGTAATAATAGAATGAGGATGATAATAACAGTTATAGCCATATGAATAATAGTAGTAGGGATAATAATAATAATAATAACGACAATATCAATAGTAACAAAGATAGTGATAATGGAATGAGGATAATCATAACAGGCTCAGCGATAATAATAAGAGAAATAACGATAATATCAACAGAAATATGGATAGTAATAATAGTATGAGGATAATAATAACAGTTATAGCGATATGAATAATAGTAGCGGGGATAATAATAATAGTAATAACGACAATATCAATAGTAATAAAGATAGTAATAATGGAATAAGGATAATCATAACAGGCACAGCGATAATAACAAGAGAAATAACGGTAATGTCAACAGAAATAAGGATAGTAATAATAGAATGAGGATAATAATAACAGTTATAGCAATATGAATAATAGTAGCGGGGGTAATAATAATAGTAATAACGACAATATCAATAGTAATAAAGATAGTAATAATGGAAGGACGATAATCATAACAGGCTCAGCGACAATAATAAGAGAAATAACGATAAGACCAACAGAAATATGGATAGTAATAATAGAATGAGGATAATAATAACAGTTATAGCGATATGAATAATAGTAGCGGGGATAATAATAATAGTAATAACGACAATATCAATAGTAATAAAGATAGTAATAATGGAATGAGGATAATCATAACAGGCTCAGCGATAATAATAAGAGAAATAACGGTAATATCAACAGAAATAAGGATAGTAATAATAGAATGAGGATAATAATAACAGTTATAGCATAATGAATAATAATAATGGGGATAATAATAATAGTAATAACGACAATATCAATAGTAATAAAGATGGTAATAATGGAATGAGGATAATGATAACAGTGTCAGCGAGAATAATACCAAAAATACCGATAATATCAACAGAAATAAGAATAGCAATAATAGAATGAGGACAATAATAGCAGTTATAGCGATATGAATAATAGTAGCGGGGATAATAATAATAATAATAACGACAATATCAATAGTAATAAAGATAGTAATAATGGAATGAGGATAATCACAACAGGCTCAGCGATAATAATAAGAGAAATAACGATAAGATCAACAGAAATATGGGTAGTAATAATAGAATGAGGATGATAATAACAGTTATAGCCATATGAATAATAGTAGCAGGGATAATAATAATAGTAATAACGACAATATCAATAGTAATAAAGATAGTAATAATGGAATGAGGATAATAATAACAGTCTCACCGATAATAAAAAGAGAAACAACGATAATATCAACAGAAATAAGTATAGTAGTAATAGAATGAGGATAATAATAACAGTTATAGCCATATGAATAATAGTAGTAGGGATAATAATAATAATAATAACGACAATATCAATAGTAATAAAGATAGTGATAATGGAATGAGGATAATCATAACAGGCTCAGCGATAATAATAAGAGAAATAACGATAATATCAACAGAAATATGGATAGTAATAATAGTATGAGGATAATAATAACAGTTATAGCGATATGAATAATAGTAGCGGGGATAATAATAATAGTAATAACGACAATATCAATAGTAATAAAGATAGTAATAATGGAATGAGGATAATCATAACAGGCTCAGCGATAATAATAAGAGAAAAAACGATAATATCGACAGAAATAAGGATAGTAATAATAGAAGTGAGATAATAATAACAGTTATAGCCATATGAATAATAGTAGTAGGAATTATAATAATAGTAATAACGACAATATCAATAGTAATAAAGGTAGTAATAATGGAATGAGGCTAATAATAATAATAGTCTCACCGATAATAAAAAGAGAAGCAACGATAATATCAACAGAAATAAGGATAGTAATAATAGAATGAGGATAATAATAACAGTCATAGCAATATGAATAATAGTAGCGGGGGTAATAATAATAGTAATAACGACAATATCAATAGTAATAAAGATAGTAATAATGGAAGGACGATAATCATAACAGGCTCAGCGACAATAATAAGAGAAATAACGATAAGATCAACAGAAATATGGATAGTAATAATAGAATGAGGATAATAATAACAGTTATAGCGATATGAATAATAGTAGCGGGGATAATAATAATAGTAATAACGACAATATCAATAGTAATAAAGATAGTAATAATGGAATGAGGATAATCATAACAGGCTCAGCGATAATAATAAGAGAAATAACGATAATATCAACAGAAATATGGATAGTAATAATAGAATGAGGATAATAATAACAGTTATAGCATAATGAATAATAATAATGGGGATAATAATAATAGTAATAACGACAATATCAATAGTAATAAAGATGGTAATAATGGAATGAGGATAATGATAACAGTGTCAGCGAGAATAATACCAAAAATACCGATAATATCAAGAGAAATAAGGATAGCAATAATAGAATGAGGACAATAATAGCAGTTATATCGATATGAATAATAGTAGCGGGGATAATAATAATAGTAATAACGACAATATCAATAGTAATAAAGATAGTAATAATGGAATGAGGATAATCATAACAGGCTCAGCGATAATAATAAGAGAAAAAACGATAATATCGACAGAAATAAGGATAGTAATAATAGAAGTGAGATAATAATAACAGTTATAGCCATATGAATAATAGTAGTAGGAATTATAATAATAGTAATAACGACAATATCAATAGTAATAAAGGTAGTAATAATGGAATGAGGCTAATAATAGTAATAGTCTCACCGATAATAAAAAGAGAAGCAACGATAATATCAACAGAAATAAGGATAGTAATAATAGAATGAGGATAATAATAACAGTCATAGCAATATGAATAATAGTAGCGGGGGTAATAATAATAGTAATAACGACAATATCAATAGTAATAAAGATAGTAATAATGGAAGGACGATAATCATAACAGGCTCAGCGACAATAATAAGAGAAATACCGATAAGATCAACAGAAATATGGATAGTAATAATAGAATGAGGATAATAATAACAGTTATAGCGATATGAATAATAGTAGCGGGGATAATAATAATAGTAATAACGACAATATCAATAGTAATAAAGATAGTAATAATGGAATGAGGATAATCATAACAGGCTCAGCGATAATAATAAGAGAAATAACGGTAATATCAACAGAAATAAGGATAGTAATAATAGAATGAGGATAATAATAACAGTTATAGCATAATGAATAATAATAATGGGGATAATAATAATAGTAATAACGACAATATCAATAGTAATAAAGATGGTAATAATGGAATGAGGATAATGATAACAGTGTCAGCGAGAATAATACCAAAAATACCGATAATATCAACAGAAATAAGGATAGCAATAAT
Source organism: Megachile willughbiella (assembly GCA_945859595.2). Taxonomy (NCBI): domain Eukaryota; kingdom Metazoa; phylum Arthropoda; class Insecta; order Hymenoptera; family Megachilidae; genus Megachile; species Megachile willughbiella. Next base: position 240,285 of record CAMAOD020000270.1, read on the forward strand.
AGAATGAGGACAATAATAGCAGTTATAGCGATATGAATAATAGTAGCGGGGATAATAATAATAGTAATAACGACAATATCAATAGTAATAAAGATAGTAATAATGGAATGAGGATAATCATAACAGGCTCAGCGATAATAATAAGAGAAAAAACGATAATATCGACAGAAATAAGGATAGTAATAATAGAAGTGAGATAATAATAACAGTTATAGCCATATGAATAATAGTAGTAGGAATTATAATAATAGTAATAACGACAATATCAGTAGTAATAAAGGTAGTAATAATGGAATGAGGCTAATAATAATAATAGTCTCACCGATAATAAAAAGAGAAGCAACGATAATATCAACAGAAATAAGGATAGTAATAATAGAATGAGGATAATAATAACAGTCATAGCATTATGAATAATAGTAGCGGGGGTAATAATAATAGTAATAACGACAATATCAATAGTAATAAAGATAGTAATAATGGAAGGACGATAATCATAACAGGCTCAGCGACAATAATAAGAGAAATAACGATAAGATCAACAGAAATAAGGATAGTAATAATAGAATGAGGATAATAATAACAGTCATAGCAATATGAATAATAGTAGCGGGGGTAATAATAATAGTAATAACGACAATATCAATAGTAATAAAGATAGTAATAATGGAAGGACGATAATCATAACAGGCTCAGCGACAATAATAAGAGAAATAACGATAAGATCAACAGAAATATGGATAGTAATAACAGAATGAGGATAATAATAACAGTTATAGCGATATGAATAATAGTAGCGGGGATAATAATAATAGTAATAACGACAATATCAACAGTAATAAAGATAGTAATAATGGAATGAGGATAATCATAACAGGCTCAGCGATAATAATAAGAGAAAAAACGATAATATCGACAGAAATAAGGATAGTAATAATAGAAGTGAGATAATAATAACAGTTATAGCCATATGAATAATAGTAGTAGGAATTATAATAATAGTAATAACGACAATATCAATAGTAATAAAGGTAGTAATAATGGAATGAGGCTAATAATAGTAATAGCCTCACCGATAATAAAAAGAGAAGCAACGATAATATCAACAGAAATAAGGATAGTAATAATAGAATGAGGATAATAATAACAGTCATAGCAATATGAATAATAGTAGCGGGGGTAATAATAATAGTAATAACGACAATATCAATAGTAATAAAGATAGTAATAATGGAAGGACGATAATCATAACAGGCTCAGCGACAATAATAAGAGAAATACCGATAAGATCAACAGAAATATGGATAGTAATAATAGAATGAGGATAATAATAACAGTTATAGCGATATGAATAATAGTAGCGGGGATAATAATAATAGTAATAACGACAATATCAATAGTAATAAAGATAGTAATAATGGAATGAGGATAATCATAACAGGCTCAGCGATAATAATAAGAGAAATAACGGTAATATCAACAGAAATAAGGATAGTAATAATAGAATGAGGATAATAATAACAGTTATAGCATAATGAATAATAATAATGGGGATAATAATAATAGTAATAACGACAATATCAATAGTAATAAAGATGGTAATAATGGAATGAGGATAATGATAACAGTGTCAGCGAGAATAATACCAAAAATACCGATAATATCAACAGAAATAAGGATAGCAATAATAGAATGAGGACAATAATAGCAGTTATAGCGATATGAATAATAGTAGCGGGGATAATAATAATAGTAATAACGACAATATCAATAGTAATAAAGATAGTAATAATGGAATGAGGATAATCATAACAGGCTCAGCGATAATAATAAGAGAAAAAACGATAATATCGACAGAAATAAGGATAGTAATAATAGAAGTGAGATAATAATAACAGTTATAGCCATATGAATAATAGTAGTAGGAATTATAATAATAGTAATAACGACAATATCAGTAGTAATAAAGGTAGTAATAATGGAATGAGGCTAATAATAATAATAGTCTCACCGATAATAAAAAGAGAAGCAACGATAATATCAACAGAAATAAGGATAGCAATAATAGAATGAGGATAATAATAACAGTCATAGCAATATGAATAATAGTAGCGGGGGTAATAATAATAGTAATAACGACAATATCAATAGTAATAAAGATAGTAATAATGGAAGGACGATAACCATAACAGGCTCAGCGACAATAATAACAGAAATAACGATAAGATCAACAGAAATATGGATAGTAATAATAGAATGAGGATAATAATAACAGTTAAAGCGATATGAATAATAGTAGCGGGGATAATAATAATAGTAATAACGACAATATCAATAGTAATAAAGATAGTAATAATGGAATGAGGATAATCATAACAGGCTCAGCGATAATAATAAGAGAAATAACGGTAATATCAACAGAAATAAGGATAGTAATAATAGAATGAGGATAATAATAACAGTTATAGCAATATGAATAATAGTAGTAGGAATTATAATAATAGTAATAACGACAATATCAATAGTAATAAAGGTAGTAATAATGGAATGAGGCTAATAATAATAATAGTCTCACCGATAATAAAAAGAGAAGCAACGATAATATCAACAGAAATAAGGATAGTAGTAATAGTATGAGGATAATAATAACAGTTATAGCCATGTGAATTATAGTAGCAGGGATAATAATAATAATAATAACGACAATATCAATAGTAATAAAGATAGTAATAATGGAATGAGGATAATCACAACAGGCTCAGCGATAATAATAAGAGAAATAACGATAAGATCAACAGAAATATGGGTAGTAATAATAGAATGAGGATGATAATAACAGTTATAGCCATATGAATAATAGTAGTAGGGATAATAATAATAATAATAACGACAATATCAATAGTAATAAAGATAGTGGTAATGGAATGAGGATAATCATAACAGGCTCAGCGATAATAATAAGAGAAATAACGATAATATCAACAGAAATATGGATAGTAATAATAGTATGAGGATAATAATAACAGTTATAGCGATATGAATAATAGTAGCGGGGATAATAATAATAGTAATAACGACAATATCAATAGTAATAAAGATAGTAATAATGGAATAAGGATAATCATAACAGGCACAGCGATAATAACAAGAGAAATAACGGTAATGTCAACAGAAATAAGGATAGTAATAATAGAATGAGGATAATAATAACAGTTATAGCAATATGAATAATAGTAGCGGGGGTAATAATAATAGTAATAACGACAATATCAATAGTAATAAAGATAGTAATAATGGAAGGACGATAATCATAACAGGCTCAGCGACAATAATAACAGAAATAACGATAAGATCAACAGAAATATGGATAGTAATAATAGAATGAGGATAATAATAACAGTTATAGCGATATGAATAATAGTAGCGGGGATAATAATAATAGTAATAACGACAATATCAATAGTAATAATGATAGTAATAATGGCATGAGGATAATCATAACAGGCTCAGCGATAATAATAAGAGAAATAACGATAATATCAACAGAAATAAGGATAGTAATAATAGAATGAGGATAATCATAACAGTTATACCCATATGAATAATAGTAGCAGGGATAATAATAATAGTAATAACGACAATATCAATAGTAATAAAGATAGTAATAATGGAATGAGGATAATAATAACAGTCTCACCGATAATAAAAAGAGAAACAACGATAATATCAACAGAAATAAGTATAGTAGTAATAGAATGAGGATAATAATAACAGTTATAGCCATATGAATAATAGTAGTAGGAATAATAATAATAGAAATAACGACAATATCAATAGTAATGAAGATAGTTATAATGGAATGAGGATAATGATAACAGTGTCAGCGAGAATAATACCAAAAATACCGATAATATCAACAGAAATAAGGATAGCAATAATAGAATGAGGACAATAATAGCAGTTATAGCGATATGAATAATAGTAGCGGGGATAATAATAATAGTAATAACGACAATATCAATAGTAATAAAGATAGTAATAATGGAATGAGGATAATCATACCAGGCTCAGCGATAATAATAAGAGAAAAAACGATAATATCGACAGAAATAAGGATAGTAATAATAGAAGTGAGATAATAATAACAGTTATAGCCATATGAATAATAGTAGTAGGAATTATAATAATAGTAATAACGACAATATCAATAGTAATAAAGGTAGTAATAATGGAATGAGGCTAATAATAGTAATAGTCTCACCGATAATAAAAAGAGAAGCAACGATAATATCAACAGAAATAAGGATAGTAATAATAGAATGAGGATAATAATAACAGTCATAGCAATATGAATAATAGTAGCGGGGGTAATAATAATAGTAATAACGACAATATCAATAGTAATAAAGATAGTAATAATGGAAGGACGATAATCATAACAGGCTCAGCGACAATACTAAGAGAAATACCGATAAGATCAACAGAAATATGGATAGTAATAATAGAATGAGGATAATAATAACAGTTATAGCGATATGAATAATAGTAGCGGGGATAATAATAATAGTAATAACGACAATATCAATAGTAATAAAGATAGTAATAATGGAATGAGGATAATCATAACAGGCTCAGCGATAATAATAAGAGAAATAACGGTAATATCAACAGAAATAAGGATAGTAATAATAGAATGAGGATAATAATAACAGTTATAGCATAATGAATAATAATAATGGGGTTAATAATAATAGTAATAACGACAATATCAATAGTAATAAAGATGGTAATAATGGAATGAGGATAATGATAACAGTGTCAGCGAGAATAATACCAAAAATACCGATAATATCAACAGAAATAAGGATAGCAATAATAGAATGAGGACAATAATAGCAGTTATAGCGATATGAATAATAGTAGCGGGGGTAATAATAATAGTAATAACGACAATATCAATAGTAATAAAGATAGTAATAATGGAATGAGGATAATCATAACAGGCTCAGCGATAATAATAAGAGAAATAACGATAAGATCAACAGAAATATGGATAGTAATAATAGAATGAGGATAATAATAACAGTTATAGCGATATGAATAATAGTAGCGGGGATAATAATAATAGTAATAACGACAATATCAATAGTAATAAAGATAGTAATAATGGAATGAGGATAATCATAACAGGCTCAGCGATAATAATAAGAGAAATAACGGTAATATCAACAGAAATAAGGATAGTAATAATAGAATGAGGATAATAATAACAGTTATAGCAATATGAATAATAGTAGTAGGAATTATAATAATAGTAATAACGACAATATCAATAGTAATAAAGGTAGTAATAATGGAATGAGGCTAATAATAATAATAGTCTCACCGATAATAAAAAGAGAAGCAACGATAATATCAACAGAAATAAGGATAGTAGTAATAGTATGAGGATAATAATAACAGTTATAGCCATGTGAATTATAGTAGCAGGGATAATAATAATAATAATAACGACAATATCAATAGTAATAAAGATAGTAATAATGGAATGAGGATAATCACAACAGGCTCAGCGATAATAATAAGAGAAATAACGATAAGATCAACAGAAATATGGGTAGTAATAATAGAATGAGGATGATAATAACAGTTATAGCCATATGAATAATAGTAGTAGGGATAATAATAATAATAATAACGACAATATCAATAGTAATAAAGATAGTGATAATGGAATGAGGATAATCATAACAGGCTCAGCGATAATAATAAGAGAAATAACGATAATATCAACAGAAATATGGATAGTAATAATAGTATGAGGATAATAATAACAGTTATAGCGATATGAATAATAGTAGCGGGGATAATAATAATAGTAATAACGACAATATCAATAGTAATAAAGATAGTAATAATGGAATAAGGATAATCATAACAGGCACAGCGATAATAACAAGAGAAATAACGGTAATGTCAACAGAAATAAGGATAGTAATAATAGAATGAGGATAATAATAACAGTTATAGCAATATGAATAATAGTAGCGGGGGTAATAATAATAGTAATAACGACAATATCAATAGTAATAAAGATAGTAATAATGGAAGGACGATAATCATAACAGGCTCAGCGACAATAATAAGAGAAATAACGATAAGATCAACAGAAATATGGATAGTAATAATAGAATGAGGATAATAATAACAGTTATAGCGATATGAATAATGGTAGCGGGGATAATAATAATAGTAATAACGACAATATCAATAGTAATAAAGATAGTAATAATGGAATGAGGATAATCATAACAGGCTCAGCGATAATAATAAGAGAAATAACGATAATATCAACAGAAATATGGATAGTAATAATAGAATGAGGATAATAATAACAGTTATAGCAATATGAATAATAGTAGTAGGAATTATAATAATAGTAATAACGACAATATCAATAGTAATAAAGGTAGTAATAATGGAATGAGGCTAATAATAATAATAGTCTCACCGATAATAAAAAGAGAAGCAACGATAATATCAACAGAAATAAGGATAGTAGTAATAGTATGAGGATAATAATAACAGTTATAGCCATATGAATTATAGTAGCAGGGATAATAATAATAATAATAACGACAATATCAATAGTAATAAAGATAGTAATAATGGAATGAGGATAATCACAACAGGCTCAGCGATAATAATAAGAGAAATAACGATAAGATCAACAGAAATATGGGTAGTAATAATAGAATGAGGATGATAATAACAGTTATAGCCATATGAATAATAGTAGTAGGGATAATAATAATAATAATAACGACAATATCAATAGTAATAAAGATAGTAATAATGGCATGAGGATAATCATAACAGGCTCAGCGATAATAATAAGAGAAATAACGATAATATCAACAGAAATAAGGATAGTAATAATAGAATGAGGATAATCATAACAGTTATACCCATATGAATAATAGTAGCAGGGATAATAATAATAGTAATAACGACAATATCAATAGTAATAAAGATAGTAAGAATGGAATGAGGATAATAATAACAGTCTCACCGATAATAAAAAGAGAAACAACGATAATGTCAACAGAAATAAGTATAGTAGTAATAGAATGAGGATAATAATAACAGTTATAGCCATATGAATAATAGTAGTAGGGATAATAATAATTGTAATAACGACAATATCAATAGTAATAAAGGTAGTAATAATGGAATGAGGCTAATAATAATAACAGTCTCACCTGTAATAAAAAGGGAAACAACGATAATATCAACTGAAATAAGGATAGTAATAATAGTATGAGGATAATAATAACAGTTATAGCCATAGGAAAAATAGTAGCGGGGAGACTAATAATAGTAATAACGACAATATCAATAGTAATAAAGGTAGTAATAATGGAATGAGGATAATAATAATAGTCTCACCGATAATAAAAAGAGAAACAACGATAATATCAACAGAAATAATGATAGTAATAATAGAATGAGGATAATATTAACAGTTATAGCCATACGAATAACAGTGGTAGGAATAATAGTAATAGCAATAACGATAATATCAATGGTAATAAAGATAGTTATAATGGAATGAGGATAATGATAACAGTGTCAGCGAGAATAATACCAAAAATACCGATAATATCAACAGAAATAAGATTTGCAATAATAGAATGAGGATAATAATAACAGTTATAGCATAATGAATAATAATAGTGGGGATAATAATAATAGCAATAACGACAATGTCAATAGTAATAAAGATCGTAATAATGGAATGAGGATAATCATAACAGGCTCAGCGATAATAATAAGAGAAATAACGATAATATCAACAGAAATAAGGATAGTAATAATAGAATGAGGATAATAATAACAGTTATAGCCATATGAATAATAGTAGTAGGAATAATAATAATAGAAATAACGACAATATCAATAGTAATGAAGATAGTTATAATGGAATGAGGATAATGATAAGAGTGTCAGCGAGAATAATACCAAAAATACCGATAATATCAACAAAAATAAGGATAGAAGTAATAGAATGAGGATAATAATAACAGTTATAGCGATGAGAATAATAGTAGCGGGGATAATGATAATAGTAATAACGACAATATCAATAGTAATAAAGATAGTAATAATGGAATGAGGATAATCATAACAGGTTCAGCGATAATAATAAGAGAAATAACGATAATATCAACAGAAATAAGGATAGTAATAATAGAATGAGGATAATAATAACAGTTATAGCCATATGAATAATAGTGGTAGGGATAATAATAGTAGTAATAACGACAATATGAATAGTAATAAAGATAGTAATAATGGAATGAGGATAATCATAACAGGCTCAGCGATAATAATAAGAGAAATAACGATAATATCAACAGAAATATGGATAGTAATAATAGAATGAGGATAATAATAACTGTTATAGCGATATGAATAATAGTAGCGGGGATAACAATAATAGTAATAACGACAATATCAATAGTAATAAAGATAGTAATAATGGAATGAGGGTAATCATAACAGGCTCAGCGATAATAATAAGAGAAATAACGATAATATCAACAGAAATAAGGATAGTAATAATAGAATTGAGATAATAATAACAGTTATAGCCATACGAATAATAGTAGTAGGAATTATAATAATAGTAATAACGACAATATCAATAGTAATAAAGATAGTTATAATGGAATGAGGGTAATGATAACAGTGTCAGCGATAATAATAACAAAAATACCGATAATATCAACAGAAATAAGGATAGTAATAATGGAATGAGGCTAATAATAATAATAGTCTCACCGATAATAAAAAGAGATGCAACGATAATATCAACAGAAATAAGGATAGTAATAATAGTATGAGGATAATAATAACAGTTATAGCCATATGAATTATAGTAGCAGGGATAATAATAATAATAATAAGGACAATATCAATAGTAATAAAGATAGTAATAATGGAATGAGGATAATCATAACAGGCTCAGCGATAATAATAAGAGAAATAACGATCATATCAACAGAAATATGGATAGTAATAATAGAATGAGGATAATAATAACAGTTATAGCCATATGAATAATAGTAGTAGGAATAATAATAATAGAAATAACGACAATAGCAATAGTAATGAAGATAGCTATAATGGAATGAGGATAATGATAACAGTGTCAGCGAAAATAATACCAAAAATACCGATAATATCAACAGAAATAAGGATAGCAATAATAGAATGAGGATTATAGTAGCAGTTATAGCGATATGAATAATAGTAGTAGGGATAATAATAATAGTAATAACGACAATATCAATAGTAATAAAGATAGTAATAATGGAATTAGGATAATGATAACAGTGTCAGCGATAGTAATCACAAAAATTCCGATAATATCAACAAAAATAAGGATAGAAGTAACAGAATGAGGATAATAATAACAGTTATAGCGATGTGAATAATAGTAGCGGGGATAATAATAATAGTAATAACGACAATATCAATAGTAATAAAGATAGTAATAATGGAATGAGGATAATCATAACAGGCTCAGCGATAATAATAAGAGAAATCACGATAATATCAACAGAAATAAGGACAGTAATAATAGAATGAGGATAATAATAACAGTTATAGCGATATGAATAATAGTAGCGGGGATAATAATAATAGTAATAACGACAATATCAATAGTAATAAAGGTAGTAATAATGGAATGAGGCTAATAATAATAATAGTCTCACCTGTAAGAAAAAGGGAAACAACGACAATATCAACTGAAATAAGGATAGTAATAATAGTATGAGGATAATAATAACAGTTATAGCCATATGAATTATAGTAGCAGGGATAATAATAATAATAATAAGGACAATATCAATAGTAATAAACATAGTAATAATGGAATGAGGATAATCATAACAGGCTCAGCGATAATAATAAGAGAAATAACGATAATATCAACAGAAATATGGATAGTAATAATAGAATGAGGATAATAATAACTGTTTTAGCGATATGAATAATAGTAGCGGGGATAATAATAATAGTAATAACGACAATATCAATAGTAATAAAGATAGTAATAATGGAATGAGGGTAATCATAACAGGCACAGCGATAATAATAAGAGAAATAACGATAATATCAACAGAAATATGGATAGTAATAATAGAATGAGGATAATAATAACAGTTATAGCGATATGAATAATAGTAGCGGGGATAATAATAATAGTAATAACGACAATATCAATAGTAATAAAGATAGTAATAATGGAATGAGGATAATCATAACAGGCTCAGCGACAATAATAACAAAAATGCCGATAATACCAACAGAAATAAGGATAGCAATAATAGAATGAGGATAATATTAACAGTTATAGCCATATGAATGTAAGTAGTAGGGATAATAATAATAGTAATAACGACAATATCAATTGTAATAAAGATAGTAATAATGGAATGACGACAATCATAACAGGCTCAGCGATAATAATAAGAGAAATAACGATAATATCAACAGAAATAAGGATAGTAATAATTGAATAAGGATAATAATAACAGTTATAGTGATATGAATAATAGTAACGGGGATAATGATAATAGTAAAAACGACAATATCAATAGTAATAAAGATAGTAATAATGGAATTAGGATAATCATAACAGGCTCAGCGATAATAATAAGAGAAATAAAGATAATATGAACAGAAATAAGGATAGAAGTAATAGAATGAGGATAATAATAACAGTTATAGCGATGTGAATAATAGTAGCGGGGATAGTAATAATAGTAATAACGACAATATCAATAGTAATAAAGATAGTAATAATGGAATGAGGATAATCATAACAGGCTCAGCATTAATAATAAGAGAAATAACGATAATATCAACAGAAATAAGGACAGTAATAATAGAATGAGGATAATAATAACAGTTATAGCGATATGAATAATAGTAGCGGGGATAATAATAACAGTAATAACGACAATATCAATAGTAATAAAGGTAGTAATAATGGAATGAGGCTAATAATAATAATAGTCTCACCTATAATAAAAAGGGAAACAACGGTAATATCAACAGAAATAATGATAGTAATAATAGATTGAGGATAATATTAACAGTTATAGCCATACGAATAACAGTAGTAGGAATAATAATAATAGCAATAACGATAATATCAATAGTAATAAAGATAGTAATAATGGAATGAGGATAATAATAACAGTGTCAGCGACAATAATAACAAAAATACCGATAATATCATCAGAAATAAGGATAGCAACAATAGAATGAGGATAATAATAACAGTTATAGCCACATGAATAATAGTAGTAGGAATAACAATAATAGAAATAACGACAATATCAATAGTAATAAAGATAGTTATAATGGAATGAGGATAATGATAACAGTGTCAGCGAGAATAATACCGAAAATACCGATAATACCAACAGAAGTAAGGATAGCAATAATAGAATGAGGATAATAGTAGCAGTTATAGCGATATGAATAATAGTAGTAGGGATAATAATAATAGTAATAACGACAATATCAATAGTAATAAAGGTAGTAATAATGGAATGAGGATAATAATAATAGTCTCACCGATAATAAAAAGAGAAACAACGATAATATCAACAGAAATAATGATAGTAATAATAGAATGAGGATAATATTAACAGTTATAGCCATACGAATAACAGTAGTAGGAATAATAATAATAGCAATAACGATAATATCAATGGTAATAAAGATAGTTATAATGGAATGAGGATAATGATAACAGTGTCAGCGAGAATAATACAAAAAATACCGATAATATCAACAGAAATAAGATTTGCAATAATAGAATGAGGATAATAGTAGCAGTTATAGCGATATGAATAATAGTAGTAGGGATAATAATAATAGTAATAACGACAATATCAATAGTAATAAAGGTAGTAATAATGGAATGAGGCTAATAATAATAATAGTCTCACCTATAATAATAAGAGAAATAACGGCAATATCAACTGAAATAAGGATAGTAATAATAGTATGAGGATAATAATAACAGTTATAGCCATATGAATTATAGTAGCAGGGATAATAATAATAATAATAAGGACAATATCAATAGTAATAAACATAGTAATAATGGAATGAGGATAATCATAACAGGCTCAGCGATAATAATAAGAGAAATAACGATAATATCAACAGAAATGTGGATAGTAATAATAGAATGAGGATAATAATAACTGTTTTAGCGACATGAATAATAGTAGCGGGGATAATAATAATAGTAATAACGACAATATCAATAGTAATAAAGATAGTAATAATGGAATGAGGGTAATCATAACAGGCACAGCGATAATAATAAGAGAAATAACGATAATATCAACAGAAATATGGATAGTAATAATAGAATGAGGATAATAATAACAGTTATAGCGATATGAATAATAGTAGCGGGGATAATAATAATAGTAATAACGACAATATCAATAGTAATAAAGATAGTAATAATGGAATGAGGATAATCATAACAGGCTCAGCGATAATAATAAGAGAAATAACGGTAATATCAACAGAAATAAGGATAGTAATAATAGAATGAGGATAATAATAACAGTTATAGCATAATGAATAATAATAATGGGGTTAATAATAATAGTAATAACGACAATATCAATAGTAATAAAGATGGTAATAATGGAATGAGGATAATGATAACAGTGTCAGCGAGAATAATACCAAAAATACCGATAATATCAACAGAAATAAGGATAGCAATAATAGAATGAGGACAATAATAGCAGTTATAGCGATATGAATAATAGTAGCGGGGGTAATAATAATAGTAATAACGACAATATCAATAGTAATAAAGATAGTAATAATGGAATGAGGATAATCATAACAGGCTCAGCGATAATAATAAGAGAAATAACGATAAGATCAACAGAAATATGGATAGTAATAATAGAATGAGGATAATAATAACAGTTATAGCGATATGAATAATAGTAGCGGGGATAATAATAATAGTAATAACGACAATATCAATAGTAATAAAGATAGTAATAATGGAATGAGGATAATCATAACAGGCTCAGCGATAATAATAAGAGAAATAACGGTAATATCAACAGAAATAAGGATAGTAATAATAGAATGAGGATAATAATAACAGTTATAGCAATATGAATAATAGTAGTAGGAATTATAATAATAGTAATAACGACAATATCAATAGTAATAAAGGTAGTAATAATGGAATGAGGCTAATAATAATAATAGTCTCACCGATAATAAAAAGAGAAGCAACGATAATATCAACAGAAATAAGGATAGTAGTAATAGTATGAGGATAATAATAACAGTTATAGCCATGTGAATTATAGTAGCAGGGATAATAATAATAATAATAACGACAATATCAATAGTAATAAAGATAGTAATAATGGAATGAGGATAATCACAACAGGCTCAGCGATAATAATAAGAGAAATAACGATAAGATCAACAGAAATATGGGTAGTAATAATAGAATGAGGATGATAATAACAGTTATAGCCATATGAATAATAGTAGTAGGGATAATAATAATAATAATAACGACAATATCAATAGTAATAAAGATAGTGATAATGGAATGAGGATAATCATAACAGGCTCAGCGATAATAATAAGAGAAATAACGATAATATCAACAGAAATATGGATAGTAATAATAGTATGAGGATAATAATAACAGTTATAGCGATATGAATAATAGTAGCGGGGATAATAATAATAGTAATAACGACAATATCAATAGTAATAAAGATAGTAATAATGGAATAAGGATAATCATAACAGGCACAGCGATAATAACAAGAGAAATAACGGTAATGTCAACAGAAATAAGGATAGTAATAATAGAATGAGGATAATAATAACAGTTATAGCAATATGAATAATAGTAGCGGGGGTAATAATAATAGTAATAACGACAATATCAATAGTAATAAAGATAGTAATAATGGAAGGACGATAATCATAACAGGCTCAGCGACAATAATAAGAGAAATAACGATAAGATCAACAGAAATATGGATAGTAATAATAGAATGAGGATAATAATAACAGTTATAGCGATATGAATAATGGTAGCGGGGATAATAATAATAGTAATAACGACAATATCAATAGTAATAAAGATAGTAATAATGGAATGAGGATAATCATAACAGGCTCAGCGATAATAATAAGAGAAATAACGATAATATCAACAGAAATATGGATAGTAATAATAGAATGAGGATAATAATAACAGTTATAGCAATATGAATAATAGTAGTAGGAATTATAATAATAGTAATAACGACAATATCAATAGTAATAAAGGTAGTAATAATGGAATGAGGCTAATAATAATAATAGTCTCACCGATAATAAAAAGAGAAGCAACGATAATATCAACAGAAATAAGGATAGTAGTAATAGTATGAGGATAATAATAACAGTTATAGCCATATGAATTATAGTAGCAGGGATAATAATAATAATAATAACGACAATATCAATAGTAATAAAGATAGTAATAATGGAATGAGGATAATCACAACAGGCTCAGCGATAATAATAAGAGAAATAACGATAAGATCAACAGAAATATGGGTAGTAATAATAGAATGAGGATGATAATAACAGTTATAGCCATATGAATAATAGTAGTAGGGATAATAATAATAATAATAACGACAATATCAATAGTAATAAAGATAGTAATAATGGCATGAGGATAATCATAACAGGCTCAGCGATAATAATAAGAGAAATAACGATAATATCAACAGAAATAAGGATAGTAATAATAGAATGAGGATAATCATAACAGTTATACCCATATGAATAATAGTAGCAGGGATAATAATAATAGTAATAACGACAATATCAATAGTAATAAAGATAGTAATAATGGAATGAGGATAATAATAACAGTCTCACCGATAATAAAAAGAGAAACAACGATAATATCAACAGAAATAAGTATAGTAGTAATAGAATGAGGATAATAATAACAGTTATAGCCATATGAATAATAGTAGTAGGGATAATAATAATAATAATAACGACAATATCAATAGTAATAAAGATAGTGATAATGGAATGAGGATAATCATAACAGGCTCAGCGATAATAATAAGAGAAATAACGATAATATCAACAGAAATATGGATAGTAATAATAGTATGAGGATAATAATAACAGTTATAGCGATATGAATAATAGTAGCGGGGGTAATAATAATAGTAATAACGACAATATCAATAGTAATAAAGATAGTAATAATGGAAGGACGATAATCATAACAGGCTCAGCGACAATAATAAGAGAAATAACGATAAGATCAACAGAAATATGGATAGTAATAATAGAATGAGGATAATAATAACAGTTATAGCGATATGAATAATGGTAGCGGGGATAATAATAATAGTAATAACGACAATATCAATAGTAATAAAGATAGTAATAATGGAATGAGGATAATCATAACAGGCTCAGCGATAATAATAAGAGAAATAACGATAATATCAACAGAAATATGGATAGTAATAATAGAATGAGGATAATAATAACAGTTATAGCATAATGAATAATAATAATGGGGATAATAATAATAGCAATAACGACAATATCAATAGTAATAAAGATGGTAATAATGGAATGAGGATAATGATAACAGTATCAGCGAGAATAATACCAAAAATACCGATAATATCAACAGAAATAAGGATAGCAATAATAGAATGAGGACAATAATAGCAGTTATAGCGATATGAATAATAGTAGCGGGGATAATAATAATAGTAATAACGACAATATCAATAGTAATAAAGATAGTAATAATGGAATGAGGATAATCATAACAGGCTCAGCGATAATAATAAGAGAAAAAACGATAATATCGACAGAAATAAGGATAGTAATAATAGAAGTGTGATAATAATAACAGTTATAGCCATATGAATAATAGTAGTAGGAATTATAATAATAGTAATAACGACACTATCAATAGTAATAAAGGTAGTAATAATGGAATGAGGCTAATAATAATAATAGTCTCACCGATAATAAAAAGAGAAGCAACGATAATATCAACAGAAATAAGGATAGTAATAATAGAATGAGGATAATAATAAAAGTCATAGCAATATGAATAATAGTAGCGGGGGTAATAATAATAGTAATAACGACAATATCAATAGTAATAAAGATAGTAATAATGGAAGGACGATAATCATAACAGGCTCAGCGACAATAATAAGAGAAATAACGATAAGATCAACAGAAATATGGATAGTAATAATAGAATGAGGATAATAATAACAGTTATAGCGATATGAATAATAGTAGCGGGGATAATAATAATAGTAATAACGACAATATCAATAGTAATAAAGATAGTAATAATGGAATGAGGATAATCATAACAGGCTCAGCGATAATAATAAGAGAAATAACGATAATATCAACAGAAATATGGATAGTAATAATAGAATGAGGATAATAATAACAGTTATAGCGATATGAATAATAGTAGCGGGGATAATAATAATAGTAATAACAACAATATCAATAGTAATAAAGATAGTAATAATGGAATGAGCATAATCATAACAGGCTCAGCGACAATAATAACAAAAACACCGAAAATACCAACAGAAATAAGGATAGCAATAATAGAATGAGGATAATAATAACAGTTATATCCATATGAATGATAGTAGTAGGGATAATAATAATAGTAATAACGACAATATCAATTGTAATAAAGATAATAATAATGGAATGACGACAATCATAACAGGCTCAGCGATAATAATAAGAGAAATAACGATAATATCAACAGAAATAAGGATAGTAATAATAGAATAAGGATAATAATAACAGTTATAGTGATATGAATAATAGTAACGGGGATAATAATAATAGTAATAACGACAATATCAATAGTAATAAAGATAGTAATAATGGAATGAGGCTAATAATAATAATAGTCTCACCTATAATAAAAAGGGAAACAACGATAATATCAACTGAAATAAGGATAGTAATAATAGTATGAGGATAATAATAACAGTTATAGCCATATGAATAATAGTAGTAGGGATAATAATAATAATAATAACGACAATATCAGTAGTAATAAAGATAGTAATAATGGAATGAGGATAATCATAACAGGCTCAGCGATAATAATAAGAGAAATAACGATAATATCAACAGAAATATGGATAGTAATAATAGAATGAGGATAATAATAACAGTTATAGCGATATGAATAATAGTAACGGGGATAATAATAATAGTAGTAACGACAATATCAATAGTAATAAAGATAGTAATAATGGAATGAGGATAATCATAACAGGCTCAGCGATAATAATAACAGAAATAACGGTAATATGAACATAAATAAGGATAGTAATAATAGAATGAGGATAATAATAACAGTTATAGCGATATGAATAATAGTAGCGTGGATAATAATAATAGTAATAACGACAATATCAATGGTAATAAAGATAGTAATAATGGAAGGACGATAATCATAACAGGCTCAGCGATAATAATAAGAGAAATAACGATAATATCAACAGAAATATGGATAGTAATAATAGAATGAGGATAATAATAACAGTTATAGCGATATGAATAATAGTAGCGGGGATAATAATAATAGTAATAACAACAATATCAATAGTAATAAAGATAGTAATAATGGAATGAGGACAATCATACCAGGCACAGCGATAATAACAAGAGAAATAACGGTAATGTCAATAGAAATAAGGATAGTAATAATAGAATTGAGATAATAATAACAGTTATAGCCATATGAATAATAGTAGTAGGAATTATAATAATAGTAATAACGACAATATCAATAGTAATAAAGGTAGTAATAATGGAATGAGGCTAATAATAATGATAGTCTCACCGATAATAAAAAGAGAAGCAACGATAATATCAACAGAAATAAGGATAGTAATAATAGAATGAGGATAATATTAACAGATATAGCCATACGAATAACAGTAGTAGGAATAATAATAATAGCAATAACGATAATATCAATTGTAATAAAGATAGTTATAATGGAATGAGGATAATGATAACAGTGTCGGCGACAATAATAACAAAAATACCGATAATATCA
This sequence comes from Megachile willughbiella, assembly GCA_945859595.2. NCBI lineage: Eukaryota > Metazoa > Arthropoda > Insecta > Hymenoptera > Megachilidae > Megachile > Megachile willughbiella. The sequence continues at coordinate 258,535 of CAMAOD020000270.1, forward strand.
ACAGAAATAAGGACAGCAATAATAGAATGAGGATAATAATAACAGTTATAGCATAATGAATAATAATAGTGGGGATAATAATAATAGCAATAACGACAATGTCAATAGCAGTAAAGATCGTAATAATGGAATGAGGCTAATCATAACAGGCACAGTGATAATAATAAGAGAAATAACGATAATATCAACAGAAATACGGATAGTAATAATAGAATGAGGATAATAATAACAGTTATAGCGATATGAATAATAGTAGCGGGGATAATAATAATAGTAATAACGACAATATCAATAGTAATAAAGATGGTAATAATGGAATGAGGTTAATAATAACAGGCTCAGCGATAATAATAAGAGAAAAAACGATAATATCAATTGTAATAAAGATAGTTATAATGGAATGAGGATAATGATAACAGTGTCGGCGACAGTAATAACAAAAATACCGATAATGTCAATAGAAATAAGGATAGTAATAATAGAATGAGGATAATAATAACAGTTATAGCAATATGAATAATAGTAGCGGGGGTAATAATAATAGTAATAACGACAATATCAATAGTAATAAAGATAGTAATAATGGAAGGACGATAATCATAACAGGCTCAGCGACAATAATAAGAGAAATAACGATAAGATCAACAGAAATATGGATAGTAATAATAGAATGAGGATAATAATAACAGTTATAGCGATATGAATAATAGTAGCGGGGATAATAATAATAGTAATAACGACAATATCAATAGTAATAAAGATAGTAATAATGGAATGAGGATAATCATAACAGGCTCAGCGATAATAATAAGAGAAATAACGATAATATCAACAGAAATATGGATAGTAATAATAGAATGAGGATAATAATAACAGTTATAGCATAATGAATAATAATAATGGGGATAATAATAATAGTAATAACGACAATATCAATAGTAATAAAGATGGTAATAATGGAATGAGGATAATGATAACAGTGTCAGCGAGAATAATACCAAAAATACCGATAATATCAACAGAAATAAGGATAGCAATAATAGAATGAGGACAATAATAGCAGTTATAGCGATATGAATAATAGTAGCGGGGATAATAATAATAGTAATAACGACAATATCAATAGTAATAAAGATAGTAATAATGGAATGAGGATAATCATAACAGGCTCAGAGATAATAATAAGAGAAAAAACGATAATATCGACAGAAATAAGGATAGTAATAATAGAAGTGAGATAATAATAACAGTTATAGCCATATGAATAATAGTAGTAGGAATTATAATAATAGTAATAACGACAATATCAATAGTAATAAAGGTAGTAATAATGGAATGAGGCTAATAATAATAATAGTCTCACCGATAATAAAAAGAGAAGCAACGATAATATCAACAGAAATAAGGATAGTAATAATAGAATGAGGTTAATAATAACAGTCATAGCAATATGAATAATAGTAGCGGGGGTAATAATAATAGTAATAACGACAATATCAATAGTAATAAAGATAGTAATAATGGAAGGACGATAATCATAACAGGCTCAGCGACAATAATAAGAGAAATAACGATAAGATCAACAGAAATATGGATAGTAATAATAGAATGAGGATAATAATAACAGTTATAGCGATATGAATAATAGTAGCGGGGATAATAATAATAGTAATAACGACAATATCAATAGTAATAAAGATAGTAATAATGGAATGAGGATAATCATAACAGGCTCAGCGATAATAATAAGAGAAATAACGGTAATATCAACAGAAATAAGGATAGTAATAATAGAATGAGGATAATAATAACAGTTATAGCAATATGAATAATAGTAGTAGGAATTATAATAATAGTAATAACGACAATATCAATAGTAATAAAGGTAGTAATAATGGAATGAGGCTAATAATAATAATAGTCTCACCGATAATAAAAAGAGAAGCAACGATAATATCAACAGAAATAAGGATAGTAGTAATAGTATGAGGATAATAATAACAGTTATAGCCATGTGAATTATAGTAGCAGGGATAATAATAATAATAATAACGACAATATCAATAGTAATAAAGATAGTAATAATGGAATGAGGATAATCACAACAGGCTCAGCGATAATAATAAGAGAAATAACGATAAGATCAACAGAAATATGGGTAGTAATAATAGAATGAGGATGATAATAACAGTTATAGCCATATGAATAATAGTAGTAGGGATAATAATAATAATAATAATAACGACAATATCAATAGTAATAAAGATAGTGATAATGGAATGAGGATAATCATAACAGGCTCAGCGATAATAATAAGAGAAATAACGATAATATCAACAGAAATATGGATAGTAATAATAGTATGAGGATAATAATAACAGTTATAGCGATATGAATAATAGTAGCGGGGATAATAATAATAGTAATAACGACAATATCAATAGTAATAAAGATAGTAACAATGGAATAAGGATAATCATAACAGGCACAGCGATAATAACAAGAGAAATAACGGTAATGTCAACAGAAATAAGGATAGTAATAATAGAATGAGGATAATAATAACAGTTATAGCGATATGAATAATAGTAACGGGGATAATAATAATAGTAGTAACGACAATATCAATAGTAATAAAGATGGTAATAATGGAATGAGGATAATGATAACAGTGTCAGCGAGAATAATACCAAAAATACCGATAATATCAACAGAAATAAGGATAGCAATAATAGAATGAGGACAATAATAGCAGTTATAGCGATATGAATAATAGTAGCGGGGATAATAATAATAGTAATAACGACAATATCAATAGTAATAAAGATAGTAATAATGGAATGAGGATAATCATAACAGGCTCAGCGATAATAATAAGAGAAAAAACGATAATATCGACAGAAATAAGGATAGTAATAATAGAAGTGAGATAATAATAACAGTTATAGCCATATGAATAATAGTAGTAGGAATTATAATAATAGTAACAACGACAATATCAATAGTAATAAAGGTAGTAATAATGGAATGAGGCTAATAATAATAATAGTCTCACCGATAATAAAAAGAGAAGCAACGATAATATCAACAGAAATAAGGATAGTAATAATAGAATGAGGATAATATTAACAGATATAGCCATACGAATAACAGTAGTAGGAATAATAATAATAGCAATAACGATAATATCAATTGTAATAAAGATAGTTATAATGGAATGAGGATAATGATAACAGTGTCGGCGACAATAATAACAAAAATACCGATAATATCAACAGAAATAAGGATAGCAATAATAGAATGAGGATAATAATAACAGTTATAGCATAATGAATAATAATAGTGGGGATAATAATAATAGCAATAACGACAATGTCAATAGCAGTAAAGATCGTAATAATGGAATGAGGCTAATCATAACAGGCACAGTGATAATAATAAGAGAAATAACGATAATATCAACAGAAATACGGATAGTAATAATAGAATGAGGATAATAATAACAGTTATAGCGATATGAATAATAGTAGCGGGGATAATAATAATAGTAATAACGACAATATCAATAGTAATAAAGATAGTAATAATGGAATGAGGATAATCATAACAGGCTCAGCGACAATAATAACAAAAATACCGATAATACCAACAGAAATAAGGATAGCAATAATAGAATGAGGATAATAATTACAGTTATAGCCATATGAATGATAGTAGTATGGATAATAATAATAGTAATAACGACAATGCCAATTGTAACAAAGATAGTATTAATGGAATGACGACAATCATAACAGGCTCAGCGATAATAATAATAGCAATAACGACAATGTCAATAGTAATAAAGATCGTAATAATGGAATGAGGCTAATCATAACAGGCTCAGCGATAATAATAAGAGAAATAACGATAATATCAACAGAAATAAGGATAGTAATAATAGAATGAGGATAATAATAACAGTTATAGCCATATGAATAATAGTAGTAGGGATAATAATAATAGTAATAACGACAATATCAATAGTAATAAAGATAGTAATAATGGAATGAGGATAATCATAACAGGCACAGTGATAATAATAAGAGAAATAACGATAATATCAACAGAAATATGGATAGTAATAATAGAATGAGGATAATAATAACAGTTATAGCATAATGAATAATAATAATGGGGATAATAATAATAGTAATAACGACAATATCAATAGTAATAAAGATGGTAATAATGGAATGAGGTTAATAATAACAGGCTCAGCGATAATAATAAGAGAAAAAACGATAATATCAATTGTAATAAAGATAGTTATAATGGAATGAGGATAATGATAACAGTGTCGGCGACAGTAATAACAAAAATACCGATAATGTCAATAGAAATAAGGATAGTAATAATAGAATGAGGATAATAATAACAGTTATAGCAATATGAATAATAGTAGCGGGGGTAATAATAATAGTAATAACGACAATATCAATAGTAATAAAGATAGTAATAATGGAAGGACGATAATCATAACAGGCTCAGCGACAATAATAAGAGAAATAACGATAAGATCAACAGAAATATGGATAGTAATAATAGAATGAGGATAATAATAACAGTTATAGCGATATGAATAATAGTAGCGGGGATAATAATAATAGTAATAACGACAATATCAATAGTAATAAAGATAGTAATAATGGAATGAGGATAATCATAACAGGCTCAGCGATAATAATAAGAGAAATAACGATAATATCAACAGAAATATGGATAGTAATAATAGAATGAGGATAATAATAACAGTTATAGCATAATGAATAATAATAATGGGGATAATAATAATAGTAATAACGACAATATCAATAGTAATAAAGATGGTAATAATGGAATGAGGATAATGATAACAGTGTCAGCGAGAATAATACCAAAAATACCGATAATATCAACAGAAATAAGGATAGCAATAATAGAATGAGGACAATAATAGCAGTTATAGCGATATGAATAATAGTAGCGGGGATAATAATAATAGTAATAACGACAATATCAATAGTAATAAAGATAGTAATAATGGAATGAGGATAATCATAACAGGCTCAGCGATAATAATAAGAGAAAAAACGATAATATCGACAGAAATAAGGATAGTAATAATAGAAGTGAGATAATAATAACAGTTATAGCCATATGAATAATAGTAGTAGGAATTATAATAATAGTAATAACGACAATATCAATAGTAATAAAGGTAGTAATAATGGAATGAGGCTAATAATAATAATAGTCTCACCGATAATAAAAAGAGAAGCAACGATAATATCAACAGAAATAAGGATAGTAATAATAGAATGAGGTTAATAATAACAGTCATAGCAATATGAATAATAGTAGCGGGGGTAATAATAATAGTAATAACGACAATATCAATAGTAATAAAGATAGTAATAATGGAAGGACGATAATCATAACAGGCTCAGCGACAATAATAAGAGAAATAACGATAAGATCAACAGAAATATGGATAGTAATAATAGAATGAGGATAATAATAACAGTTATAGCGATATGAATAATAGTAGCGGGGATAATAATAATAGTAATAACGACAATATCAATAGTAATAAAGATAGTAATAATGGAATGAGGATAATCATAACAGGCTCAGCGATAATAATAAGAGAAATAACGGTAATATCAACAGAAATAAGGATAGTAATAATAGAATGAGGATAATAATAACAGTTATAGCAATATGAATAATAGTAGTAGGAATTATAATAATAGTAATAACGACAATATCAATAGTAATAAAGGTAGTAATAATGGAATGAGGATAATCATAACAGGCCCAGCGATAATAATAAGAGAAATAACGGTAATATCAACAGAAATAAGGATAGTAATAATAGAATTGAGATAATAATAACAGTTATAGCCATATGAATAATAGTAGTAGGAATTATAATAATAGTAATAACGACAATATCAATAGTAATAAAGGTAGTAATAATGGAATGAGGCTAATAATAATAATAGTCTCACCGATAATAAAAAGAGAAGCAACGATAATATCAACAGAAATAAGGATAGTAGTAATAGTATGAGGATAATAATAACAGTTATAGCCATGTGAATTATAGTAGCAGGGATAATAATAATAATAATAACGACAATATCAATAGTAATAAAGATAGTAATAATGGAATGAGGATAATCACAACAGGCTCAGCGATAATAATAAGAGAAATAACGATAAGATCAACAGAAATATGGGTAGTAATAATAGAATGAGGATGATAATAACAGTTATAGCCATATGAATAATAGTAGTAGGGATAATAATAATAATAATAACGACAATATCAATAGTAATAAAGATAGTGATAATGGAATGAGGATAATCATAACAGGCTCAGCGATAATAATAAGAGAAATAACGATAATATCAACAGAAATATGGATAGTAATAATAGTATGAGGATAATAATAACAGATATAGCGATATGAATAATAGTAGCGGGGATAATAATAATAGTAATAACGACAATATCAATAGTAATAAAGATAGTAATAATGGAATAAGGATAATCATAACAGGCACAGCGATAATAACAAGAGAAATAACGGTAATGTCAACAGAAATAAGGATAGTAATAATAGAATGAGGATAATAATAACAGTTGTAGCAATATGAATAATAGTAGCGGGGGTAATAATAATAGTAATAACGACAATATCAATAGTAATAAAGATAGTAATAATGGAAGGACGATAATCATAACAGGCTCAGCGACAATAATAAGAGAAATAACGATAAGATCAACAGAAATATGGATAGTAATAATAGAATGAGGATAATAATAACAGTTATAGCGATATGAATAATAGTAGCGGGGATAATAATAATAGTAATAATGACAATATCAATAGTAATAAAGATAGTAATAATGGAATGAGGATAATCATAACAGGCTCAGCGATAATAATAAGAGAAATAACGGTAATATCAACAGAAATAAGGATAGTAATAATAGAATGAGGATAATAATAACAGTTATAGCAATATGAATAATAGTAGTAGGAATTATAATAATAGTAATAACGACAATATCAATAGTAATAAAGGTAGTAATAATGGAATGAGGCTAATAATAATAATAGTCTCACCGATAATAAAAAGAGAAGCAACGATAATATCAACAGAAATAAGGATAGTAGTAATAGTATGAGGATAATAATAACAGTTATAGCCATATGAATTATAGTAGCAGGGATAATAATAATAATAATAACGACAATATCAATAGTAATAAAGATAGTAATAATGGAATGAGGATAATCACAACAGGCTCAGCGATAATAATAAGAGAAATAACGATAAGATCAGCAGAAATATGGGTAGTAATAATAGAATGAGGATGATAATAACAGTTATAGCCATATGAATAATAGTAGTAGGGATAATAATAATAATAATAACGACAATATCAATAGTAATAAAGATAGTAATAATGGCATGAGGATAATCATAACAGGCTCAGCGATAATAATAAGAGAAATAACGATAATATCAACAGAAATAAGGATAGTAATAATAGAATGAGGATAATCATAACAGTTATACCCATATGAATAATAGTAGCAGGGGTAATAATAATAGTAATAACGACAATATCAATAGTAATAAAGATAGTAATAATGGAATGAGGATAATAATAACAGTCTCACCGATAATAAAAAGAGAAACAACGATAATATTAACAGAAATAAGTATAGTAGTAATGGAATGGGGATAATAATAACAGTTATAGCCATATGAATAATAGTAGTAGGAATAATAATAATAGAAATAACGACAATATCAATAGTAATGAAGATAGTTATAATGGAATGAGGATAATGATAACAGTGTCAGCGAGAATAATACCAAAAATACCGATAATATCAACAGAAATAAGGATAGCAATAATAGAATGAGGATAATAATAGCAGTTATAGCGATATGAATAATAGTAACGGGGATAATAATAATAGTAATAACGACAATATCAATAGTAATAAAGATAGTAATAATGGAATGCGGATAATCATAACAGGCTCAGCGATAATAATAAGAGAAATAACGATAATATCAACAGAAATAAGGATAGTAATAATAGAATTGAGATAATAATAACAGTTATAGCCATATGAATAATAGTAGTAGGGATAATAATAATAATAATAACGACAATATCAATAGTAATAAAGATAGTAATAATGGCATGAGGATAATCATAACAGGCTCAGCGATAATAATAAGAGAAATAACGATAATATCAACAGAAATATGGATAGTAATAATAGAATGAGGATAACAATAACAGTTATTGCGATATGAATAATAGTAGCGGGGATAATAATAATAGTAATAACGACAATATCAATAGTAATGAAGATAGTTATAATGGAATGAGGATAATGATAACAGTGTCAGCGAGAATAATACCAAAAATACCGATAATATCAACAGAAATAAGGATAGCAATAATAGAATGAGGATAATAATAGCAGTTATAGCGATATGAATAATAGTAACGGGGATAATAATAATAGTAATAACGACAATATCAATAGTAATAAAGATAGTAATAATGGAATGAGGATAATCATAACAGGCTCACCGATAATAAAAAGAGAAGCAACGATAATATCAACAGAAATAAGGATAGTAATAATAGTATGAGGATGATAATAACAGTTATAGCCATATGAATAATAGTAGTAGGGATAATAATAATAATAATAACGACAATATCAATAGTAATAAAGATAGTAATAATGGAATGAGGATTATCATAACAGGCTCAGCGATAATAATAAGAGAAATAACGATAATACCAACAGAAATAAGGATAGTAATAATAGAAGGAGGATAATATTAACAGATATAGCCATACGAATAACAGTAGTAGGAATAATAATAATAGTAATAACGACAATATCAATAGTAATAAAGGTAGTAATAATGAAATGAGGATAATCACAACAGGCTCAGCGATAATAATAAGAGAAATAACGATAAGATCAACAGAAATATGGGTAGTAATAATAGAATGAGGATGATAATAACAGTTATAGCCATATGAATAATAGTAGTAGGGATAATAATAATAATAATAACGACAATATCAATAGTAATAAAGATAGTGATAATGGAATGAGGATAATCATAACAGGCTCAGCGATAATAATAAGAGAAATAACGATAATATCAACAGAAATATGGATAGTAAGAATAGTATGAGGATAATAATAACAGTTATAGCGATATGAATAATAGTAGCGGGGATAATAATAATAGTAATAACGACAATATCAATAATAATAAAGATAGTAATAACGGAATGAGGACAATCATAACAGGCACAGCGATAATAACAAGAGAAGTAACGGTAATGTCAACAGAAATATGGATAGTAATAATAGAATGAGGATAATAATAACAGTTATAGCATAATGAATAATAATAATGGGGATAATAATAATAGTAATAACGACAATATCAATAGTAATAAAGATGGTAATAATGGAATGAGGATAATGATAACAGTGTCAGCGAGAATAATACCAAAAATACCGATAATATCAACAGAAATAAGGATAGCAATAATAGAATGAGGACAATAATAGCAGTTATAGCGATATGAATAATAGTAGCGGGGATAATAATAATAGTAATAACGACAATATCAATAGTAATAAAGATAGTAATAATGGAATGAGGATAATCATAACAGGCTCAGCGATAATAATAAGAGAAACAACGATAATATCGACAGAAATAAGGATAGTAATAATAGAAGTGAGATAATAATAACAGTTATAGCCATATGAATAATAGTAGTAGGAATTATAATAATAGTAATAACGACAATATCAATAGTAATAAAGGTAGTAATAATGGAATGAGGCTAATAATAATAATAGTCTCACGGATAATAAAAAGAGAAGCAACGATAATATCAACAGAAATAAGGATAGTCATAATAGAATGAGGATAATATTAACAGATATAGCCATACGAATAACAGTAGTAGGAATAATAATAATAGCAATAACGATAATATTAATTGTAATAAAGATAGTTATAATGGAATGAGGATAATGATAACAGTGTCGGCGACAATAATAGCAAAAATACCGATAATATCAACAGAAATAAGGATAGCAATAATAGAATGAGGATAATAATAACAGTTATAGCATAATGAATAATAATAGTGGGGATAATAATAATAGCAATAACGACAATGTCAATAGCAATAAAGATCGTAATAATGGAATGAGGCTAATCATAACAGGCACAGTGATAATAATAAGAGAAATAACGATAATATCAACAGAAATACGGATAGTAATAATAGAATGAGGATAATAATAACAGTTATAGCGATATGAATAATAGTAGCGGGGATAATAATAATAGTAATAACGACAATATCAATAGTAATAAAGATAGTAATAATGGAATGAGGATAATCATAACAGGCTCAGCGACAATAATAACAAAAATACCGATAATACCAACAGAAATAAGGATAGCAATAATAGAATGAGGATAATAATTACAGTTATAGCCATATGAATGATAGTAGTATGGATAATAATAATAGTAATAACGACAATGCCAATTGTAACAAAGATGGTATTAATGGAATGACGACAATCATAACAGGCTCAGCGATAATAATAATAGCAATAACGACAATGTCAATAGCAATAAAGATCGTAATAATGGAATGAGGCTAATCATAACAGGCACAGTGATAATAATAAGAGAAATAACGATAATATCAACAGAAATATGGATAGTAGTAATAGTATGAGGATAATAATAACAGTTATAGCCATATGAATTATAGAAGCAGGGATAATAATAATAATAATAACGACAATATCAATAGTAAGAAAGATAGTAATAATGGCATGAGGATAATCATAACAGGCTCAGCGATAATAATAAGAGAAATAACGATAATATCAACAGAAATATGGATAGTAATAATAGAATGAGGATAACAATAACAGTTATTGCGATATGAATAATAGTAGCGGGGATAATAATAATAGTAATAACGACAATATCAATAGTAATGAAGATAGTTATAATGGAATGAGGATAATGATAACAGTGTCAGCGAGAATAATAAGAGAAATAACGATAATATCAACAGAAATAAGGATAGTAATAATAGAATTGAGATAATAATAACAGTTATAGCCATATGAATAATAGTAGTAGGAATTATAATAATAGTAATAACGACAATATCAATAGTAATAAAGGTAGTTATAATGGAATGAGGATAATAATAATAATAGTCTCACCGATAATATAAAGAGAAGCAACGATAATATCAACAGAAACAAGGATAGTAATAATAGTATGAGGATGATAATAACAGTTATAGCCATATGAATAATAGTAGTAGGGATAATAATAATAATAATAACGACAATATCAATAGTAATAAAGATAGTAATAATGGAATGAGGATTATCATAACAGGCTCAGCGATAATAATAAGAGAAATAACGATAATACCAACAGAAATAAGGATAGCAATGATAGAATGAGGATAATAATAACAGTTATAGCCATATGAATGATAGTAGTAGGGATAATAGTAATAGTAATAACGACAATATCAATTGTAATAAAGATAGTAATAATGGAATGACGATAATCATAACAGGCTCAGCGATAATAATAGGAGAAATAACGATAATATCAACAGAAATAAGGATAGTAATAATAGAATGAGGATAATATTAACAGATATAGCCATACGAATAACAGTAGCAGGAATAATAATAATAGCAATAACGATAATATCAATTGTAATAAAGATAGTTATAATGGAATGAGGGTAATGATAACAGTGTCGGCGACAATAATAACAAAAATACCGATAATATCAACAGAAATAAGGATAGTAATAATAGAATGAGGATAATAATAACAGTTATAGCAATATGAATAATAGTAGCGGGGGTAATAATAATAGTAATAACGACAATATCAATAGTAATAAAGATAGTAATAATGGAATGAGGATAATCATAACAGGCTCAGCGATAATAATAAGAGAAATAACGATAATGCCGACAGAAATAAGGATAGTAATAATAGAATGAGGATAATAATAACAGTTATAGCCATATGAATAATAGTAGCGGGGATAATAATAATAGTAATAACGACAATATCAATAGTAATAAAGATAGTAATAATGGAATGAGGATAATCATAACCGGCTCAGCGACAATAATAACAAAAATACCGATAATACCAACAGAAATAAGGATAGCAATAATAGAATGAGGTGTTATATCCTACTCCTCCCGTCATCATTATTGTTATTATTATAATTACAATTATTATTATTATTATTATTTTCACCATTATTATTATCATTATTATTATTATTATTATTATTATTAGTACTACTATTATTATTGTAATCGTCTCATTATAATCAAACAGCATAAGTGTAACCTTATAATAAGAATATGCAAGAACAGCACAATTCCATTCCCACAGTCCGACTGTCCTTTCCTGCTTACCTACCAGAAATCTCCCTCCCCTTCAGGCCAGAACTCCTAACCCTGATGTTTTCCTTATCAAGCGAGTACGAAGAGGCGACACTCTCGTAAAGCACTCCAATAGAGACAGTTCACTAAATATACGATTTTATACAATTTGAAACTGCGTGAATCAAGTTGATCTCCTCCGCACTTCCTTTAAATTGGGACTAGGACCCACATTTTCCTTGCGATCGTTATTCCGCCCGCTACATCGGCGGGGACATAACATATTTGGTGGCAGCGGTGTTGGGCGTCCCAAGTGCGAAGCAACTATTTCATCATCCGAAACGACCAGCATTCATAACGGGAGCATCACCATTTATCGGCTGGTCATCCCTACAACGATTCGGAATCAAAGGAGTCACCGTCTGGAGGACGCAAAGCAGTCTCTGTATCGCCGCCTGGACATCGACCTGCACGAGTCAACCAACCAGCCGCCGCGCGATCAAGCAAAACCACAGCGTTCTTCCACGACATGGTCACTCTAATATTCTACATTACTCTGTAAGTTTGCTATAAGAATTGACAATCATCTTATATAAACATTTAAGCGCGAATCCGAAATATTCAATCACACTATCAAAATGCCAAATACCGACGAATTAGCGGAACGATTATCCAATAGGCTAACATTTAGTGATAACGCGACATCGAGCAGAAATAGTGTACCGGCAACAGCCGATAATTTCTATAGCGTAAAGGAAGCCGCGGAATGTATACCGGTTTTCGATGGTTATAATATTCCTCCTAGTTCATTTATTCGTGCCTGCGAATCGGCCAACAGCCTAATCCGACCGTCAGACTCGGCATTTTTAGCGCGTGTAGTTAGAACCAAAATTCGCGGAGATGCTGATATTGCCTTGGGCTATCTGCCGTCTGACAATCTGCGCAATATGTTACTTGAAATAAAACGCGTGTACGTTCCAAGACAAAGCCAGTCTAAATGGCAAACCGAGTTAGCATTTGCAAGACAAGAAACGTGGGAGTCGCCCTTAGATTTCGGTAGACGAATCGAGAATATACAAAACCGAGCAAAAGAAGCTATTCGCGAAATCAATTCCCCCGATATAGCACGAGGTATGATATGCGGTCTCGAACAAAGCGCTCTGCAAAGTTTCATATCCCGCTTAAGGAGTACCGAATTAGAAAATAAAGTCGGATTTACATCACCCGCAAATCTAAAAGAGGCAATAGAAAATGCATGCGTTGCCTGGGAGCATGTAAAAAATAGACAAGCTAGATTTATGGCCCCACCTACATCATACGCGGCACGACTAGTCGATTGTCAATATTGCGGTAGATCAGACCACGAGTATCATACTTGCCCATACAGAAGAACATTCCTCAATCAAGCTGCCATAGACACCCACGAACCAACCTATCACACTCCCATTCCGACTTCATCGAACACACAATTTCCGCAACGACAGAACATATATTCGTATCCTAAGCAAACAGTCCCGCCCCAATCACTCCCACCACAATTTTACAATTATCAGGCACGACCCGTTAAAAATAATGTTTATAGACAGGCTTCACAACCCATAAAAAATTGTATTTACTGTAAGCGAAGCGGTCATGTGGTTGAAGAATGTCGAACACTAGAAAGGAATAAAAAATTTTGTACTCATTGCAGAATTAAAGGTCATACGACGGATGAATGTCGATCAAAAAATAATTTACGTCACGCACCAGTTCGTAGTATCAGTAACGAATATTCGGAACATTTAAACGAAACAAGCGTTTCTCAGACGGGCGAGCTGTGAAACCCAGACTGACAAAATCGCCCCTATCAACCTCCTTCAAAGCGCGCATTTACTCGGTCCGGGCATATAATGATAACACACCAACGATACTTTTAGAATCTAAACAGTTTCACGAATCGCAGCAAGAATTCCTTATTGACTCGGGGTCATGTGTCAATCTAATTAAACGTAACGTAGTGACACCAGATACACCATGTAATACGCGAAATAAAATCAAACTAAGAGGAATAACAACGGAAACAACGGAAACTTTAGCGGAAATTACAATGATAATCAACGATAACTCACACACTTTTCATATCATACCTGATTCATTCCCAATTAATCAAAAGGGCATTTTGGGGACAGACTTTTTAAGCAAGGAAAAAGCAACACTTTCATTCTTATCACAATCATTAACCTTAAGCAATAATACAACTGTACCTTTCCATAATAGAAACATAGTTATCCCCAGTCGGTCGGTTAAAGTTATCCCTGTGCGAATAGCAAACGCGGAAAAAATAGATATCGGAATTTTGGAAAAATTAAATTTAGGGGATAAGATATTCATTGGAGAATCTCTCGTCAAAAATACCAACGGAACAGCTTACGCTTATGCAGTTAACGCGAACGAAGTAGACGTAACTTTCCCAACACCATCAGCAATATTAACACACGTTGATGCGTCTGAATCCCAAGAAATTAGAAGCATCCCTACTGATAAGGCACGCAAAACGTTCCAGAGCATCAGCGAGTCGGAAAGGATGCAATCGAAAGTTCCCGCGAGTTACAGTTGCAACGATCCGGTATCAGTCCACCTTGCACATCCAGTACCAAGCACATGTATAGATAACGGTCGGCACGTGGCCCGTCTACAATATCAACCTAACGAGATTACGAATACTTCTCGCGGATCATCCGTCGACACGACGAACATAGCTGCAAATCCCAGAAACTTATCACAAACAGAAAGAGTCACTCAACTGCACGCGACCCTAAGATTAGACCACTTAAATTCAGAGGAAAAAGAAAACATCTTACAACTAACACAAAAATATAGCCACTTATTTTATTTACCAGGAGACAAACTTCCTGCAACTACATTAATAAAACACAGTATTCACACAACAGACGAAACACCAATCAATACTAAACAATATCGTCATCCACAGATACACAAAGACGAAATACAAAGACAAATAACAAAATTATTAAACGAAAATATCATACAACCGTCTTCTTCCCCCTATAATTCGCCAATTTGGGTAGTTCCGAAGAAACCGGATATCGAAGGGAACAAACAATGGAGAATGGTAGTGGACCTTCGTAAGTTGAATGAAAAAACCGTTGGGGATGCATACCCACTTCCAAATATCACAGATATCCTTGACCAACTCGGCAGTGCTAAATACTTTTCAACATTTGATTTAGCATCCGGGTTTCACCAGATACCCATGGATCCAAATCATGCACATAAGACAGCTTTTTCCACAACACATGGGCACTATCAGTACACGCGAATGCCTTTCGGGCTAAAAAACGCACCGGCGACATTTCAGAGGCTAATGAATCAAGTACTAATGGGATTAGACGTACTCGGATTTATCGACGACATAGTTATTTACGCACGATCTCTCGAAGAACATGACATAAAGTTTAGGAAACTTGCGGAACGCTTAGAAAACGCCGGACTCAAACTTCAACCAAACAAATGCGAGTTTTTAAGACGCGAGGTAGCCTATTTAGGACACAAAATTTCAGAAAATGGTGTACAGCCAAATCCCGAAAAAGTACGTGCCGTAAAAGAATTTCCCGTACCAAAAACCGAAAAGAACGTTAAAGAATTCTTAGGCCTTGTAGGTTACTATCGGCGATTTATACCAAATTTCGCGAAAATTGCAAAACCGTTAACTACCTTATTAAAAAAAAACGCTAAATTCCACTGGACTACTGAGCAACAGATAGCGTTCGAACAACTAAGAGACACGATATGCCAAGAACCACTTTTACAATACCCGGACCCTAAGAAACCATTCATTCTAACAACCGACGCATCAAAACATGCTCTGGGTGCAGTGTTAAGTCAAGGACCAATCGGCAAAGATTTACCCGTCGCATATGCCTCTCGCACTCTTAACAAAGCAGAAATAAACTATTCGGTCACAGAAAAGGAATTATTAGCTATCGTTTTCGCGGTAAAACACTTCAGACCATACCTGTACGGTAACACCTTTACATTAGTAACGGATCACAAACCACTTATATGGTTACAAAATGTCAGTGACCCATCGTCGCGATTACTACGCTGGCGGTTTATACTGGAAGAATATTCATATGACATCGTATACAAGCCCGGGAAAATTAATTTAAATGCAGACGCGCTCTCAAGAAATCCATACAATCCATTAACCATACTCCCTATTAATACCAAACGTCTTAGAACTACTACTTCGAGCACGAATACAGAAACTAAACACAATTACAACCTACGGGAAACTCCATATCGAAAAATACGCCAAGCTTCCAAAAAACAAAAAAAAGCATACGATAGTCTAACGAAAAGACCACGGTACACAAGTACGGATTCTTCGACGGAAAATACACACAAACATACGTATAATCTACGTAAGCGAACAAAAACGACACATCTATATCCTCGCAGAAAACGATCCTCAGACTCGGAATTATCAACTAATCCTCGATATAAAATTCCTCATTTAGACGCACTAACAAATACGGGAACGGATACGAACACAGACATAGACATAGATACGGATACAAATACAGATACTGACGATGAAACAGATATCGAAATTACGAACTCACACAAGAAACAGACAAATAGCACATACGAAACGATTACGATTGACAATACGAAATTACAACCAAAAGAAGATATAATTTCACCTCAAAACGTAGACTTTTATGAAATTTCTAAAAACAACAAACACGCAAACGACGAAGAAAGATTAAATACTGAAGAACCGATTTTAAATAACAACGAACCTACAGATATATCCACAGACGTACACAATGCGAACTTAAATAATAGCATCAGTGAGGATTCATTCGTACATGAAATTATTCAAACAAAAGCAGATGTACACTACCCCATCATTGATAACGACGAAAGGCTAAATGACACGTTAACTGCTGATCCTAGGACATTAATCGGACAAGAACAGAGTTGTAGGGATTACGCGGACTTTATTAGAAACTTTGCTAGTATAGCTACCACACCAAATGTTATAGTAACGAACGATACAATTTTTATGACTAACAGCGATTATGTACATTTTATATCGGCAGACGGCAAAAGCTCTACACCTACTGTAAAAACATTACTAGAGAAGGAATTGTTAAAGGAAAGCGATATCCAAAGTCAACCGCTCTCCATAGGAGAAGTAGTTTTAACAAAATCAAAAAATAAATACATCCTTAGTTTAGTAGTAAAGGACAGAGAACATGACACGCCAACACTAGAAAACCTATTTGAAACTTTAAATAATTTAAAACATGTCTGTATCAGGAAAAATATTAAATCCATCGCCGTCGCGGTAAAAGATGTAAGATTGAACCCATTCTACATGACACAAATACAAAACATGTTTCGTTATATATATAAAGATTGCGGGATAACTATAATGCTGTGTTTGGACAAAACAGTAACGCCTCATTTAGAAGACAGACTAGACATTATCCGCGAAAATCATGAATCTCCAATCGGAGGTCACAAAGGTATCGTTAAAACTTTTAATAGAATTCGCGAAAAATATTTTTGGCCCCGTATGAAAAAAGAAATCGAACAATTCATCAAGAAATGTAATAGTTGTCAAAGAAAGAAATTAGTTAGAATTAAAACCAAACAACCCATGGTTATCACAGATACACCAGTAGATGCATTCGAGAAGGTAGCCCTAGATATTGTGGGACCATTACCGACATCGAGAAACGGAAACAGATACATACTAACAGTACAATGTCATCTTACGAAATTTTGCGAAGCGTACGCACTTCCCGATATGACCGCACAAACTGTAGCAACGACTTTAGCAAAGGAATTCATAACTCGTTACGGCGCCCCTCGCTACATTTTAACAGATCAAGCTACTAATTTTATGAGTTCAACTATGAAACAATTAGCTAAATTATTTAAAATTAAACAGTTAAAAACCACTGCCTTTCATCCCCAAACGAACGGATCGTTAGAAAGAAGCCACGCAGTACTCATAGAATACTTAAAACACTATATCACAACGACCAGGGATTGGGACAGATGGATTAGGTTTGCCATATTCTCTTACAATACATCAATACACGTTAGCACAAAATATACGCCCCACGAATTAATTTTTGGAAAAAAAGCTCGCGTACCTTCTAGCTTTGATTACTTAGAGAAACATAACTTTACGTACGAAACATTTTTAGTAGACCTTACGACGCGATTAACAGAACTACGCAACCTTGCAACCGAAAACCTAAATAAAGCAAAACAAAATTCAAAGCTATACTATGATCGCAATGCCAACATACAAAAATTCGTACCAGGACAATCTGTTTATCTTCTAAACGAAAAAATAGGGAAACTAGATAATCAATACTCCGGTCCATACGTAATTAAAGATATTATTAATGATGTAAACGCTGTAATATACCTAACTCCAACAAGTACCAAGACGGTGCACACTAATAAACTTAAACACGCGTATGTTCCAGAGTCTCGTTACTGATGACACCAGCGCAAAGCAATTATTGACGCAATTTTTTTTTTATTTAGCTAAACAAGGCATGATTCATCCTAAAATAATCACTCCGATAGAACTTGCCGTTACAGTAAAAGAAATTCAAGCCTCAAATCCATCCAGAATTTTCCCAACTCCTTCAGAACCAAATTACATGGCAGAACTAATTAGAATTCCAAAAGTACAAGTGGCATACGCAAAAAGCCGACTTATTTATGTACTAGAAATCCCATTATTGACAATCAACATATTTAATTTATATAAATTAATACCAGTACTAATGGTACAAGAGCGTACTATGCGACACCATTGTAAATAGTAATAAGTACACACACACACCCGAAAACATTACACTGACACAAAGACACATGTATAAAATTCGCGACAGCTAAACAGATGTACAAACCAAAATACGCAACAAACATCATACAATCTATCGCAGAAAGATGCACACCCGTTAGGGTATACATCTTCCATTTTAAAGGGGGGGCGTGTTATATCTTACTCCTCCCGTCATCATTATTGTTATTATTATAATTACAATTATTATTATTATTATTATTTTCACCATTATTATTATCATCATTATTATTATTATTATTATTATTAGTACTACTATTATTATTGTAATCGTCTCATTATAATCAAACAGCATAAGTGTAACCTTATAATAAGAATATGCAAGAACAGCACAATTCCATTCCCACAGTCCGACTGTCCTTTCCTGCTTACCTACCAGAAATCTCCCTCCCCTTCAGGCCAGAACTCCTAACCCTGATGTTTTCCTTATCAAGCGAGTACGAAGAGGCGACACTCTCGTAAAGCACTCCAATAGAGACAGTTCACTAAATATACGATTTTATACAATTTGAAACTGCGTGAATCAAGTTGATCTCCTCCGCACTTCCTTTAAATTGGGACTAGGACCCACATTTTCCTTGCGATCGTTATTCCGCCCGCTACATCGGCGGGGACATAACAGAGGATAATAATTACAGTTATAGCCATATGAATGATAGTAGTATGGATAATAATAATAGTAATAACGACAATGTCAATTGTAACAAAGATAGTATTAATGGAATGACGACAATCATAACAGGCTCAGCGATAATAATAACAGAAATAACGATAATATCAACAGAAATAAGGATAGTAATAATGGAATGACGATAATCATAACAGGCTCAGCGATAATAATAGGAGAAATAACGATAATATCAACAGAAATAAGGATAGTAATAATAGAATGAGGACAATATTAACAGATATAGCCATACGAATAACAGTAGTAGGAATAATAATAATAGCAATAACGATAATATCAATTGTAATAAAGATAGTTATAATGGAATGACGATAATGATAACAGTGTCGGCGACAATAATAACAAAAATACCGATAATATCAACAGAAATAAGGATAGCAATAATAGAATGAGGATAATAATAAAAGTTATAGCATAATGAATAATAATAGTGGGGATAATAATAATAGCAATAACGACAATGTCAATAGTAATAAAGATCGTAATAATGGAATGAGGCTAATCATAACAGGCTCAGCGATAATAATAAGAGAAATAACGATAATATCAACAGAAATAAGGATAGTAATAATAGAATGAGGATAATAATAACAGTTATAGCATAATGAATAATAATAATGGGGATAATAATAATAGTAATAACGACAATATCAATAGTAATAAAGATAGTTATAATGGAATGAGGATAATGATAACAGTGTCAGCGACAATAATAACAAAAATACCGATAATATCAACAGAAATAAGGATAGCAATAATAGAATGAGGATAATAATAACAGTTATAGCATAATGAATAATAATAGTGGGGATAATAATAATAGCAATAACGACAATGTCAATAGCAATAAAGATCGTAATAATGGAATGAGGCTAATCATAACAGGCACAGTGATAATAATAAGAGAAATAACGATAATATCAACAGAAATATGGATAGTAATAATAGAATGAGGATAATAATAACACTTATAGCCATATGAATTATAGTAGCAGGGATAATAATAATAATAATAACAACAATATCAATAGTAATAAAGATAGTAATAATGGAATGAGGATAATCGCAACAGGCTCAGCGATAATAATAAGAGAAATAACGATAAGATCAACAGAAATATGGGTAGTAATAATAGAATGAGGATAATAATAACAGTTATAGCGATATGAATAATAGTAGCGGGGATAATAATAATAGTAATAACGACAATATCAATAGTAATAAAGATAGTTATAATGGAATGAGGATAATCATAACAGGCTCAGCGATAATAATAAGAGAAATAACGATAATATCAACAGAAATATGGATAGTAATAATAGAATGAGGATAATAATAACAGTTATAGCGATATGAATAATAGTAGCGGGGATAATAATAATAGTAATAACGACAATATCAATAGTAATAAAGATAGTAATAATGGAATGAGGATAATCATAACAGGCTCAGCGACAATAATTAGAGAAATAATGATAATACCAACAGAAATAAGGATAGCAATAATAGAATGAGGATAATAATAACAGTTATAGCCATATGAATAATAGTAGCGGGGATAATAATAATAGTAATAACGACAATATCAATGGTAATAAAGATAGTAATAATGGAATGAGGATAATCATAACAGGCTCAGCGATAATAATAAGAGAAATAACGATAACATCAACAGAAATAAGGATAGTAATAATAGAATGAGGATAATAATAAGAGTTATAGCGATGTGAATAATAGTAGCGGGGATAATAATAATAGTAATAAGGACAATATGAATAGTAATAAAGATAGTAATAATGGAATGAGGATAATCATAACAAGCTCAGCGATAATAATAAGAGAAATAACGGTAATATCAACAGAAATAAGGATAGTAATAATAGAATGAGGATAATAATAACAGTTATAGCATAATGAATAATAGTAGCGGGGATAATAATGACAGTAATAACGACAATATCAATAGTAATAAAGGTAGTAATAATGGAATGAGGAAAATCATAACAGCTCAGCGATAATAATAAGAGAAATAACGATAATATCAACAGAAATAAGGACAGTAATAATAGAATGAGGATAATAATAACAGTTATAGCGATATGAATAATAGTAGCGGGGATAATAATAATAGTAATAACGACAATATCAATAGAAATAAAGATAGTAATAATGGAATGAGTATAATCATAACAGGCTCAGCGATAATAATAAGAGAAATAACGATAATATCAACAGAAATAAGGATAGTAATAATAGTATGAGGATAATAATAACAGTTATAGCCATATGAAAAATAGTAGCGGGGAGACTAATAATAGTAATAACGACAATATCAATAGTAATAAAGGTAGTAATAATGGAATGAGGATAATAATAATAGTCTCACCGATAATAAAAGAGAAACAACGATAATATCAACAGAAATAATGATAGTAATAATAGAATGAGGATAATATTAACAGTTATAGCCATACGAATAACAGTGGTAGGAATAATAGTAATAGCAATAACGATAATATCAATGGTAATAAAGATAGTTATAATGGAATGAGGATAATGATAACAGTGTCAGCGAGAATAATACCAAAAATACCGATAATATCAACAGAAATAAGATTTGCAATAATAGAATGAGGATAATAATAACAGTTATAGCATAATGAATAATAATAGTGGGGATAATAATAATAGCAATAACGACAATGTCAATAGTAATAAAGATCGTAATAATGGAATGAGGATAATCATAACAGGCTCAGCGATAATAATAAGAGAAATAACGATAATATCAACAGAAATAAGGATAGTAATAATAGAATGAGGATAATAATAACAGTTATAGCCATATGAATAATAGTAGTAGGAATAATAATAATAGAAATAACGACAATATCAATAGTAATGAAGATAGTTATAATGGAATGAGGATAATGATAAGAGTGTCAGCGAGAATAATACCAAAAATACCGATAATATCAACAAAAATAAGGATAGAAGTAATAGAATGAGGATAATAATAACAGTTATAGCGATGAGAATAATAGTAGCGGGGATAATGATAATAGTAATAACGACAATATCAATAGTAATAAAGATAGTAATAATGGAATGAGGATAATCATAACAGGTTCAGCGATAATAATAAGAGAAATAACGATAATATCAACAGAAATAAGGATAGTAATAGTAGAATGAGGATAATAATAACAGTTATAGCCATATGAATAATAGTAGTAGGGATAATAATAATTGTAATGACGACATTATCAATAGTAATAAAGGTAGTAATAATGGAATGAGGATAATAATAATAGTCTCACCGATAATAAAAAGAGAAACAACGATAATATCAACAGAAATAATGATAGTAATAATAGAATGAGGATAATATTAACAGTTATAGCCATACGAATAACAGTGGTAGGAATAATAGTAATAGCAATAACGATAATATCAATGGTAATAAAGATAGTTATAATGGAATGAGAATAATGATAACAGTGTCAGCGAGAATAATACAAAAAATACCGATAATATCAACAGAAATAAGATTTGCAATAATAGAATGAGGATAATAGTAGCAGTTATAGCGATATGAATAATAGTAGTAGGG
The DNA here is from genome assembly GCA_945859595.2 of Megachile willughbiella. Taxonomy (NCBI): domain Eukaryota; kingdom Metazoa; phylum Arthropoda; class Insecta; order Hymenoptera; family Megachilidae; genus Megachile; species Megachile willughbiella. Next base: position 282,303 of record CAMAOD020000270.1, read on the forward strand.
ATAATAATAATAGTAATAACGACAATATCAATAGTAATAAAGATAGCTATAATGGAATGAGGATAATGATAACAGTGTCAGTGACAATAATCACAAAAATACCGATAATATCAACAGAAATAAGGATAGCAATAATAGAATGAGGATAATAATAACAGTTATAGCATAATGAATAATAATAGTGGGGATAATAATAATAGCAATAACGACAATGTCAATAGTAATAAAGATCGTAATAATGGAATGAGGATAATCATAACAGGCTCAGCGATAATAATAAGAGAAATAACGATAATATCAACAGAAATAAGGATAGTAATAATAGAATGAGGATAATAATAACAGTTATAGCCATATGAATAATAGTGGTAGGGATAATAATAATAGTAATAACGACAATATGAATAGTAATAAAGATAGTAATAATGGAATGAGGATAATCATAACAGGCTCAGCGATAATAATAAGAGAAATAACGATAATATCAACAGAAATATGGATAGTAATAATAGAATGAGGATAATAATAACTGTTATAGCGATATGAATAATAGTAGCGGGGATAACAATAATAGTAATAACGACAATATCAATAGTAATAAAGATAGTAATAATGGAATGAGGGTAATCATAACAGGCTCAGCGATAATAATAAGAGAAATAACGATAATATCAACAGAAATAAGGATAGTAATAATAGAATTGAGATAATAATAACAGTTATAGCCATACGAATAATAGTAGTAGGAATTATAATAATAGTAATAACGACAATATCAATAGTAATAAAGATAGTTATAATGGAATGAGGGTAATGATAACAGTGTCAGCGATAATAATAACAAAAATACCGATAATATCAACAGAAATAAGGATAGTAATAATGGAATGAGGCTAATAATAATAATAGTCTCACCGATAATAAAAAGAGATGCAACGATAATATCAACAGAAATAAGGATAGTAATAATAGTATGAGGATAATAATAACAGTTATAGCCATATGAATTATAGTAGCAGGGATAATAATAATAATAATAAGGACAATATCAATAGTAATAAAGATAGTAATAATGGAATGAGGATAATCATAACAGGCTCAGCGATAATAATAAGAGAAATAACGATCATATCAACAGAAATATGGATAGTAATAATAGAATGAGGATAATAATAACAGTTATAGCCATATGAATAATAGTAGTAGGAATAATAATAATAGAAATAACGACAATAGCAATAGTAATGAAGATAGCTATAATGGAATGAGGATAATGATAACAGTGTCAGCGAAAATAATACCAAAAATACCGATAATATCAACAGAAATAAGGATAGCAATAATAGAATGAGGATTATAGTAGCAGTTATAGCGATATGAATAATAGTAGTACGGATAATAATAATAGTAATAACGACAATATCAATAGTAATAAAGATAGTAATAATGGAATTAGGATAATGATAACAGTGTCAGCGATAGTAATCACAAAAATTCCGATAATATCAACAAAAATAAGGATAGAAGTAACAGAATGAGGATAATAATAACAGTTATAGCGATGTGAATAATAGTAGCGGGGATAATAATAATAGTAATAACGACAATATCAATAGTAATAAAGATAGTAATAATGGAATGAGGATAATCATAACAGGCTCAGCGATAATAATAAGAGAAATCACGATAATATCAACAGAAATAAGGACAGTAATAATAGAATGAGGATAATAATAACAGTTATAGCGATATGAATAATAGTAGCGGGGATAATAATAATAGTAATAACGACAATATCAATAGTAATGAAGGTAGTAATAATGGAATGAGGCTAATAATAATAATAGTCTCACCTGTAAGAAAAAGGGAAACAACGACAATATCAACTGAAATAAGGATAGTAATAATAGTATGAGGATAATAATAACAGTTATAGCCATATGAATTATAGTAGCAGGGATAATAATAATAATAATAAGGACAATATCAATAGTAATAAAGATAGTAATAATGGAATGAGGGTAATCATAACAGGCACAGCGATAATAATAAGAGAAATAACGATAATATCAACAGAAATATGGATAGTAATAATAGAATGAGGATAATAATAACAGTTATAGCGATATGAATAATAGTAGCGGGGATAATAATAATAGTAATAACGACAATATCAATAGTAATAAAGATAGTAATAATGGAATGAGGATAATCATAACAGGCTCAGCGACAATAATAACAAAAATGCCGATAATACCAACAGAAATAAGGATAGCAATAATAGAATGAGGATAATATTAACAGTTATAGCCATATGAATGAAAGTAGTAGGGATAATAATAATAGTAATAACGACAATATCAATTGTAATAAAGATAGTAATAATGGAATGACGACAATCATAACAGGCTCAGCGATAATAATAAGAGAAATAACGATAATATCAACAGAAATAAGGATAGTAATAATTGAATAAGGATAATAATAACAGTTATAGTGATATGAATAATAGTAACGGGGATAATGATAATAGTAAAAACGACAATATCAATAGTAATAAAGATAGTAATAATGGAATTAGGATAATCATAACAGGCTCAGCGATAATAATAAGAGAAATAAAGATAATATCAACAGAAATAAGGATAGAAGTAATAGAATGAGGATAATAATAACAGTTATAGCGATGTGAATAATAGTAGCGGGGATAGTAATAATAGTAATAACGACAATATCAATAGTAATAAAGATAGTAATAATGGAATGAGGATAATCATAACAGGCTCAGCATTAATAATAAGAGAAATAACGATAATATCAACAGAAATAAGGACAGTAATAATAGAATGAGGATAATAATAACAGTTATAGCGATATGAATAATAGTAGCGGGGATAATAATAACAGTAATAACGACAATATCAATAGTAATAAAGGTAGTAATAATGGAATGAGGCTAATAATAATAATAGTCTCACCTATAATAAAAAGGGAAACAACGGTAATATCAACAGAAATAATGATAGTAATAATAGATTGAGGATAATATTAACAGTTATAGCCATACGAATAACAGTAGTAGGAATAATAATAATAGCAATAACGATAATATCAATAGTAATAAAGATAGTAATAATGGAATGAGGATAATAATAACAGTGTCAGCGACAATAATAACAAAAATACCGATAATATCATCAGAAATAAGGATAGCAATAATAGAATGAGGATAATAATAACAGTTATAGCCACATGAATAATAGTAGTAGGAATAACAATAATAGAAATAACGACAATATCAATAGTAATAAAGATAGTTATAATGGAATGAGGATAATGATAACAGTGTCAGCGAGAATAATACCGAAAATACCGATAATACCAACAGAAGTAAGGATAGCAATAATAGAATGAGGATAATAGTAGCAGTTATAGCGATATGAATAATAGTAGTAGGGATAATAATAATAGTAATAACGACAATATCAATAGTAATAAAGGTAGTAATAATGGAATGAGGATAATAATAATAGTCTCACCGATAATAAAAAGAGAAACAACGATAATATCAACAGAAATAATGATAGTAATAATAGAATGAGGATAATATTAACAGTTATAGCCATACGAATAACAGTAGTAGGAATAATAATAATAGCAATAACGATAATATCAATGGTAATAAAGATAGTTATAATGGAATGAGGATAATGATAACAGTGTCAGCGAGAATAATACAAAAAATACCGATAATATCAACAGAAATAAGATTTGCAATAATAGAATGAGGATAATAGTAGCAGTTATAGCGATATGAATAAGAGTAGTAGGGATAATAATAATAGTAATAACGACAATATCAATAGTAATAAAGGTAGTAATAATGGAATGAGGCTAATAATAATAATAGTCTCACCTATAATAATAAGAGAAATAACGGTAATATCAACAGAAATAAGGATAGTAATAATAGAATGAGGATAATAATAACAGTTATAGCAATATGAATAATAGTAGCGGGGGTAATAATAATAGTAATAACGACAATATCAATAGTAATAAAGATAGTAATAATGGAATGAGGATAATCATAACAGGCACAGCGATAATAATAAGAGAAATAACGATAATATCAACAGAAATATGGATAGTAATAATAGAATGAGGATAATAATAACAGTTATAGCGATATGAATAATAGTAGCGGGGATAATAATAATAGTAATAACGACAATATCAATAGTAATAAAGATAGTAATAATGGAATGAGGATAATCATAACAAGCTCAGCGATAATAATAAGAGAAATAACGGTAATATCAACAGAAATAAGGATAGTAATAATAGAATGAGGATAATAATAACAGTTATAGCATAATGAATAATAATAGTGGGGATAATAATAATAGCAATAACGACAATGTCAATAGTAATAAAGATCGTAATAATGGAATGAGGATAATCATAACAGGCTCAGCGATAATAATAAGAGAAATAACGATAATGCCGACAGAAATAAGGATAGTAATAATAGAATGAGGATAATCATAACAGCTATACCCATATGAATAATAGTAGCAGGGATAATAATAATAGTAATAACGACAATATCAAGAGTAGTAAAGATAGTAATAATGGAATAAGGATAATCATAACAGGCTCAGCGATAACAATAAGAGAAATAACGATAATATCAACAGAAATAAGTATAGTAATAATAGAATGAGGATAATCATAACAGTTATACCCATATGAATAATAGTAGCAGGGATAATAATAATAGTAATAACGACAATATCAATAGTAATAAAGATAGTAATAATGGAATGAGGATAATAATAACAGTCTCACCGATAATAAAAAGAGAAACAACGATAATATCAACAGAAATAAGTATAGCAATAATAGAATGAGGATAATAATAACAGTTATAGCATAATGAATAATAATAGTGGGGATAATAATAATAGCAATAACGACAATGTCAATAGTAATAAAGATCGTAATAATGGAATGAGGATAATCATAACAGGCTCAGCGATAATAATAAGAGAAATAACGATAATGCCGACAGAAATAAGGATAGTAATAATAGAATGAGGATAATAATAACAGTTATAGCCATATGAATAATAATAGTAGGGATAATAATAATAGTAATAACGACAATATCAATAGTAATAAAGATAGTAATAATGGAATGAGGATAATCATAACAGGCTCAGCGATAATAATAAGAGAAATAACGGTAATATCAACAGAAATAAGGATAGTAATAATAGAATGAGGATAATAATAACAGTTATAGCAATATGAATAATAGTAGCGGGGGTAATAATAATAGTAATAACGACAATATCAATAGTAATAAAGATAGTAATAATGGAATGAGGATAATCATAACAGGCTCAGCGATAATAATAAGAGAAATAACGATAATGCCGACAGAAATAAGGATAGTAATAATAGAATGAGGATAATAATAACAGTTATAGCGATATGAATAATAGTAGCCGGGATAATAATAATAGTAATAACGACAATATCAATAGTAATAGAGATAGTAATAATGGAATGAGGATAATCATAACATGCACAGCGACAATAATAACAAAAATACCGATAATACCAACAGAAATATGGATAGCAATAATAGAATGAGGATAATAATAACAGTTATAGCCATATGAATAATAGTAGCGCGGATAATAATAATAGTAATAACGACAATATTAATAGTAATAAAGATAGTAATAATGGAATTAGGATAATCATAACAGGCTCAGCGATAATAATAAGAGAAATAAAGATAATATCAACAGAAATAAGTATAGTAATAATAGAATGAGGATAATAATAACAGTTATAGCCACATGAATAATAGTAGTAGGAATAACAATAATAGAAATAACGACAATATCAATAGTAATAAAGATAGTTATAATGGAATGAGGATAACGATAACAGTGTCAGCGAGAATAATACCGAAAATACCGATAATACCAACAGAAATAGGGATGGCAATAATAGAATGAGGATAATAATAACAGTTATAGCCATATGAATAATAGTAGTAGGGATAATAATAATAGTAATAACGACAATATGAATAGTAATAAAGATACTAATAATGGAATGAGGATAGTCATATCAGGCTCAGCGATAATAATAAGAGAAATAACGGTAATATCAACAGAAATAAGGATAGTAATAATAGAATGAGGATAATAATAACAGTTATAGCAATATGAATAATAGTAGCGGGGGTAATAATAATAGTAATAACGACAATATCAATAGTAATAAAGATAGTAATAATGGAATGAGGATAATCATAACAGGCTCAGCGATAATAATAAGAGAAATAACGATAATGCCGACAGAAATAAGGATAGTAATAATAGAATGAGGATAATAATAACAGTTATAGCGATATGAATAATAGTAGCCGGGATAATAATAATAGTAATAACGACAATATCAATAGTAATAGAGATAGTAATAATGGAATGAGGATAATCATAACATGCACAGCGACAATAATAACAAAAATACCGATAATACCAACAGAAATATGGATAGCAATAATAGAATGAGGATAATAATAACAGTTATAGCCATATGAATAATAGTAGCGCGGATAATAATAATAGTAATAACGACAATATTAATAGTAATAAAGATAGTAATAATGGAATTAGGATAATCATAACAGGCTCAGCGATAATAATAAGAGAAATAAAGATAATATCAACAGAAATAAGTATAGTAATAATAGAATGAGGATAATAATAACAGTTATAGCCACATGAATAATAGTAGTAGGAATAACAATAATAGAAATAACGACAATATCAATAGTAATAAAGATAGTTATAATGGAATGAGGATAACGATAACAGTGTCAGCGAGAATAATACCGAAAATACCGATAATACCAACAGAAATAGGGATGGCAATAATAGAATGAGGATAATAATAACAGTTATAGCCATATGAATAATAGTAGTAGGGATAATAATAATAGTAATAACGACAATATGAATAGTAATAAAGATACTAATAATGGAATGAGGATAGTCATATCAGGCTCAGCGATAATAATAAGTGAAATAACGATAATATCAACAGAAATATGGGTAGTAATAATAGAATGAGGACAATAATAACAGTTATAGCGATATGAATAATAGTAGCGGGGATAATAATAATAGTAATAACGACAATATCAATAGTAATAAAGATAGTAATAATGGAATGAGAATAATCATAACAGGCTCAGCGATAATAATAAGAGAAATAACGGTAATATCAACAGAAATAAGGATAGTAATAATAGAATGAAGATAATAATAACAGTTATAGCAATATGAATAATAGTAGCAGGGATAATAATAATAGTAATAACGACAATATCAATAGTAGTAAAGATAGTAATAATGGAATGAGGCTAATAATAATAATAGTCTCACCTGTAATAAAAAGGGAAACAACGATAATATCAACTGAAATAAGGATAGTAATAATAGTATGAGGATAATAATAACAGTTATAGCCATAGGAAAAATAGTAGCGGGGAGACTAATAATAGGAATAACGACAATATCAAAAGTAATAAAGGTAGCAATAATGGAATGAGGATAATAATAATAGTCTCACCGATAATGAAAAGAGAAACAACGATAATATCAACAGAAATAATGATAGTAATAATAGAATGAGGATAATATTAACAGTTATAGCCATACGAATAACAGTAGTAGCAATAATAATAATAGCAATAACGATAATATCAATAGTAATAAAGATAGTTATAATGGAATGAGGATAATGATAAAAGTGTCAGCGACAATAATAACAAAAATACCGATAATATCAACAGAAATAAGGATAGCAATAATAGAATGAGGATAATAATAACAGTTATAGCATAGTGAATAATAATAGTGGGGATAACAATAATAGCAATAACGACAATGTCAATAGTAATAAAGATCGTAATAATGGAATGAGGATAATCATAACAGGCTCAGCGATAATAATAAGAGAAATAACGATAATATCAACAGAAATAAGGATAGTAATAATAGAATGAGGATAATAATAACAGTTATAGCCATATGAATAATAGTAGCGGGGATAATAATAATAGTAATAACGACAATATCAATAGTAATAATGATAGTAATAATGGAATGAGGATAATCATAACAGGCTCAGCGATAATAATAAGTGAAATAACGGTAATATCAACAGAAATAAGGGTAGTAATAATAGAATGAGGATAATAATAACAGTTATAGCAATATGAATAATAGTAGCGGGCGTAATAATAGTAGTAATAACGACAATATCAATAGTAATAAAGATAGTAATATTGGAAGGACGATAATCATAACAGGCTCAGCGATAATAATAAGAGGAATAACGATAATATCAACAGAAATAAGGATAGTAATAATAGAATGAGGATAATCATAACAGCTATACCCATATGAATAATAGTAGCAGGGATAATAATAATAGTAATAACGACAATATCAAGAGTAGTAAAGATAGTAATAATGGAAGGACGATAATCATAACAGGCTCAGCGATAATAATAAGAGGAATAACGATAATATCAACAGAAATAAGGACAGTAATAATAGAATGAGGATAATAATAACAGTTGTAGCGATATGAATAATAGTAGCGGGGATAATAATGACAGTAATAACGACAATATCAATAGTAATAAAGGTAGTAATAATGGAATGAGGCTAATAATAATAATAGTCTCACCTATAATAAAAAGGGAAACAACGATAATATCAACTGAAATAAGGATAGTAATAATAGCATGAGGATAATAATAACAGTTATAGCCATATGAAAAATAGTAGCGGGGAGACTAAAAATAGTAATAACGACAATATGAATAGTAATAAAGATAGTAATAATGGAATGAGGATAATAATAATAGTCTCACCGATAATAAAAAGAGAAACAACGATAATATCAACAGTAATAATGATAGTAATAATAGAATGAGGATAATATTAACAGTTATAGCGATGTGAATAATAGTAGCGGGGATAATAATAATAGTAATAACGACAATATGAATAGTAATAAAGATAGTAATAATGGAATGAGGATAATAATAATAGTCTCACCGATAATAAAAAGGGAAACAACGATAATATCAACTGAAATAAGGATAGTAATAATAGAATGAGGATAATAATAACAGTTATAGCAATATGAATAATAGTAGTAGGAATAATAATAATAGAAATAACGACAATATCAATAGTAATGAAGATAGTAATAATGGAATGAGGATAATCATAACAGGCTCAGCGATAATAATAAGAGGAATAACGGTAATATCAACAGAAATAAGGATAGTAATAATGGAATGAGGATAATAATAATAGTCTCACCGATAATAAAAAGAGAAACAACGATAATATCAACAGAAATAATGATAGTAATAATAGAATGAGGATAATATTAACAGTTATAGCGATGTGAATAATAGTAGCGGGGATAATAGTAATAGTAATAACGACAATATGAATAGTAATAAAGATAGTAATAATGGAATGAGGATAATAATAATAGTCTCACCGATAATAAAAAGGGAAACAACGATAATATCAACTGAAATAAGGATAGTAATAGTAGAATGAGGATAATAATAACAGTTATAGCCATATGAATAATAGTAGTAGGGATAATAATAATTGTAATAACGACAATATCAATAGTAATAAAGGTAGTAATAATGGAATGAGGCTAATAATAATAACAGTCTCACCTGTAATAAAAAGGGAAACAACGATAATATCAACTGAAATAAGGATAGTAATAATAGTATGAGGATAATAATAACAGTTATAGCCATAGGAAAAATAGTAGCGGGGAGACTAATAATAGTAATAACGACAATATCAATAGTAATAAAGGTAGTAATAATGGAATGAGGATAATAATAATAGTCTCACCGATAATAAAAAGAGAAACAACGATAATATCAACAGAAATAATGATAGTAATAATAGAATGAGGATAATATTAACAGTTATAGCCATACGAATAACAGTGGTAGGAATAATAGTAATAGCAATAACGATAATATCAATGGTAATAAAGATAGTTATAATGGAATGAGGATAATGATAACAGTGTCAGCGAGAATAATACCAAAAATACCGATAATATCAACAGAAATAAGATTTGCAATAATAGAATGAGGATAATAATAACAGTTATAGCATAATGAATAATAATAGTGGGGATAATAATAATAGCAATAACGACAATGTCAATAGTAATAAAGATCGTAATAATGGAATGAGGATAATCATAACAGGCTCAGCGATAATAATAAGAGAAATAACGATAATATCAACAGAAATAAGGATAGTAATAATAGAATGAGGATAATAATAACAGTTATAGCCATATGAATAATAGTAGTAGGAATAATAATAATAGAAATAACGACAATATCAATAGTAATGAAGATAGTTATAATGGAATGAGGATAATGATAAGAGTGTCAGCGAGAATAATACCAAAAATACCGATAATATCAACAAAAATAAGGATAGAAGTAATAGAATGAGGATAATAATAACAGTTATAGCGATGAGAATAATAGTAGCGGGGATAATGATAATAGTAATAACGACAATATCAATAGTAATAAAGATAGTAATAATGGAATGAGGATAATCATAACAGGTTCAGCGATAATAATAAGAGAAATAACGATAATATCAACAGAAATAAGGATAGTAATAATAGAATGAGGATAATAATAACAGTTATAGCCATATGAATAATAGTGGTAGGGATAATAATAGTAGTAATAACGACAATATGAATAGTAATAAAGATAGTAATAATGGAATGAGGATAATCATAACAGGCTCAGCGATAATAATAAGAGAAATAACGATAATATCAACAGAAATATGGATAGTAATAATAGAATGAGGATAATAATAACTGTTATAGCGATATGAATAATAGTAGCGGGGATAACAATAATAGTAATAACGACAATATCAATAGTAATAAAGATAGTAATAATGGAATGAGGGTAATCATAACAGGCTCAGCGATAATAATAAGAGAAATAACGATAATATCAACAGAAATAAGGATAGTAATAATAGAATTGAGATAATAATAACAGTTATAGCCATACGAATAATAGTAGTAGGAATTATAATAATAGTAATAACGACAATATCAATAGTAATAAAGATAGTTATAATGGAATCAGGGTAATGATAACAGTGTCAGCGATAATAATAACAAAAATACCGATAATATCAACAGAAATAAGGATAGTAATAATGGAATGAGGCTAATAATAATAATAGTCTCACCGATAATAAAAAGAGATGCAACGATAATATCAACAGAAATAAGGATAGTAATAATAGTATGAGGATAATAATAACAGTTATAGCCATATGAATTTTAGTAGCAGGGATAATAATAATAATAATAAGGACAATATCAATAGTAATAAAGATAGTAATAATGGAATGAGGATAATCATAACAGGCTCAGCGATAATAATAAGAGAAATAACGATCATATCAACAGAAATATGGATAGTAATAATAGAATGAGGATAATAATAACAGTTATAGCCATATGAATAATAGTAGTAGGAATAATAATAATAGAAATAACGACAATAGCAATAGTAATGAAGATAGCTATAATGGAATGAGGATAATGATAACAGTGTCAGCGAAAATAATACCAAAAATACCGATAATATCAACAGAAATAAGGATAGCAATAATAGAATGAGGATTATAGTAGCAGTTATAGCGATATGAATAATAGTAGTAGGGATAATAATAATAGTAATAACGACAATATCAATAGTAATAAAGATAGTAATAATGGAATTAGGATAATGATAACAGTGTCAGCGATAGTAATCACAAAAATTCCGATAATATCAACAAAAATAAGGATAGAAGTAACAGAATGAGGATAATAATAACAGTTATAGCGATGTGAATAATAGTAGCGGGGATAATAATAATAGTAATAACGACAATATCAATAGTAATAAAGATAGTAATAATGGAATGAGGATAATCATAACAGGCTCAGCGATAATAATAAGAGAAATCACGATAATATCAACAGAAATAAGGACAGTAATAATAGAATGAGGATAATAATAACAGTTATAGCGATATGAATAATAGTAGCGGGGATAATAATAATAGTAATAACGACAATATCAATAGTAATAAAGGTAGTAATAATGGAATGAGGCTAATAATAATAATAGTCTCACCTGTAAGAAAAAGGGAAACAACGACAATATCAACTGAAATAAGGATAGTAATAATAGTATGAGGATAATAATAACAGTTATAGCCATATGAATTATAGTAGCAGGGATAATAATAATAATAATAAGGACAATATCAATAGTAATAAACATAGTAATAATGGAATGAGGATAATCATAACAGGCTCAGCGATAATAATAAGAGAAATAACGATAATATCAACAGAAATATGGATAGTAATAATAGAATGAGGATAATAATAACTGTTTTAGCGATATGAATAATAGTAGCGGGGATAATAATAATAGTAATAACGACAATATCAATAGTAATAAAGATAGTAATAATGGAATGAGGGTAATCATAACAGGCACAGCGATAATAATAAGAGAAATAACGATAATATCAACAGAAATATGGATAGTAATAATAGAATGAGGATAATAATAACAGTTATAGCGATATGAATAATAGTAGCGGGGATAATAATAATAGTAATAACGACAATATCAATAGTAATAAAGATAGTAATAATGGAATGAGGATAATCATAACAGGCTCAGCGACAATAATAACAAAAATGCCGATAATACCAACAGAAATAAGGATAGCAATAATAGAATGAGGATAATATTAACAGTTATAGCCATATGAATGTAAGTAGTAGGGATAATAATAATAGTAATAACGACAATATCAATTGTAATAAAGATAGTAATAATGGAATGACGACAATCATAACAGGCTCAGCGATAATAATAAGAGAAATAACGATAATATCAACAGAAATAAGGATAGTAATAATTGAATAAGGATAATAATAACAGTTATAGTGATATGAATAATAGTAACGGGGATAATGATAATAGTAAAAACGACAATATCAATAGTAATAAAGATAGTAATAATGGAATTAGGATAATCATAACAGGCTCAGCGATAATAATAAGAGAAATAAAGATAATATGAACAGAAATAAGGATAGAAGTAATAGAATGAGGATAATAATAACAGTTATAGCGATGTGAATAATAGTAGCGGGGATAGTAATAATAGTAATAACGACAATATCAATAGTAATAAAGATAGTAATAATGGAATGAGGATAATCATAACAGGCTCAGCATTAATAATAAGAGAAATAACGATAATATCAACAGAAATAAGGACAGTAATAATAGAATGAGGATAATAATAACAGTTATAGCGATATGAATAATAGTAGCGGGGATAATAATAACAGTAATAACGACAATATCAATAGTAATAAAGGTAGTAATAATGGAATGAGGCTAATAATAATAATAGTCTCACCTATAATAAAAAGGGAAACAACGGTAATATCAACAGAAATAATGATAGTAATAATAGATTGAGGATAATATTAACAGTTATAGCCATACGAATAACAGTAGTAGGAATAATAATAATAGCAATAACGATAATATCAATAGTAATAAAGATAGTAATAATGGAATGAGGATAATAATAACAGTGTCAGCGACAATAATAACAAAAATACCGATAATATCATCAGAAATAAGGATAGCAACAATAGAATGAGGATAATAATAACAGTTATAGCCACATGAATAATAGTAGTAGGAATAACAATAATAGAAATAACGACAATATCAATAGTAATAAAGATAGTTATAATGGAATGAGGATAATGATAACAGTGTCAGCGAGAATAATACCGAAAATACCGATAATACCAACAGAAGTAAGGATAGCAATAATAGAATGAGGATAATAGTAGCAGTTATAGCGATATGAATAATAGTAGTAGGGATAATAATAATAGTAATAACGACAATATCAATAGTAATAAAGGTAGTAATAATGGAATGAGGATAATAATAATAGTCTCACCGATAATAAAAAGAGAAACAACGATAATATCAACAGAAATAATGATAGTAATAATAGAATGAGGATAATATTAACAGTTATAGCCATACGAATAACAGTAGTAGGAATAATAATAATAGCAATAACGATAATATCAATGGTAATAAAGATAGTTATAATGGAATGAGGATAATGATAACAGTGTCAGCGAGAATAATACAAAAAATACCGATAATATCAACAGAAATAAGATTTGCAATAATAGAATGAGGATAATAGTAGCAGTTATAGCGATATGAATAATAGTAGTAGGGATAATAATAATAGTAATAACGACAATATCAATAGTAATAAAGGTAGTAATAATGGAATGAGGCTAATAATAATAATAGTCTCACCTATAATAATAAGAGAAATAACGGCAATATCAACTGAAATAAGGATAGTAATAATAGTATGAGGATAATAATAACAGTTATAGCCATATGAATTATAGTAGCAGGGATAATAATAATAATAATAAGGACAATATCAATAGTAATAAACATAGTAATAATGGAATGAGGATAATCATAACAGGCTCAGCGATAATAATAAGAGAAATAACGATAATATCAACAGAAATGTGGATAGTAATAATAGAATGAGGATAATAATAACTGTTTTAGCGATATGAATAATAGTAGCGGGGATAATAATAATAGTAATAACGACAATATCAATAGTAATAAAGATAGTAATAATGGAATGAGGGTAATCATAACAGGCACAGCGATAATAATAAGAGAAATAACGATAATATCAACAGAAATATGGATAGTAATAATAGAATGAGGATAATAATAACAGTTATAGCGATATGAATAATAGTAGCGGGGATAATAATAATAGTAATAACGACAATATCAATAGTAAGAAAGATAGTAATAATGGAATGAGGATAATCATAACAGGCTCAGCGACAATAATAACAAAAATGCCGATAATACCAACAGAAATAAGGATAGCAATAATAGAATGAGGATAATATTAACAGTTATAGCCATATGAATGAAAGTAGTAGGGATAATAATAATAGTAATAACGACAATATCAATTGTAATAAAGATAGTAATAATGGAATGACGACAATCATAACAGGCTCAGCGATAATAATAAGAGAAATAACGATAATATCAACAGAAATAAGGATAGTAATAATTGAATAAGGATAATAATAACAGTTATAGTGATATGAATAATAGTAACGGGGATAATGATAATAGTAAAAACGACAATATCAATAGTAATAAAGATAGTAATAATGGAATTAGGATAATCATAACAGGCTCAGCGATAATAATAAGAGAAATAAAGATAATATCAACAGAAATAAGGATAGAAGTAATAGAATGAGGATAATAATAACAGTTATAGCGATGTGAATAATAGTAGCGGGGATAGTAATAATAGTAATAACGACAATATCAATAGTAATAAAGATAGTAATAATGGAATGAGGATAATCATAACAGGCTCAGCATTAATAATAAGAGAAATAACGATAATATCAACAGAAATAAGGACAGTAATAATAGAATGAGGATAATAATAACAGTTATAGCGATATGAATAATAGTAGCGGGGATAATAATAACAGTAATAACGACAATATCAATAGTAATAAAGGTAGTAATAATGGAATGAGGCTAATAATAATAATAGTCTCACCTATAATAAAAAGGGAAACAACGGTAATATCAACAGAAATAATGATAGTAATAATAGATTGAGGATAATATTAACAGTTATAGCCATACGAATAACAGTAGTAGGAATAATAATAATAGCAATAACGATAATATCAATAGTAATAAAGATAGTAATAATGGAATGAGGATAATAATAACAGTGTCAGCGACAATAATAACAAAAATACCGATAATATCATCAGAAATAAGGATAGCAATAATAGAATGAGGATAATAATAACAGTTATAGCCACATGAATAATAGTAGTAGGAATAACAATAATAGAAATAACGACAATATCAATAGTAATAAAGATAGTTATAATGGAATGAGGATAATGATAACAGTGTCAGCGAGAATAATACCGAAAATACCGATAATACCAACAGAAGTAAGGATAGCAATAATAGAATGAGGATAATAGTAGCAGTTATAGCGATATGAATAATAGTAGTAGGGATAATAATAATAGTAATAACGACAATATCAATAGTAATAAAGGTAGTAATAATGGAATGAGGATAATAATAATAGTCTCACCGATAATAAAAAGAGAAACAACGATAATATCAACAGAAATAAGGATAGTAATAATAGAATGAGGATAATAATAACAGTTATAGCATAATGAATAATAATAGTGGGGATAATAATAATAGCAATAACGACAATGTCAATAGTAATAAAGATCGTAATAATGGAATGAGGATAATCATAACAGGCTCAGCGATAATAATAAGAGAAATAACGATAATGCCGACAGAAATAAGGATAGTAATAATAGAATGAGGATAATCATAACAGCTATACCCATATGAATAATAGTAGCAGGGATAATAATAATAGTAATAACGACAATATCAAGAGTAGTAAAGATAGTAATAATGGAATGAGGATAATCATAACAGGCTCAGCGATAACAATAAGAGAAATAACGATAATATCAACAGAAATAAGAATAGCAATAATAGAATGAGGATAATCATAACAGTTATACCCATATGAATAATAGTAGCAGGGATAATAATAATAGTAATAACGACAATATCAATAGTAATAAAGATAGTAATAATGGAATGAGGATAATAATAACAGTCTCACCGATAATAAAAAGAGAAACAACGATAATATCAACAGAAATAAGTATAGCAATAATAGAATGAGGATAATAATAACAGTTATAGCATAATGAATAATAATAGTGGGGATAATAATAATAGCAATAACGACAATGTCAATAGTAATAAAGATCGTAATAATGGAATGAGGATAATCATAACAGGCTCAGCGATAATAATAAGAGAAATAACGATAATGCCGACAGAAATAAGGATAGTAATAATAGAATGAGGATAATAATAACAGTTATAGCCATATGAATAATAATAGTAGGGATAATAATAATAGTAATAACGACAATATCAATAGTAATAAAGATAGTAATAATGGAATGAGGATAATCATAACAGGCTCAGCGATAATAATAAGAGAAATAACGGTAATATCAACAGAAATAAGGATAGTAATAATAGAATGAGGATAATAATAACAGTTATAGCAATATGAATAATAGTAGCGGGGGTAATAATAATAGTAATAACGACAATATCAATAGTAATAAAGATAGTAATAATGGAATGAGGATAATCATAACAGGCTCAGCGATATTAATAAGAGAAATAACGATAATGCCGACAGAAATAAGGATAGTAATAATAGAATGAGGATAATAATAACAGTTATAGCGATATGAATAATAGTAGCCGGGATAATAATAATAGTAATAACGACAATATCAATAGTAATAGAGATAGTAATAATGGAATGAGGATAATCATAACATGCACAGCGACAATAATAACAAAAATACCGATAATACCAACAGAAATATGGATAGCAATAATAGAATGAGGATAATAATAACAGTTATAGCCATATGAATAATAGTAGCGCGGATAATAATAATAGTAATAACGACAATATTAATAGTAATAAAGATAGTAATAATGGAATTAGGATAATCATAACAGGCTCAGCGATAATAATAAGAGAAATAAAGATAATATCAACAGAAATAAGTATAGTAATAATAGAATGAGGATAATAATAACAGTTATAGCCACATGAATAATAGTAGTAGGAATAACAATAATAGAAATAACGACAATATCAATAGTAATAAAGATAGTTATAATGGAATGAGGATAATGATAACAGTGTCAGCGAGAATAATACCGAAAATACCGATAATACCAACAGAAATAGGGATGGCAATAATAGAATGAGGATAATAATAACAGTTATAGCCATATGAATAATAGTAGTAGGGATAATAATAATAGTAATAACGACAATATGAATAGTAATAAAGATACTAATAATGGAATGAGGATAGTCATATCAGGCTCAGCGATAATAATAAGTGAAATAACGATAATATCAACAGAAATATGGGTAGTAATAATAGAATGAGGACAATAATAACAGTTATAGCGATATGAATAATAGTAGCGGGGATAATAATAATAGTAATAACGACAATATCAATAGTAATAAAGATAGTAATAATGGAATGAGAATAATCATAACAGGCTCAGCGATAATAATAAGAGAAATAACGGTAATATCAACAGAAATAAGGATAGTAATAATAGAATGAAGATAATAATAACAGTTATAGCAATATGAATAACAGTAGCAGGGATAATAATAATAGTAATAACGACAATATCAATAGTAGTAAAGATAGTAATAATGGAATGAGGCTAATAATAATAATAGTCTCACCTGTAATAAAAAGGGAAACAACGATAATATCAACTGAAATAAGGATAGTAATAATAGTATGAGGATAATAATAACAGTTATAGCCATAGGAAAAATAGTAGCGGGGAGACTAATAATAGGAATAACGACAATATCAAAAGTAATAAAGGTAGCAATAATGGAATGAGGATAATAATAATAGTCTCACCGATAATGAAAAGAGAAACAACGATAATATCAACAGAAATAATGATAGTAATAATAGAATGAGGATAATATTAACAGTTATAGCCATACGAATAACAGTAGTAGCAATAATAATAATAGCAATAACGATAATATCAATAGTAATAAAGATAGTTATAATGGAATGAGGATAATCACAACAGGCTCAGCGATAATAATAAGAGAAATAACGATAAGATCAACAGAAATATGGGTAGTAATAATAGAATGAGGATGATAATAACAGTTATAGCCATATGAATAATAGTAGTAGGGATAATAATAATAATAATAACGACAATATCAATAGTAACAAAGATAGTGATAATGGAATGAGGATAATCATAACAGGCTCAGCGATAATAATAAGAGAAATAACGATAATATCAACAGAAATATGGATAGTAATAATAGTATGAGGATAATAATAACAGTTATAGCGATATGAATAATAGTAGCGGGGATAATAATAATAGTAATAACGACAATATCAATAGTAATAAAGATAGTAATAATGGAATAAGGATAATCATAACAGGCACAGCGATAATAACAAGAGAAATAACGGTAATGTCAACAGAAATAAGGATAGTAATAATAGAATGAGGATAATAATAACAGTTATAGCAATATGAATAATAGTAGCGGGGGTAATAATAATAGTAATAACGACAATATCAATAGTAATAAAGATAGTAATAATGGAAGGACGATAATCATAACAGGCTCAGCGACAATAATAAGAGAAATAACGATAAGACCAACAGAAATATGGATAGTAATAATAGAATGAGGATAATAATAACAGTTATAGCGATATGAATAATAGTAGCGGGGATAATAATAATAGTAATAACGACAATATCAATAGTAATAAAGATAGTAATAATGGAATGAGGATAATCATAACAGGCTCAGCGATAATAATAAGAGAAATAACGGTAATATCAACAGAAATAAGGATAGTAATAATAGAATGAGGATAATAATAACAGTTATAGCATAATGAATAATAATAATGGGGATAATAATAATAGTAATAACGACAATATCAATAGTAATAAAGATGGTAATAATGGAATGAGGATAATGATAACAGTGTCAGCGAGAATAATACCAAAAATACCGATAATATCAACAGAAATAAGAATAGCAATAATAGAATGAGGACAATAATAGCAGTTATAGCGATATGAATAATAGTAGCGGGGATAATAATAATAGTAATAACGACAATATCAATAGTAATAAAGATAGTAATAATGGAATGAGGATAATCATAACAGGCTCAGCGATAATAATAAGAGAAAAAACGATAATATCGACAGAAATAAGGATAGTAATAATAGAAGTGAGATAATAATAACAGTTATAGCCATATGAATAATAGTAGTAGGAATTATAATAATAGTAATAACGACAATATCAGTAGTAATAAAGGTAGTAATAATGGAATGAGGCTAATAATAATAATAGTCTCACCGATAATAAAAAGAGAAGCAACGATAATATCAACAGAAATAAGGATAGTAATAATAGAATGAGGATAATAATAACAGTCATAGCAATATGAATAATAGTAGCGGGGGTAATAATAATAGTAATAACGACAATATCAATAGTAATAAAGATAGTAATAATGGAAGGACGATAATCATAACAGGCTCAGCGACAATAATAAGAGAAATAACGATAAGATCAACAGAAATAAGGATAGTAATAATAGAATGAGGATAATAATAACAGTCATAGCAATATGAATAATAGTAGCGGGGGTAATAATAATAGTAATAACGACAATATCAATAGTAATAAAGATAGTAATAATGGAAGGACGATAATCATAACAGGCTCAGCGACAATAATAAGAGAAATAACGATAAGATCAACAGAAATATGGATAGTAATAATAGAATGAGGATAATAATAACAGTTATAGCGATATGAATAATAGTAGCGGGGATAATAATAATAGTAATAACGACAATATTAATAGTAATGAAGATAGTAATAATGGAATGAGGATAATCATAACAGGCTCAGCGATAATAATAAGAGAAATAACGGTAATATCAACAGAAATAAGGATAGTAATAATAGAATGAGGATAATAATAACAGTTATAGCAATATGAATAATAGTAGTAGGAATTATAATAATAGTAATAACGACAATATCAATAGTAATAAAGGTAGTAATAATGGAATGAGGCTAATAATAATAATAGTCTCACCGATAATAAAAAGAGAAGCAACGATAATATCAACAGAAATAAGGATAGTAGTAATAGTATGAGGATAATAATAACAGTTATAGCCATGTGAATTATAGTAGCAGGGATAATAATAATAATAATAACGACAATATCAATAGTAATAAAGATAGTAATAATGGAATGAGGATAATCACAACAGGCTCAGCGATAATAATAAGAGAAATAACGATAAGATCAACAGAAATATGGGTAGTAATAATAGAATGAGGATGATAATAACAGTTATAGCCATATGAATAATAGTAGCAGGGATAATAATAATAGTAATAACGACAATATCAATAGTAATAAAGATAGTAATAATGGAATGAGGATAATAATAACAGTCTCACCGATAATAAAAAGAGAAACAACGATAATATCAACAGAAATAAGTATAGTAGTAATAGAATGAGGATAATAATAACAGTTATAGCCATATGAATAATAGTAGTAGGGATAATAATAATAATAATAACGACAATATCAATAGTAATAAAGATAGTGATAATGGAATGAGGATAATCATAACAGGCTCAGCGATAATAATAAGAGAAATAACGATAATATCAACAGAAATATGGATAGTAATAATAGTATGAGGATAATAATAACAGTTATAGCGATATGAATAATAGTAGCGGGGATAATAATAATAGTAATAACGACAATATCAATAGTAATAAAGATAGTAATAATGGAATAAGGATAATCATAACAGGCACAGCGATAATAACAAGAGAAATAACGGTAATGTCAACAGAAATAAGGATAGTAATAATAGAATGAGGATAATAATAACAGTTATAGCAATATGAATAATAGTAGCGGGGGTAATAATAATAGTAATAACGACAATATCAATAGTAATAAAGATAGTAATAATGGAAGGACGATAATCATAACAGGCTCAGCGACAATAATAAGAGAAATAACGATAAGACCAACAGAAATATGGATAGTAATAATAGAATGAGGATAATAATAACAGTTATAGCGATATGAATAATAGTAGCGGGGATAATAATAATAGTAATAACGACAATATCAATAGTAATAAAGATAGTAATAATGGAATGAGGATAATCATAACAGGCTCAGCGATAATAATAAGAGAAATAACGGTAATATCAACAGAAATAAGGATAGTAATAATAGAATGAGGATAATAATAACAGTTATAGCATAATGAATAATAATAATGGGGATAATAATAATAGTAATAACGACAATATCAATAGTAATAAAGATGGTAATAATGGAATGAGGATAATGATAACAGTGTCAGCGAGAATAATACCAAAAATACCGATAATATCAACAGAAATAAGAATAGCAATAATAGAATGAGGACAATAATAGCAGTTATAGCGATATGAATAATAGTAGCGGGGATAATAATAATAGTAATAACGACAATATCAATAGTAATAAAGATAGTAATAATGGAATGAGGATAATCATAACAGGCTCAGCGATAATAATAAGAGAAAAAACGATAATATCGACAGAAATAAGGATAGTAATAATAGAAGTGAGATAATAATAACAGTTATAGCCATATGAATAATAGTAGTAGGAATTATAATAATAGTAATAACGACAATATCAGTAGTAATAAAGGTAGTAATAATGGAATGAGGCTAATAATAATAATAGTCTCACCGATAATAAAAAGAGAAGCAACGATAATATCAACAGAAATAAGGATAGTAATAATAGAATGAGGATAATAATAACAGTCATAGCAATATGAATAATAGTAGCGGGGGTAATAATAATAGTAATAACGACAATATCAATAGTAATAAAGATAGTAATAATGGAAGGACGATAATCATAACAGGCTCAGCGACAATAATAAGAGAAATAACGATAAGATCAACAGAAATAAGGATAGTAATAATAGAATGAGGATAATAATAACAGTCATAGCAATATGAATAATAGTAGCGGGGGTAATAATAATAGTAATAACGACAATATCAATAGTAATAAAGATAGTAATAATGGAAGGACGATAATCATAACAGGCTCAGCGACAATAATAAGAGAAATAACGATAAGATCAACAGAAATATGGATAGTAATAACAGAATGAGGATAATAATAACAGTTATAGCGATATGAATAATAGTAGCGGGGATAATAATAATAGTAATAACGACAATATCAACAGTAATAAAGATAGTAATAATGGAATGAGGATAATCATAACAGGCTCAGCGATAATAATAAGAGAAAAAACGATAATATCGACAGAAATAAGGATAGTAATAATAGAAGTGAGATAATAATAACAGTTATAGCCATATGAATAATAGTAGTAGGAATTATAATAATAGTAATAACGACAATATCAATAGTAATAAAGGTAGTAATAATGGAATGAGGCTAATAATAGTAATAGCCTCACCGATAATAAAAAGAGAAGCAACGATAATATCAACAGAAATAAGGATAGTAATAATAGAATGAGGATAATAATAACAGTCATAGCAATATGAATAATAGTAGCGGGGGTAATAATAATAGTAATAACGACAATATCAATAGTAATAAAGATAGTAATAATGGAAGGACGATAATCATAACAGGCTCAGCGACAATAATAAGAGAAATACCGATAAGATCAACAGAAATATGGATAGTAATAATAGAATGAGGATAATAATAACAGTTATAGCGATATGAATAATAGTAGCGGGGATAATAATAATAGTAATAACGACAATATCAATAGTAATAAAGATAGTAATAATGGAATGAGGATAATCATAACAGGCTCAGCGATAATAATAAGAGAAATAACGGTAATATCAACAGAAATAAGGATAGTAATAATAGAATGAGGATAATAATAACAGTTATAGCATAATGAATAATAATAATGGGGATAATAATAATAGTAATAACGACAATATCAATAGTAATAAAGATGGTAATAATGGAATGAGGATAATGATAACAGTGTCAGCGAGAATAATACCAAAAATACCGATAATATCAACAGAAATAAGGATAGCAATAATAGAATGAGGACAATAATAGCAGTTATAGCGATATGAATAATAGTAGCGGGGATAATAATAATAGTAATAACGACAATATCAATAGTAATAAAGATAGTAATAATGGAATGAGGATAATCATAACAGGCTCAGCGATAATAATAAGAGAAAAAACGATAATATCGACAGAAATAAGGATAGTAATAATAGAAGTGAGATAATAATAACAGTTATAGCCATATGAATAATAGTAGTAGGAATTATAATAATAGTAATAACGACAATATCAGTAGTAATAAAGGTAGTAATAATGGAATGAGGCTAATAATAATAATAGTCTCACCGATAATAAAAAGAGAAGCAACGATAATATCAACAGAAATAAGGATAGCAATAATAGAATGAGGATAATAATAACAGTCATAGCAATATGAATAATAGTAGCGGGGGTAATAATAATAGTAATAACGACAATATCAATAGTAATAAAGATAGTAATAATGGAAGGACGATAACCATAACAGGCTCAGCGACAATAATAACAGAAATAACGATAAGATCAACAGAAATATGGATAGTAATAATAGAATGAGGATAATAATAACAGTTAAAGCGATATGAATAATAGTAGCGGGGATAATAATAATAGTAATAACGACAATATCAATAGTAATAAAGATAGTAATAATGGAATGAGGATAATCATAACAGGCTCAGCGATAATAATAAGAGAAATAACGGTAATATCAACAGAAATAAGGATAGTAATAATAGAATGAGGATAATAATAACAGTTATAGCAATATGAATAATAGTAGTAGGAATTATAATAATAGTAATAACGACAATATCAATAGTAATAAAGGTAGTAATAATGGAATGAGGCTAATAATAATAATAGTCTCACCGATAATAAAAAGAGAAGCAACGATAATATCAACAGAAATAAGGATAGTAGTAATAGTATGAGGATAATAATAACAGTTATAGCCATGTGAATTATAGTAGCAGGGATAATAATAATAATAATAACGACAATATCAATAGTAATAAAGATAGTAATAATGGAATGAGGATAATCACAACAGGCTCAGCGATAATAATAAGAGAAATAACGATAAGATCAACAGAAATATGGGTAGTAATAATAGAATGAGGATGATAATAACAGTTATAGCCATATGAATAATAGTAGTAGGGATAATAATAATAATAATAACGACAATATCAATAGTAATAAAGATAGTGGTAATGGAATGAGGATAATCATAACAGGCTCAGCGATAATAATAAGAGAAATAACGATAATATCAACAGAAATATGGATAGTAATAATAGTATGAGGATAATAATAACAGTTATAGCGATATGAATAATAGTAGCGGGGATAATAATAATAGTAATAACGACAATATCAATAGTAATAAAGATAGTAATAATGGAATAAGGATAATCATAACAGGCACAGCGATAATAACAAGAGAAATAACGGTAATGTCAACAGAAATAAGGATAGTAATAATAGAATGAGGATAATAATAACAGTTATAGCAATATGAATAATAGTAGCGGGGGTAATAATAATAGTAATAACGACAATATCAATAGTAATAAAGATAGTAATAATGGAAGGACGATAATCATAACAGGCTCAGCGACAATAATAACAGAAATAACGATAAGATCAACAGAAATATGGATAGTAATAATAGAATGAGGATAATAATAACAGTTATAGCGATATGAATAATAGTAGCGGGGATAATAATAATAGTAATAACGACAATATCAATAGTAATAATGATAGTAATAATGGCATGAGGATAATCATAACAGGCTCAGCGATAATAATAAGAGAAATAACGATAATATCAACAGAAATAAGGATAGTAATAATAGAATGAGGATAATCATAACAGTTATACCCATATGAATAATAGTAGCAGGGATAATAATAATAGTAATAACGACAATATCAATAGTAATAAAGATAGTAATAATGGAATGAGGATAATAATAACAGTCTCACCGATAATAAAAAGAGAAACAACGATAATATCAACAGAAATAAGTATAGTAGTAATAGAATGAGGATAATAATAACAGTTATAGCCATATGAATAATAGTAGTAGGAATAATAATAATAGAAATAACGACAATATCAATAGTAATGAAGATAGTTATAATGGAATGAGGATAATGATAACAGTGTCAGCGAGAATAATACCAAAAATACCGATAATATCAACAGAAATAAGGATAGCAATAATAGAATGAGGACAATAATAGCAGTTATAGCGATATGAATAATAGTAGCGGGGATAATAATAATAGTAATAACGACAATATCAATAGTAATAAAGATAGTAATAATGGAATGAGGATAATCATACCAGGCTCAGCGATAATAATAAGAGAAAAAACGATAATATCGACAGAAATAAGGATAGTAATAATAGAAGTGAGATAATAATAACAGTTATAGCCATATGAATAATAGTAGTAGGAATTATAATAATAGTAATAACGACAATATCAATAGTAATAAAGGTAGTAATAATGGAATGAGGCTAATAATAGTAATAGTCTCACCGATAATAAAAAGAGAAGCAACGATAATATCAACAGAAATAAGGATAGTAATAATAGAATGAGGATAATAATAACAGTCATAGCAATATGAATAATAGTAGCGGGGGTAATAATAATAGTAATAACGACAATATCAATAGTAATAAAGATAGTAATAATGGAAGGACGATAATCATAACAGGCTCAGCGACAATACTAAGAGAAATACCGATAAGATCAACAGAAATATGGATAGTAATAATAGAATGAGGATAATAATAACAGTTATAGCGATATGAATAATAGTAGCGGGGATAATAATAATAGTAATAACGACAATATCAATAGTAATAAAGATAGTAATAATGGAATGAGGATAATCATAACAGGCTCAGCGATAATAATAAGAGAAATAACGGTAATATCAACAGAAATAAGGATAGTAATAATAGAATGAGGATAATAATAACAGTTATAGCATAATGAATAATAATAATGGGGTTAATAATAATAGTAATAACGACAATATCAATAGTAATAAAGATGGTAATAATGGAATGAGGATAATGATAACAGTGTCAGCGAGAATAATACCAAAAATACCGATAATATCAACAGAAATAAGGATAGCAATAATAGAATGAGGACAATAATAGCAGTTATAGCGATATGAATAATAGTAGCGGGGGTAATAATAATAGTAATAACGACAATATCAATAGTAATAAAGATAGTAATAATGGAATGAGGATAATCATAACAGGCTCAGCGATAATAATAAGAGAAATAACGATAAGATCAACAGAAATATGGATAGTAATAATAGAATGAGGATAATAATAACAGTTATAGCGATATGAATAATAGTAGCGGGGATAATAATAATAGTAATAACGACAATATCAATAGTAATAAAGATAGTAATAATGGAATGAGGATAATCATAACAGGCTCAGCGATAATAATAAGAGAAATAACGGTAATATCAACAGAAATAAGGATAGTAATAATAGAATGAGGATAATAATAACAGTTATAGCAATATGAATAATAGTAGTAGGAATTATAATAATAGTAATAACGACAATATCAATAGTAATAAAGGTAGTAATAATGGAATGAGGCTAATAATAATAATAGTCTCACCGATAATAAAAAGAGAAGCAACGATAATATCAACAGAAATAAGGATAGTAGTAATAGTATGAGGATAATAATAACAGTTATAGCCATGTGAATTATAGTAGCAGGGATAATAATAATAATAATAACGACAATATCAATAGTAATAAAGATAGTAATAATGGAATGAGGATAATCACAACAGGCTCAGCGATAATAATAAGAGAAATAACGATAAGATCAACAGAAATATGGGTAGTAATAATAGAATGAGGATGATAATAACAGTTATAGCCATATGAATAATAGTAGTAGGGATAATAATAATAATAATAACGACAATATCAATAGTAATAAAGATAGTGATAATGGAATGAGGATAATCATAACAGGCTCAGCGATAATAATAAGAGAAATAACGATAATATCAACAGAAATATGGATAGTAATAATAGTATGAGGATAATAATAACAGTTATAGCGATATGAATAATAGTAGCGGGGATAATAATAATAGTAATAACGACAATATCAATAGTAATAAAGATAGTAATAATGGAATAAGGATAATCATAACAGGCACAGCGATAATAACAAGAGAAATAACGGTAATGTCAACAGAAATAAGGATAGTAATAATAGAATGAGGATAATAATAACAGTTATAGCAATATGAATAATAGTAGCGGGGGTAATAATAATAGTAATAACGACAATATCAATAGTAATAAAGATAGTAATAATGGAAGGACGATAATCATAACAGGCTCAGCGACAATAATAAGAGAAATAACGATAAGATCAACAGAAATATGGATAGTAATAATAGAATGAGGATAATAATAACAGTTATAGCGATATGAATAATGGTAGCGGGGATAATAATAATAGTAATAACGACAATATCAATAGTAATAAAGATAGTAATAATGGAATGAGGATAATCATAACAGGCTCAGCGATAATAATAAGAGAAATAACGATAATATCAACAGAAATATGGATAGTAATAATAGAATGAGGATAATAATAACAGTTATAGCAATATGAATAATAGTAGTAGGAATTATAATAATAGTAATAACGACAATATCAATAGTAATAAAGGTAGTAATAATGGAATGAGGCTAATAATAATAATAGTCTCACCGATAATAAAAAGAGAAGCAACGATAATATCAACAGAAATAAGGATAGTAGTAATAGTATGAGGATAATAATAACAGTTATAGCCATATGAATTATAGTAGCAGGGATAATAATAATAATAATAACGACAATATCAATAGTAATAAAGATAGTAATAATGGAATGAGGATAATCACAACAGGCTCAGCGATAATAATAAGAGAAATAACGATAAGATCAACAGAAATATGGGTAGTAATAATAGAATGAGGATGATAATAACAGTTATAGCCATATGAATAATAGTAGTAGGGATAATAATAATAATAATAACGACAATATCAATAGTAATAAAGATAGTAATAATGGCATGAGGATAATCATAACAGGCTCAGCGATAATAATAAGAGAAATAACGATAATATCAACAGAAATAAGGATAGTAATAATAGAATGAGGATAATCATAACAGTTATACCCATATGAATAATAGTAGCAGGGATAATAATAATAGTAATAACGACAATATCAATAGTAATAAAGATAGTAAGAATGGAATGAGGATAATAATAACAGTCTCACCGATAATAAAAAGAGAAACAACGATAATATCAACAGAAATAAGTATAGTAGTAATAGAATGAGGATAATAATAACAGTTATAGCCATATGAATAATAGTAGTAGGGATAATAATAATTGTAATAACGACAATATCAATAGTAATAAAGGTAGTAATAATGGAATGAGGCTAATAATAATAACAGTCTCACCTGTAATAAAAAGGGAAACAACGATAATATCAACTGAAATAAGGATAGTAATAATAGTATGAGGATAATAATAACAGTTATAGCCATAGGAAAAATAGTAGCGGGGAGACTAATAATAGTAATAACGACAATATCAATAGTAATAAAGGTAGTAATAATGGAATGAGGATAATAATAATAGTCTCACCGATAATAAAAAGAGAAACAACGATAATATCAACAGAAATAATGATAGTAATAATAGAATGAGGATAATATTAACAGTTATAGCCATACGAATAACAGTGGTAGGAATAATAGTAATAGCAATAACGATAATATCAATGGTAATAAAGATAGTTATAATGGAATGAGGATAATGATAACAGTGTCAGCGAGAATAATACCAAAAATACCGATAATATCAACAGAAATAAGATTTGCAATAATAGAATGAGGATAATAATAACAGTTATAGCATAATGAATAATAATAGTGGGGATAATAATAATAGCAATAACGACAATGTCAATAGTAATAAAGATCGTAATAATGGAATGAGGATAATCATAACAGGCTCAGCGATAATAATAAGAGAAATAACGATAATATCAACAGAAATAAGGATAGTAATAATAGAATGAGGATAATAATAACAGTTATAGCCATATGAATAATAGTAGTAGGAATAATAATAATAGAAATAACGACAATATCAATAGTAATGAAGATAGTTATAATGGAATGAGGATAATGATAAGAGTGTCAGCGAGAATAATACCAAAAATACCGATAATATCAACAAAAATAAGGATAGAAGTAATAGAATGAGGATAATAATAACAGTTATAGCGATGAGAATAATAGTAGCGGGGATAATGATAATAGTAATAACGACAATATCAATAGTAATAAAGATAGTAATAATGGAATGAGGATAATCATAACAGGTTCAGCGATAATAATAAGAGAAATAACGATAATATCAACAGAAATAAGGATAGTAATAATAGAATGAGGATAATAATAACAGTTATAGCCATATGAATAATAGTGGTAGGGATAATAATAGTAGTAATAACGACAATATGAATAGTAATAAAGATAGTAATAATGGAATGAGGATAATCATAACAGGCTCAGCGATAATAATAAGAGAAATAACGATAATATCAACAGAAATATGGATAGTAATAATAGAATGAGGATAATAATAACTGTTATAGCGATATGAATAATAGTAGCGGGGATAACAATAATAGTAATAACGACAATATCAATAGTAATAAAGATAGTAATAATGGAATGAGGGTAATCATAACAGGCTCAGCGATAATAATAAGAGAAATAACGATAATATCAACAGAAATAAGGATAGTAATAATAGAATTGAGATAATAATAACAGTTATAGCCATACGAATAATAGTAGTAGGAATTATAATAATAGTAATAACGACAATATCAATAGTAATAAAGATAGTTATAATGGAATGAGGGTAATGATAACAGTGTCAGCGATAATAATAACAAAAATACCGATAATATCAACAGAAATAAGGATAGTAATAATGGAATGAGGCTAATAATAATAATAGTCTCACCGATAATAAAAAGAGATGCAACGATAATATCAACAGAAATAAGGATAGTAATAATAGTATGAGGATAATAATAACAGTTATAGCCATATGAATTATAGTAGCAGGGATAATAATAATAATAATAAGGACAATATCAATAGTAATAAAGATAGTAATAATGGAATGAGGATAATCATAACAGGCTCAGCGATAATAATAAGAGAAATAACGATCATATCAACAGAAATATGGATAGTAATAATAGAATGAGGATAATAATAACAGTTATAGCCATATGAATAATAGTAGTAGGAATAATAATAATAGAAATAACGACAATAGCAATAGTAATGAAGATAGCTATAATGGAATGAGGATAATGATAACAGTGTCAGCGAAAATAATACCAAAAATACCGATAATATCAACAGAA
The DNA here is from genome assembly GCA_945859595.2 of Megachile willughbiella. NCBI lineage: Eukaryota > Metazoa > Arthropoda > Insecta > Hymenoptera > Megachilidae > Megachile > Megachile willughbiella. The sequence goes on from CAMAOD020000270.1 coordinate 314,055, forward strand.
ATAAGGATAGCAATAATAGAATGAGGATTATAGTAGCAGTTATAGCGATATGAATAATAGTAGTAGGGATAATAATAATAGTAATAACGACAATATCAATAGTAATAAAGATAGTAATAATGGAATTAGGATAATGATAACAGTGTCAGCGATAGTAATCACAAAAATTCCGATAATATCAACAAAAATAAGGATAGAAGTAACAGAATGAGGATAATAATAACAGTTATAGCGATGTGAATAATAGTAGCGGGGATAATAATAATAGTAATAACGACAATATCAATAGTAATAAAGATAGTAATAATGGAATGAGGATAATCATAACAGGCTCAGCGATAATAATAAGAGAAATCACGATAATATCAACAGAAATAAGGACAGTAATAATAGAATGAGGATAATAATAACAGTTATAGCGATATGAATAATAGTAGCGGGGATAATAATAATAGTAATAACGACAATATCAATAGTAATAAAGGTAGTAATAATGGAATGAGGCTAATAATAATAATAGTCTCACCTGTAAGAAAAAGGGAAACAACGACAATATCAACTGAAATAAGGATAGTAATAATAGTATGAGGATAATAATAACAGTTATAGCCATATGAATTATAGTAGCAGGGATAATAATAATAATAATAAGGACAATATCAATAGTAATAAACATAGTAATAATGGAATGAGGATAATCATAACAGGCTCAGCGATAATAATAAGAGAAATAACGATAATATCAACAGAAATATGGATAGTAATAATAGAATGAGGATAATAATAACTGTTTTAGCGATATGAATAATAGTAGCGGGGATAATAATAATAGTAATAACGACAATATCAATAGTAATAAAGATAGTAATAATGGAATGAGGGTAATCATAACAGGCACAGCGATAATAATAAGAGAAATAACGATAATATCAACAGAAATATGGATAGTAATAATAGAATGAGGATAATAATAACAGTTATAGCGATATGAATAATAGTAGCGGGGATAATAATAATAGTAATAACGACAATATCAATAGTAATAAAGATAGTAATAATGGAATGAGGATAATCATAACAGGCTCAGCGACAATAATAACAAAAATGCCGATAATACCAACAGAAATAAGGATAGCAATAATAGAATGAGGATAATATTAACAGTTATAGCCATATGAATGTAAGTAGTAGGGATAATAATAATAGTAATAACGACAATATCAATTGTAATAAAGATAGTAATAATGGAATGACGACAATCATAACAGGCTCAGCGATAATAATAAGAGAAATAACGATAATATCAACAGAAATAAGGATAGTAATAATTGAATAAGGATAATAATAACAGTTATAGTGATATGAATAATAGTAACGGGGATAATGATAATAGTAAAAACGACAATATCAATAGTAATAAAGATAGTAATAATGGAATTAGGATAATCATAACAGGCTCAGCGATAATAATAAGAGAAATAAAGATAATATGAACAGAAATAAGGATAGAAGTAATAGAATGAGGATAATAATAACAGTTATAGCGATGTGAATAATAGTAGCGGGGATAGTAATAATAGTAATAACGACAATATCAATAGTAATAAAGATAGTAATAATGGAATGAGGATAATCATAACAGGCTCAGCATTAATAATAAGAGAAATAACGATAATATCAACAGAAATAAGGACAGTAATAATAGAATGAGGATAATAATAACAGTTATAGCGATATGAATAATAGTAGCGGGGATAATAATAACAGTAATAACGACAATATCAATAGTAATAAAGGTAGTAATAATGGAATGAGGCTAATAATAATAATAGTCTCACCTATAATAAAAAGGGAAACAACGGTAATATCAACAGAAATAATGATAGTAATAATAGATTGAGGATAATATTAACAGTTATAGCCATACGAATAACAGTAGTAGGAATAATAATAATAGCAATAACGATAATATCAATAGTAATAAAGATAGTAATAATGGAATGAGGATAATAATAACAGTGTCAGCGACAATAATAACAAAAATACCGATAATATCATCAGAAATAAGGATAGCAACAATAGAATGAGGATAATAATAACAGTTATAGCCACATGAATAATAGTAGTAGGAATAACAATAATAGAAATAACGACAATATCAATAGTAATAAAGATAGTTATAATGGAATGAGGATAATGATAACAGTGTCAGCGAGAATAATACCGAAAATACCGATAATACCAACAGAAGTAAGGATAGCAATAATAGAATGAGGATAATAGTAGCAGTTATAGCGATATGAATAATAGTAGTAGGGATAATAATAATAGTAATAACGACAATATCAATAGTAATAAAGGTAGTAATAATGGAATGAGGATAATAATAATAGTCTCACCGATAATAAAAAGAGAAACAACGATAATATCAACAGAAATAATGATAGTAATAATAGAATGAGGATAATATTAACAGTTATAGCCATACGAATAACAGTAGTAGGAATAATAATAATAGCAATAACGATAATATCAATGGTAATAAAGATAGTTATAATGGAATGAGGATAATGATAACAGTGTCAGCGAGAATAATACAAAAAATACCGATAATATCAACAGAAATAAGATTTGCAATAATAGAATGAGGATAATAGTAGCAGTTATAGCGATATGAATAATAGTAGTAGGGATAATAATAATAGTAATAACGACAATATCAATAGTAATAAAGGTAGTAATAATGGAATGAGGCTAATAATAATAATAGTCTCACCTATAATAATAAGAGAAATAACGGCAATATCAACTGAAATAAGGATAGTAATAATAGTATGAGGATAATAATAACAGTTATAGCCATATGAATTATAGTAGCAGGGATAATAATAATAATAATAAGGACAATATCAATAGTAATAAACATAGTAATAATGGAATGAGGATAATCATAACAGGCTCAGCGATAATAATAAGAGAAATAACGATAATATCAACAGAAATGTGGATAGTAATAATAGAATGAGGATAATAATAACTGTTTTAGCGATATGAATAATAGTAGCGGGGATAATAATAATAGTAATAACGACAATATCAATAGTAATAAAGATAGTAATAATGGAATGAGGGTAATCATAACAGGCACAGCGATAATAATAAGAGAAATAACGATAATATCAACAGAAATATGGATAGTAATAATAGAATGAGGATAATAATAACAGTTATAGCGATATGAATAATAGTAGCGGGGATAATAATAATAGTAATAACGACAATATCAATAGTAATAAAGATAGTAATAATGGAATGAGGATAATCATAACAGGCTCAGCGATAATAATAAGAGAAATAACGGTAATATCAACAGAAATAAGGATAGTAATAATAGAATGAGGATAATAATAACAGTTATAGCATAATGAATAATAATAATGGGGTTAATAATAATAGTAATAACGACAATATCAATAGTAATAAAGATGGTAATAATGGAATGAGGATAATGATAACAGTGTCAGCGAGAATAATACCAAAAATACCGATAATATCAACAGAAATAAGGATAGCAATAATAGAATGAGGACAATAATAGCAGTTATAGCGATATGAATAATAGTAGCGGGGGTAATAATAATAGTAATAACGACAATATCAATAGTAATAAAGATAGTAATAATGGAATGAGGATAATCATAACAGGCTCAGCGATAATAATAAGAGAAATAACGATAAGATCAACAGAAATATGGATAGTAATAATAGAATGAGGATAATAATAACAGTTATAGCGATATGAATAATAGTAGCGGGGATAATAATAATAGTAATAACGACAATATCAATAGTAATAAAGATAGTAATAATGGAATGAGGATAATCATAACAGGCTCAGCGATAATAATAAGAGAAATAACGGTAATATCAACAGAAATAAGGATAGTAATAATAGAATGAGGATAATAATAACAGTTATAGCAATATGAATAATAGTAGTAGGAATTATAATAATAGTAATAACGACAATATCAATAGTAATAAAGGTAGTAATAATGGAATGAGGCTAATAATAATAATAGTCTCACCGATAATAAAAAGAGAAGCAACGATAATATCAACAGAAATAAGGATAGTAGTAATAGTATGAGGATAATAATAACAGTTATAGCCATGTGAATTATAGTAGCAGGGATAATAATAATAATAATAACGACAATATCAATAGTAATAAAGATAGTAATAATGGAATGAGGATAATCACAACAGGCTCAGCGATAATAATAAGAGAAATAACGATAAGATCAACAGAAATATGGGTAGTAATAATAGAATGAGGATGATAATAACAGTTATAGCCATATGAATAATAGTAGTAGGGATAATAATAATAATAATAACGACAATATCAATAGTAATAAAGATAGTGATAATGGAATGAGGATAATCATAACAGGCTCAGCGATAATAATAAGAGAAATAACGATAATATCAACAGAAATATGGATAGTAATAATAGTATGAGGATAATAATAACAGTTATAGCGATATGAATAATAGTAGCGGGGATAATAATAATAGTAATAACGACAATATCAATAGTAATAAAGATAGTAATAATGGAATAAGGATAATCATAACAGGCACAGCGATAATAACAAGAGAAATAACGGTAATGTCAACAGAAATAAGGATAGTAATAATAGAATGAGGATAATAATAACAGTTATAGCAATATGAATAATAGTAGCGGGGGTAATAATAATAGTAATAACGACAATATCAATAGTAATAAAGATAGTAATAATGGAAGGACGATAATCATAACAGGCTCAGCGACAATAATAAGAGAAATAACGATAAGATCAACAGAAATATGGATAGTAATAATAGAATGAGGATAATAATAACAGTTATAGCGATATGAATAATGGTAGCGGGGATAATAATAATAGTAATAACGACAATATCAATAGTAATAAAGATAGTAATAATGGAATGAGGATAATCATAACAGGCTCAGCGATAATAATAAGAGAAATAACGATAATATCAACAGAAATATGGATAGTAATAATAGAATGAGGATAATAATAACAGTTATAGCAATATGAATAATAGTAGTAGGAATTATAATAATAGTAATAACGACAATATCAATAGTAATAAAGGTAGTAATAATGGAATGAGGCTAATAATAATAATAGTCTCACCGATAATAAAAAGAGAAGCAACGATAATATCAACAGAAATAAGGATAGTAGTAATAGTATGAGGATAATAATAACAGTTATAGCCATATGAATTATAGTAGCAGGGATAATAATAATAATAATAACGACAATATCAATAGTAATAAAGATAGTAATAATGGAATGAGGATAATCACAACAGGCTCAGCGATAATAATAAGAGAAATAACGATAAGATCAACAGAAATATGGGTAGTAATAATAGAATGAGGATGATAATAACAGTTATAGCCATATGAATAATAGTAGTAGGGATAATAATAATAATAATAACGACAATATCAATAGTAATAAAGATAGTAATAATGGCATGAGGATAATCATAACAGGCTCAGCGATAATAATAAGAGAAATAACGATAATATCAACAGAAATAAGGATAGTAATAATAGAATGAGGATAATCATAACAGTTATACCCATATGAATAATAGTAGCAGGGATAATAATAATAGTAATAACGACAATATCAATAGTAATAAAGATAGTAATAATGGAATGAGGATAATAATAACAGTCTCACCGATAATAAAAAGAGAAACAACGATAATATCAACAGAAATAAGTATAGTAGTAATAGAATGAGGATAATAATAACAGTTATAGCCATATGAATAATAGTAGTAGGGATAATAATAATAATAATAACGACAATATCAATAGTAATAAAGATAGTGATAATGGAATGAGGATAATCATAACAGGCTCAGCGATAATAATAAGAGAAATAACGATAATATCAACAGAAATATGGATAGTAATAATAGTATGAGGATAATAATAACAGTTATAGCGATATGAATAATAGTAGCGGGGGTAATAATAATAGTAATAACGACAATATCAATAGTAATAAAGATAGTAATAATGGAAGGACGATAATCATAACAGGCTCAGCGACAATAATAAGAGAAATAACGATAAGATCAACAGAAATATGGATAGTAATAATAGAATGAGGATAATAATAACAGTTATAGCGATATGAATAATGGTAGCGGGGATAATAATAATAGTAATAACGACAATATCAATAGTAATAAAGATAGTAATAATGGAATGAGGATAATCATAACAGGCTCAGCGATAATAATAAGAGAAATAACGATAATATCAACAGAAATATGGATAGTAATAATAGAATGAGGATAATAATAACAGTTATAGCATAATGAATAATAATAATGGGGATAATAATAATAGCAATAACGACAATATCAATAGTAATAAAGATGGTAATAATGGAATGAGGATAATGATAACAGTATCAGCGAGAATAATACCAAAAATACCGATAATATCAACAGAAATAAGGATAGCAATAATAGAATGAGGACAATAATAGCAGTTATAGCGATATGAATAATAGTAGCGGGGATAATAATAATAGTAATAACGACAATATCAATAGTAATAAAGATAGTAATAATGGAATGAGGATAATCATAACAGGCTCAGCGATAATAATAAGAGAAAAAACGATAATATCGACAGAAATAAGGATAGTAATAATAGAAGTGTGATAATAATAACAGTTATAGCCATATGAATAATAGTAGTAGGAATTATAATAATAGTAATAACGACACTATCAATAGTAATAAAGGTAGTAATAATGGAATGAGGCTAATAATAATAATAGTCTCACCGATAATAAAAAGAGAAGCAACGATAATATCAACAGAAATAAGGATAGTAATAATAGAATGAGGATAATAATAAAAGTCATAGCAATATGAATAATAGTAGCGGGGGTAATAATAATAGTAATAACGACAATATCAATAGTAATAAAGATAGTAATAATGGAAGGACGATAATCATAACAGGCTCAGCGACAATAATAAGAGAAATAACGATAAGATCAACAGAAATATGGATAGTAATAATAGAATGAGGATAATAATAACAGTTATAGCGATATGAATAATAGTAGCGGGGATAATAATAATAGTAATAACGACAATATCAATAGTAATAAAGATAGTAATAATGGAATGAGGATAATCATAACAGGCTCAGCGATAATAATAAGAGAAATAACGATAATATCAACAGAAATATGGATAGTAATAATAGAATGAGGATAATAATAACAGTTATAGCGATATGAATAATAGTAGCGGGGATAATAATAATAGTAATAACAACAATATCAATAGTAATAAAGATAGTAATAATGGAATGAGCATAATCATAACAGGCTCAGCGACAATAATAACAAAAACACCGAAAATACCAACAGAAATAAGGATAGCAATAATAGAATGAGGATAATAATAACAGTTATATCCATATGAATGATAGTAGTAGGGATAATAATAATAGTAATAACGACAATATCAATTGTAATAAAGATAATAATAATGGAATGACGACAATCATAACAGGCTCAGCGATAATAATAAGAGAAATAACGATAATATCAACAGAAATAAGGATAGTAATAATAGAATAAGGATAATAATAACAGTTATAGTGATATGAATAATAGTAACGGGGATAATAATAATAGTAATAACGACAATATCAATAGTAATAAAGATAGTAATAATGGAATGAGGCTAATAATAATAATAGTCTCACCTATAATAAAAAGGGAAACAACGATAATATCAACTGAAATAAGGATAGTAATAATAGTATGAGGATAATAATAACAGTTATAGCCATATGAATAATAGTAGTAGGGATAATAATAATAATAATAACGACAATATCAGTAGTAATAAAGATAGTAATAATGGAATGAGGATAATCATAACAGGCTCAGCGATAATAATAAGAGAAATAACGATAATATCAACAGAAATATGGATAGTAATAATAGAATGAGGATAATAATAACAGTTATAGCGATATGAATAATAGTAACGGGGATAATAATAATAGTAGTAACGACAATATCAATAGTAATAAAGATAGTAATAATGGAATGAGGATAATCATAACAGGCTCAGCGATAATAATAACAGAAATAACGGTAATATGAACATAAATAAGGATAGTAATAATAGAATGAGGATAATAATAACAGTTATAGCGATATGAATAATAGTAGCGTGGATAATAATAATAGTAATAACGACAATATCAATGGTAATAAAGATAGTAATAATGGAAGGACGATAATCATAACAGGCTCAGCGATAATAATAAGAGAAATAACGATAATATCAACAGAAATATGGATAGTAATAATAGAATGAGGATAATAATAACAGTTATAGCGATATGAATAATAGTAGCGGGGATAATAATAATAGTAATAACAACAATATCAATAGTAATAAAGATAGTAATAATGGAATGAGGACAATCATACCAGGCACAGCGATAATAACAAGAGAAATAACGGTAATGTCAATAGAAATAAGGATAGTAATAATAGAATTGAGATAATAATAACAGTTATAGCCATATGAATAATAGTAGTAGGAATTATAATAATAGTAATAACGACAATATCAATAGTAATAAAGGTAGTAATAATGGAATGAGGCTAATAATAATGATAGTCTCACCGATAATAAAAAGAGAAGCAACGATAATATCAACAGAAATAAGGATAGTAATAATAGAATGAGGATAATATTAACAGATATAGCCATACGAATAACAGTAGTAGGAATAATAATAATAGCAATAACGATAATATCAATTGTAATAAAGATAGTTATAATGGAATGAGGATAATGATAACAGTGTCGGCGACAATAATAACAAAAATACCGATAATATCAACAGAAATAAGGACAGCAATAATAGAATGAGGATAATAATAACAGTTATAGCATAATGAATAATAATAGTGGGGATAATAATAATAGCAATAACGACAATGTCAATAGCAGTAAAGATCGTAATAATGGAATGAGGCTAATCATAACAGGCACAGTGATAATAATAAGAGAAATAACGATAATATCAACAGAAATACGGATAGTAATAATAGAATGAGGATAATAATAACAGTTATAGCGATATGAATAATAGTAGCGGGGATAATAATAATAGTAATAACGACAATATCAATAGTAATAAAGATGGTAATAATGGAATGAGGTTAATAATAACAGGCTCAGCGATAATAATAAGAGAAAAAACGATAATATCAATTGTAATAAAGATAGTTATAATGGAATGAGGATAATGATAACAGTGTCGGCGACAGTAATAACAAAAATACCGATAATGTCAATAGAAATAAGGATAGTAATAATAGAATGAGGATAATAATAACAGTTATAGCAATATGAATAAGAGTAGCGGGGGTAATAATAATAGTAATAACGACAATATCAATAGTAATAAAGATAGTAATAATGGAAGGACGATAATCATAACAGGCTCAGCGACAATAATAAGAGAAATAACGATAAGATCAACAGAAATATGGATAGTAATAATAGAATGAGGATAATAATAACAGTTATAGCGATATGAATAATTGTAGCGGGGATAATAATAATAGTAATAACGACAATATCAATAGTAATAAAGATAGTAATAATGGAATGAGGATAATCATAACAGGCTCAGCGATAATAATAAGAGAAATAACGATAATATCAACAGAAATATGGATAGTAATAATAGAATGAGGATAATAATAACAGTTATAGCATAATGAATAATAATAATGGGGATAATAATAATAGTAATAACGACAATATCAATAGTAATAAAGATGGTAATAATGGAATGAGGATAATGATAACAGTGTCAGCGAGAATAATACCAAAAATACCGATAATATCAACAGAAATAAGGATAGCAATAATAGAATGAGGACAATAATAGCAGTTATAGCGATATGAATAATAGTAGCGGGGATAATAATAATAGTAATAACGACAATATCAATAGTAATAAAGATAGTAATAATGGAATGAGGATAATCATAACAGGCTCAGAGATAATAATAAGAGAAAAAACGATAATATCGACAGAAATAAGGATAGTAATAATAGAAGTGAGATAATAATAACAGTTATAGCCATATGAATAATAGTAGTAGGAATTATAATAATAGTAATAACGACAATATCAATAGTAATAAAGGTAGTAATAATGGAATGAGGCTAATAATAATAATAGTCTCACCGATAATAAAAAGAGAAGCAACGATAATATCAACAGAAATAAGGATAGTAATAATAGAATGAGGTTAATAATAACAGTCATAGCAATATGAATAATAGTAGCGGGGGTAATAATAATAGTAATAACGACAATATCAATAGTAATAAAGATAGTAATAATGGAAGGACGATAATCATAACAGGCTCAGCGACAATAATAAGAGAAATAACGATAAGATCAACAGAAATATGGATAGTAATAATAGAATGAGGATAATAATAACAGTTATAGCGATATGAATAATAGTAGCGGGGATAATAATAATAGTAATAACGACAATATCAATAGTAATAAAGATAGTAATAATGGAATGAGGATAATCATAACAGGCTCAGCGATAATAATAAGAGAAATAACGGTAATATCAACAGAAATAAGGATAGTAATAATAGAATGAGGATAATAATAACAGTTATAGCAATATGAATAATAGTAGTAGGAATTATAATAATAGTAATAACGACAATATCAATAGTAATAAAGGTAGTAATAATGGAATGAGGCTAATAATAATAATAGTCTCACCGATAATAAAAAGAGAAGCAACGATAATATCAACAGAAATAAGGATAGTAGTAATAGTATGAGGATAATAATAACAGTTATAGCCATGTGAATTATAGTAGCAGGGATAATAATAATAATAATAACGACAATATCAATAGTAATAAAGATAGTAATAATGGAATGAGGATAATCACAACAGGCTCAGCGATAATAATAAGAGAAATAACGATAAGATCAACAGAAATATGGGTAGTAATAATAGAATGAGGATGATAATAACAGTTATAGCCATATGAATAATAGTAGTAGGGATAATAATAATAATAATAATAACGACAATATCAATAGTAATAAAGATAGTGATAATGGAATGAGGATAATCATAACAGGCTCAGCGATAATAATAAGAGAAATAACGATAATATCAACAGAAATATGGATAGTAATAATAGTATGAGGATAATAATAACAGTTATAGCGATATGAATAATAGTAGCGGGGATAATAATAATAGTAATAACGACAATATCAATAGTAATAAAGATAGTAATAATGGAATAAGGATAATCATAACAGGCACAGCGATAATAACAAGAGAAATAACGGTAATGTCAACAGAAATAAGGATAGTAATAATAGAATGAGGATAATAATAACAGTTATAGCGATATGAATAATAGTAACGGGGATAATAATAATAGTAGTAACGACAATATCAATAGTAATAAAGATGGTAATAATGGAATGAGGATAATGATAACAGTGTCAGCGAGAATAATACCAAAAATACCGATAATATCAACAGAAATAAGGATAGCAATAATAGAATGAGGACAATAATAGCAGTTATAGCGATATGAATAATAGTAGCGGGGATAATAATAATAGTAATAACGACAATATCAATAGTAATAAAGATAGTAATAATGGAATGAGGATAATCATAACAGGCTCAGCGATAATAATAAGAGAAAAAACGATAATATCGACAGAAATAAGGATAGTAATAATAGAAGTGAGATAATAATAACAGTTATAGCCATATGAATAATAGTAGTAGGAATTATAATAATAGTAACAACGACAATATCAATAGTAATAAAGGTAGTAATAATGGAATGAGGCTAATAATAATAATAGTCTCACCGATAATAAAAAGAGAAGCAACGATAATATCAACAGAAATAAGGATAGTAATAATAGAATGAGGATAATATTAACAGATATAGCCATACGAATAACAGTAGTAGGAATAATAATAATAGCAATAACGATAATATCAATTGTAATAAAGATAGTTATAATGGAATGAGGATAATGATAACAGTGTCGGCGACAATAATAACAAAAATACCGATAATATCAACAGAAATAAGGATAGCAATAATAGAATGAGGATAATAATAACAGTTATAGCATAATGAATAATAATAGTGGGGATAATAATAATAGCAATAACGACAATGTCAATAGCAGTAAAGATCGTAATAATGGAATGAGGCTAATCATAACAGGCACAGTGATAATAATAAGAGAAATAACGATAATATCAACAGAAATACGGATAGTAATAATAGAATGAGGATAATAATAACAGTTATAGCGATATGAATAATAGTAGCGGGGATAATAATAATAGTAATAACGACAATATCAATAGTAATAAAGATAGTAATAATGGAATGAGGATAATCATAACAGGCTCAGCGACAATAATAACAAAAATACCGATAATACCAACAGAAATAAGGATAGCAATAATAGAATGAGGATAATAATTACAGTTATAGCCATATGAATGATAGTAGTATGGATAATAATAATAGTAATAACGACAATGCCAATTGTAACAAAGATAGTATTAATGGAATGACGACAATCATAACAGGCTCAGCGATAATAATAATAGCAATAACGACAATGTCAATAGTAATAAAGATCGTAATAATGGAATGAGGCTAATCATAACAGGCTCAGCGATAATAATAAGAGAAATAACGATAATATCAACAGAAATAAGGATAGTAATAATAGAATGAGGATAATAATAACAGTTATAGCCATATGAATAATAGTAGTAGGGATAATAATAATAGTAATAACGACAATATCAATAGTAATAAAGATAGTAATAATGGAATGAGGATAATCATAACAGGCACAGTGATAATAATAAGAGAAATAACGATAATATCAACAGAAATATGGATAGTAATAATAGAATGAGGATAATAATAACAGTTATAGCATAATGAATAATAATAATGGGGATAATAATAATAGTAATAACGACAATATCAATAGTAATAAAGATGGTAATAATGGAATGAGGTTAATAATAACAGGCTCAGCGATAATAATAAGAGAAAAAACGATAATATCAATTGTAATAAAGATAGTTATAATGGAATGAGGATAATGATAACAGTGTCGGCGACAGTAATAACAAAAATACCGATAATGTCAATAGAAATAAGGATAGTAATAATAGAATGAGGATAATAATAACAGTTATAGCAATATGAATAATAGTAGCGGGGGTAATAATAATAGTAATAACGACAATATCAATAGTAATAAAGATAGTAATAATGGAAGGACGATAATCATAACAGGCTCAGCGACAATAATAAGAGAAATAACGATAAGATCAACAGAAATATGGATAGTAATAATAGAATGAGGATAATAATAACAGTTATAGCGATATGAATAATAGTAGCGGGGATAATAATAATAGTAATAACGACAATATCAATAGTAATAAAGATAGTAATAATGGAATGAGGATAATCATAACAGGCTCAGCGATAATAATAAGAGAAATAACGATAATATCAACAGAAATATGGATAGTAATAATAGAATGAGGATAATAATAACAGTTATAGCATAATGAATAATAATAATGGGGATAATAATAATAGTAATAACGACAATATCAATAGTAATAAAGATGGTAATAATGGAATGAGGATAATGATAACAGTGTCAGCGAGAATAATACCAAAAATACCGATAATATCAACAGAAATAAGGATAGCAATAATAGAATGAGGACAATAATAGCAGTTATAGCGATATGAATAATAGTAGCGGGGATAATAATAATAGTAATAACGACAATATCAATAGTAATAAAGATAGTAATAATGGAATGAGGATAATCATAACAGGCTCAGCGATAATAATAAGAGAAAAAACGATAATATCGACAGAAATAAGGATAGTAATAATAGAAGTGAGATAATAATAACAGTTATAGCCATATGAATAATAGTAGTAGGAATTATAATAATAGTAATAACGACAATATCAATAGTAATAAAGGTAGTAATAATGGAATGAGGCTAATAATAATAATAGTCTCACCGATAATAAAAAGAGAAGCAACGATAATATCAACAGAAATAAGGATAGTAATAATAGAATGAGGTTAATAATAACAGTCATAGCAATATGAATAATAGTAGCGGGGGTAATAATAATAGTAATAACGACAATATCAATAGTAATAAAGATAGTAATAATGGAAGGACGATAATCATAACAGGCTCAGCGACAATAATAAGAGAAATAACGATAAGATCAACAGAAATATGGATAGTAATAATAGAATGAGGATAATAATAACAGTTATAGCGATATGAATAATAGTAGCGGGGATAATAATAATAGTAATAACGACAATATCAATAGTAATAAAGATAGTAATAATGGAATGAGGATAATCATAACAGGCTCAGCGATAATAATAAGAGAAATAACGGTAATATCAACAGAAATAAGGATAGTAATAATAGAATGAGGATAATAATAACAGTTATAGCAATATGAATAATAGTAGTAGGAATTATAATAATAGTAATAACGACAATATCAATAGTAATAAAGGTAGTAATAATGGAATGAGGATAATCATAACAGGCCCAGCGATAATAATAAGAGAAATAACGGTAATATCAACAGAAATAAGGATAGTAATAATAGAATTGAGATAATAATAACAGTTATAGCCATATGAATAATAGTAGTAGGAATTATAATAATAGTAATAACGACAATATCAATAGTAATAAAGGTAGTAATAATGGAATGAGGCTAATAATAATAATAGTCTCACCGATAATAAAAAGAGAAGCAACGATAATATCAACAGAAATAAGGATAGTAGTAATAGTATGAGGATAATAATAACAGTTATAGCCATGTGAATTATAGTAGCAGGGATAATAATAATAATAATAACGACAATATCAATAGTAATAAAGATAGTAATAATGGAATGAGGATAATCACAACAGGCTCAGCGATAATAATAAGAGAAATAACGATAAGATCAACAGAAATATGGGTAGTAATAATAGAATGAGGATGATAATAACAGTTATAGCCATATGAATAATAGTAGTAGGGATAATAATAATAATAATAACGACAATATCAATAGTAATAAAGATAGTGATAATGGAATGAGGATAATCATAACAGGCTCAGCGATAATAATAAGAGAAATAACGATAATATCAACAGAAATATGGATAGTAATAATAGTATGAGGATAATAATAACAGATATAGCGATATGAATAATAGTAGCGGGGATAATAATAATAGTAATAACGACAATATCAATAGTAATAAAGATAGTAATAATGGAATAAGGATAATCATAACAGGCACAGCGATAATAACAAGAGAAATAACGGTAATGTCAACAGAAATAAGGATAGTAATAATAGAATGAGGATAATAATAACAGTTGTAGCAATATGAATAATAGTAGCGGGGGTAATAATAATAGTAATAACGACAATATCAATAGTAATAAAGATAGTAATAATGGAAGGACGATAATCATAACAGGCTCAGCGACAATAATAAGAGAAATAACGATAAGATCAACAGAAATATGGATAGTAATAATAGAATGAGGATAATAATAACAGTTATAGCGATATGAATAATAGTAGCGGGGATAATAATAATAGTAATAATGACAATATCAATAGTAATAAAGATAGTAATAATGGAATGAGGATAATCATAACAGGCTCAGCGATAATAATAAGAGAAATAACGGTAATATCAACAGAAATAAGGATAGTAATAATAGAATGAGGATAATAATAACAGTTATAGCAATATGAATAATAGTAGTAGGAATTATAATAATAGTAATAACGACAATATCAATAGTAATAAAGGTAGTAATAATGGAATGAGGCTAATAATAATAATAGTCTCACCGATAATAAAAAGAGAAGCAACGATAATATCAACAGAAATAAGGATAGTAGTAATAGTATGAGGATAATAATAACAGTTATAGCCATATGAATTATAGTAGCAGGGATAATAATAATAATAATAACGACAATATCAATAGTAATAAAGATAGTAATAATGGAATGAGGATAATCACAACAGGCTCAGCGATAATAATAAGAGAAATAACGATAAGATCAGCAGAAATATGGGTAGTAATAATAGAATGAGGATGATAATAACAGTTATAGCCATATGAATAATAGTAGTAGGGATAATAATAATAATAATAACGACAATATCAATAGTAATAAAGATAGTAATAATGGCATGAGGATAATCATAACAGGCTCAGCGATAATAATAAGAGAAATAACGATAATATCAACAGAAATAAGGATAGTAATAATAGAATGAGGATAATCATAACAGTTATACCCATATGAATAATAGTAGCAGGGGTAATAATAATAGTAATAACGACAATATCAATAGTAATAAAGATAGTAATAATGGAATGAGGATAATAATAACAGTCTCACCGATAATAAAAAGAGAAACAACGATAATATTAACAGAAATAAGTATAGTAGTAATGGAATGGGGATAATAATAACAGTTATAGCCATATGAATAATAGTAGTAGGAATAATAATAATAGAAATAACGACAATATCAATAGTAATGAAGATAGTTATAATGGAATGAGGATAATGATAACAGTGTCAGCGAGAATAATACCAAAAATACCGATAATATCAACAGAAATAAGGATAGCAATAATAGAATGAGGATAATAATAGCAGTTATAGCGATATGAATAATAGTAACGGGGATAATAATAATAGTAATAACGACAATATCAATAGTAATAAAGATAGTAATAATGGAATGCGGATAATCATAACAGGCTCAGCGATAATAATAAGAGAAATAACGATAATATCAACAGAAATAAGGATAGTAATAATAGAATTGAGATAATAATAACAGTTATAGCCATATGAATAATAGTAGTAGGGATAATAATAATAATAATAACGACAATATCAATAGTAATAAAGATAGTAATAATGGCATGAGGATAATCATAACAGGCTCAGCGATAATAATAAGAGAAATAACGATAATATCAACAGAAATATGGATAGTAATAATAGAATGAGGATAACAATAACAGTTATTGCGATATGAATAATAGTAGCGGGGATAATAATAATAGTAATAACGACAATATCAATAGTAATGAAGATAGTTATAATGGAATGAGGATAATGATAACAGTGTCAGCGAGAATAATACCAAAAATACCGATAATATCAACAGAAATAAGGATAGCAATAATAGAATGAGGATAATAATAGCAGTTATAGCGATATGAATAATAGTAACGGGGATAATAATAATAGTAATAACGACAATATCAATAGTAATAAAGATAGTAATAATGGAATGAGGATAATCATAACAGGCTCACCGATAATAAAAAGAGAAGCAACGATAATATCAACAGAAATAAGGATAGTAATAATAGTATGAGGATGATAATAACAGTTATAGCCATATGAATAATAGTAGTAGGGATAATAATAATAATAATAACGACAATATCAATAGTAATAAAGATAGTAATAATGGAATGAGGATTATCATAACAGGCTCAGCGATAATAATAAGAGAAATAACGATAATACCAACAGAAATAAGGATAGTAATAATAGAAGGAGGATAATATTAACAGATATAGCCATACGAATAACAGTAGTAGGAATAATAATAATAGTAATAACGACAATATCAATAGTAATAAAGGTAGTAATAATGAAATGAGGATAATCACAACAGGCTCAGCGATAATAATAAGAGAAATAACGATAAGATCAACAGAAATATGGGTAGTAATAATAGAATGAGGATGATAATAACAGTTATAGCCATATGAATAATAGTAGTAGGGATAATAATAATAATAATAACGACAATATCAATAGTAATAAAGATAGTGATAATGGAATGAGGATAATCATAACAGGCTCAGCGATAATAATAAGAGAAATAACGATAATATCAACAGAAATATGGATAGTAAGAATAGTATGAGGATAATAATAACAGTTATAGCGATATGAATAATAGTAGCGGGGATAATAATAATAGTAATAACGACAATATCAATAATAATAAAGATAGTAATAACGGAATGAGGACAATCATAACAGGCACAGCGATAATAACAAGAGAAGTAACGGTAATGTCAACAGAAATATGGATAGTAATAATAGAATGAGGATAATAATAACAGTTATAGCATAATGAATAATAATAATGGGGATAATAATAATAGTAATAACGACAATATCAATAGTAATAAAGATGGTAATAATGGAATGAGGATAATGATAACAGTGTCAGCGAGAATAATACCAAAAATACCGATAATATCAACAGAAATAAGGATAGCAATAATAGAATGAGGACAATAATAGCAGTTATAGCGATATGAATAATAGTAGCGGGGATAATAATAATAGTAATAACGACAATATCAATAGTAATAAAGATAGTAATAATGGAATGAGGATAATCATAACAGGCTCAGCGATAATAATAAGAGAAACAACGATAATATCGACAGAAATAAGGATAGTAATAATAGAAGTGAGATAATAATAACAGTTATAGCCATATGAATAATAGTAGTAGGAATTATAATAATAGTAATAACGACAATATCAATAGTAATAAAGGTAGTAATAATGGAATGAGGCTAATAATAATAATAGTCTCACGGATAATAAAAAGAGAAGCAACGATAATATCAACAGAAATAAGGATAGTCATAATAGAATGAGGATAATATTAACAGATATAGCCATACGAATAACAGTAGTAGGAATAATAATAATAGCAATAACGATAATATTAATTGTAATAAAGATAGTTATAATGGAATGAGGATAATGATAACAGTGTCGGCGACAATAATAGCAAAAATACCGATAATATCAACAGAAATAAGGATAGCAATAATAGAATGAGGATAATAATAACAGTTATAGCATAATGAATAATAATAGTGGGGATAATAATAATAGCAATAACGACAATGTCAATAGCAATAAAGATCGTAATAATGGAATGAGGCTAATCATAACAGGCACAGTGATAATAATAAGAGAAATAACGATAATATCAACAGAAATACGGATAGTAATAATAGAATGAGGATAATAATAACAGTTATAGCGATATGAATAATAGTAGCGGGGATAATAATAATAGTAATAACGACAATATCAATAGTAATAAAGATAGTAATAATGGAATGAGGATAATCATAACAGGCTCAGCGACAATAATAACAAAAATACCGATAATACCAACAGAAATAAGGATAGCAATAATAGAATGAGGATAATAATTACAGTTATAGCCATATGAATGATAGTAGTATGGATAATAATAATAGTAATAACGACAATGCCAATTGTAACAAAGATGGTATTAATGGAATGACGACAATCATAACAGGCTCAGCGATAATAATAATAGCAATAACGACAATGTCAATAGCAATAAAGATCGTAATAATGGAATGAGGCTAATCATAACAGGCACAGTGATAATAATAAGAGAAATAACGATAATATCAACAGAAATATGGATAGTAGTAATAGTATGAGGATAATAATAACAGTTATAGCCATATGAATTATAGAAGCAGGGATAATAATAATAATAATAACGACAATATCAATAGTAAGAAAGATAGTAATAATGGCATGAGGATAATCATAACAGGCTCAGCGATAATAATAAGAGAAATAACGATAATATCAACAGAAATATGGATAGTAATAATAGAATTGAGATAATAATAACAGTTATAGCCATATGAATAATAGTAGTAGGAATTATAATAATAGTAATAACGACAATATCAATAGTAATAAAGGTAGTTATAATGGAATGAGGATAATAATAATAATAGTCTCACCGATAATATAAAGAGAAGCAACGATAATATCAACAGAAACAAGGATAGTAATAATAGTATGAGGATGATAATAACAGTTATAGCCATATGAATAATAGTAGTAGGGATAATAATAATAATAATAACGACAATATCAATAGTAATAAAGATAGTAATAATGGAATGAGGATTATCATAACAGGCTCAGCGATAATAATAAGAGAAATAACGATAATACCAACAGAAATAAGGATAGCAATGATAGAATGAGGATAATAATAACAGTTATAGCCATATGAATGATAGTAGTAGGGATAATAGTAATAGTAATAACGACAATATCAATTGTAATAAAGATAGTAATAATGGAATGACGATAATCATAACAGGCTCAGCGATAATAATAGGAGAAATAACGATAATATCAACAGAAATAAGGATAGTAATAATAGAATGAGGATAATATTAACAGATATAGCCATACGAATAACAGTAGCAGGAATAATAATAATAGCAATAACGATAATATCAATTGTAATAAAGATAGTTATAATGGAATGAGGGTAATGATAACAGTGTCGGCGACAATAATAACAAAAATACCGATAATATCAACAGAAATAAGGATAGTAATAATAGAATGAGGATAATAATAACAGTTATAGCAATATGAATAATAGTAGCGGGGGTAATAATAATAGTAATAACGACAATATCAATAGTAATAAAGATAGTAATAATGGAATGAGGATAATCATAACAGGCTCAGCGATAATAATAAGAGAAATAACGATAATGCCGACAGAAATAAGGATAGTAATAATAGAATGAGGATAATAATAACAGTTATAGCCATATGAATAATAGTAGCGGGGATAATAATAATAGTAATAACGACAATATCAATAGTAATAAAGATAGTAATAATGGAATGAGGATAATCATAACCGGCTCAGCGACAATAATAACAAAAATACCGATAATACCAACAGAAATAAGGATAGCAATAATAGAATGAGGTGTTATATCCTACTCCTCCCGTCATCATTATTGTTATTATTATAATTACAATTATTATTATTATTATTATTTTCACCATTATTATTATCATTATTATTATTATTATTATTATTATTAGTACTACTATTATTATTGTAATCGTCTCATTATAATCAAACAGCATAAGTGTAACCTTATAATAAGAATATGCAAGAACAGCACAATTCCATTCCCACAGTCCGACTGTCCTTTCCTGCTTACCTACCAGAAATCTCCCTCCCCTTCAGGCCAGAACTCCTAACCCTGATGTTTTCCTTATCAAGCGAGTACGAAGAGGCGACACTCTCGTAAAGCACTCCAATAGAGACAGTTCACTAAATATACGATTTTATACAATTTGAAACTGCGTGAATCAAGTTGATCTCCTCCGCACTTCCTTTAAATTGGGACTAGGACCCACATTTTCCTTGCGATCGTTATTCCGCCCGCTACATCGGCGGGGACATAACATATTTGGTGGCAGCGGTGTTGGGCGTCCCAAGTGCGAAGCAACTATTTCATCATCCGAAACGACCAGCATTCATAACGGGAGCATCACCATTTATCGGCTGGTCATCCCTACAACGATTCGGAATCAAAGGAGTCACCGTCTGGAGGACGCAAAGCAGTCTCTGTATCGCCGCCTGGACATCGACCTGCACGAGTCAACCAACCAGCCGCCGCGCGATCAAGCAAAACCACAGCGTTCTTCCACGACATGGTCACTCTAATATTCTACATTACTCTGTAAGTTTGCTATAAGAATTGACAATCATCTTATATAAACATTTAAGCGCGAATCCGAAATATTCAATCACACTATCAAAATGCCAAATACCGACGAATTAGCGGAACGATTATCCAATAGGCTAACATTTAGTGATAACGCGACATCGAGCAGAAATAGTGTACCGGCAACAGCCGATAATTTCTATAGCGTAAAGGAAGCCGCGGAATGTATACCGGTTTTCGATGGTTATAATATTCCTCCTAGTTCATTTATTCGTGCCTGCGAATCGGCCAACAGCCTAATCCGACCGTCAGACTCGGCATTTTTAGCGCGTGTAGTTAGAACCAAAATTCGCGGAGATGCTGATATTGCCTTGGGCTATCTGCCGTCTGACAATCTGCGCAATATGTTACTTGAAATAAAACGCGTGTACGTTCCAAGACAAAGCCAGTCTAAATGGCAAACCGAGTTAGCATTTGCAAGACAAGAAACGTGGGAGTCGCCCTTAGATTTCGGTAGACGAATCGAGAATATACAAAACCGAGCAAAAGAAGCTATTCGCGAAATCAATTCCCCCGATATAGCACGAGGTATGATATGCGGTCTCGAACAAAGCGCTCTGCAAAGTTTCATATCCCGCTTAAGGAGTACCGAATTAGAAAATAAAGTCGGATTTACATCACCCGCAAATCTAAAAGAGGCAATAGAAAATGCATGCGTTGCCTGGGAGCATGTAAAAAATAGACAAGCTAGATTTATGGCCCCACCTACATCATACGCGGCACGACTAGTCGATTGTCAATATTGCGGTAGATCAGACCACGAGTATCATACTTGCCCATACAGAAGAACATTCCTCAATCAAGCTGCCATAGACACCCACGAACCAACCTATCACACTCCCATTCCGACTTCATCGAACACACAATTTCCGCAACGACAGAACATATATTCGTATCCTAAGCAAACAGTCCCGCCCCAATCACTCCCACCACAATTTTACAATTATCAGGCACGACCCGTTAAAAATAATGTTTATAGACAGGCTTCACAACCCATAAAAAATTGTATTTACTGTAAGCGAAGCGGTCATGTGGTTGAAGAATGTCGAACACTAGAAAGGAATAAAAAATTTTGTACTCATTGCAGAATTAAAGGTCATACGACGGATGAATGTCGATCAAAAAATAATTTACGTCACGCACCAGTTCGTAGTATCAGTAACGAATATTCGGAACATTTAAACGAAACAAGCGTTTCTCAGACGGGCGAGCTGTGAAACCCAGACTGACAAAATCGCCCCTATCAACCTCCTTCAAAGCGCGCATTTACTCGGTCCGGGCATATAATGATAACACACCAACGATACTTTTAGAATCTAAACAGTTTCACGAATCGCAGCAAGAATTCCTTATTGACTCGGGGTCATGTGTCAATCTAATTAAACGTAACGTAGTGACACCAGATACACCATGTAATACGCGAAATAAAATCAAACTAAGAGGAATAACAACGGAAACAACGGAAACTTTAGCGGAAATTACAATGATAATCAACGATAACTCACACACTTTTCATATCATACCTGATTCATTCCCAATTAATCAAAAGGGCATTTTGGGGACAGACTTTTTAAGCAAGGAAAAAGCAACACTTTCATTCTTATCACAATCATTAACCTTAAGCAATAATACAACTGTACCTTTCCATAATAGAAACATAGTTATCCCCAGTCGGTCGGTTAAAGTTATCCCTGTGCGAATAGCAAACGCGGAAAAAATAGATATCGGAATTTTGGAAAAATTAAATTTAGGGGATAAGATATTCATTGGAGAATCTCTCGTCAAAAATACCAACGGAACAGCTTACGCTTATGCAGTTAACGCGAACGAAGTAGACGTAACTTTCCCAACACCATCAGCAATATTAACACACGTTGATGCGTCTGAATCCCAAGAAATTAGAAGCATCCCTACTGATAAGGCACGCAAAACGTTCCAGAGCATCAGCGAGTCGGAAAGGATGCAATCGAAAGTTCCCGCGAGTTACAGTTGCAACGATCCGGTATCAGTCCACCTTGCACATCCAGTACCAAGCACATGTATAGATAACGGTCGGCACGTGGCCCGTCTACAATATCAACCTAACGAGATTACGAATACTTCTCGCGGATCATCCGTCGACACGACGAACATAGCTGCAAATCCCAGAAACTTATCACAAACAGAAAGAGTCACTCAACTGCACGCGACCCTAAGATTAGACCACTTAAATTCAGAGGAAAAAGAAAACATCTTACAACTAACACAAAAATATAACCACTTATTTTATTTACCAGGAGACAAACTTCCTGCAACTACATTAATAAAACACAGTATTCACACAACAGACGAAACACCAATCAATACTAAACAATATCGTCATCCACAGATACACAAAGACGAAATACAAAGACAAATAACAAAATTATTAAACGAAAATATCATACAACCGTCTTCTTCCCCCTATAATTCGCCAATTTGGGTAGTTCCGAAGAAACCGGATATCGAAGGGAACAAACAATGGAGAATGGTAGTGGACTTTCGTAAGTTGAATGAAAAAACCGTTGGGGATGCATACCCACTTCCAAATATCACAGATATCCTTGACCAACTCGGCAGTGCTAAATACTTTTCAACATTTGATTTAGCATCCGGGTTTCACCAGATACCCATGGATCCAAATCATGCACATAAGACAGCTTTTTCCACAACACATGGGCACTATCAGTACACGCGAATGCCTTTCGGGCTAAAAAACGCACCGGCGACATTTCAGAGGCTAATGAATCAAGTACTAATGGGATTAGACGTACTCGGATTTATCGACGACATAGTTATTTACGCACGATCTCTCGAAGAACATGACATAAAGTTTAGGAAACTTGCGGAACGCTTAGAAAACGCCGGACTCAAACTTCAACCAAACAAATGCGAGTTTTTAAGACGCGAGGTAGCCTATTTAGGACACAAAATTTCAGAAAATGGTGTACAGCCAAATCCCGAAAAAGTACGTGCCGTAAAAGAATTTCCCGTACCAAAAACCGAAAAGAACGTTAAAGAATTCTTAGGCCTTGTAGGTTACTATCGGCGATTTATACCAAATTTCGCGAAAATTGCAAAACCGTTAACTACCTTATTAAAAAAAAACGCTAAATTCCACTGGACTACTGAGCAACAGATAGCGTTCGAACAACTAAGAGACACGATATGCCAAGAACCACTTTTACAATACCCGGACCCTAAGAAACCATTCATTCTAACAACCGACGCATCAAAACATGCTCTGGGTGCAGTGTTAAGTCAAGGACCAATCGGCAAAGATTTACCCGTCGCATATGCCTCTCGCACTCTTAACAAAGCAGAAATAAACTATTCGGTCACAGAAAAGGAATTATTAGCTATCGTTTTCGCGGTAAAACACTTCAGACCATACCTGTACGGTAACACCTTTACATTAGTAACGGATCACAAACCACTTATATGGTTACAAAATGTCAGTGACCCATCGTCGCGATTACTACGCTGGCGGTTTATACTGGAAGAATATTCATATGACATCGTATACAAGCCCGGGAAAATTAATTTAAATGCAGACGCGCTCTCAAGAAATCCATACAATCCATTAACCATACTCCCTATTAATACCAAACGTCTTAGAACTACTACTTCGAGCACGAATACAGAAACTAAACACAATTACAACCTACGGGAAACTCCATATCGAAAAATACGCCAAGCTTCCAAAAAACAAAAAAAAGCATACGATAGTCTAACGAAAAGACCACGGTACACAAGTACGGATTCTTCGACGGAAAATACACACAAACATACGTATAATCTACGTAAGCGAACAAAAACGACACATCTATATCCTCGCAGAAAACGATCCTCAGACTCGGAATTATCAACTAATCCTCGATATAAAATTCCTCATTTAGACGCACTAACAAATACGGGAACGGATACGAACACAGACAGAGACATAGATACGGATACAAATACAGATACTGACGATGAAACAGATATCGAAATTACGAACTCACACAAGAAACAGACAAATAGCACATACGAAACGATTACGATTGACAATACGAAATTACAACCAAAAGAAGATATAATTTCACCTCAAAACGTAGACTTTTATGAAATTTCTAAAAACAACAAACACGCAAACGACGAAGAAAGATTAAATACTGAAGAACCGATTTTAAATAACAACGAACCTACAGATATATCCACAGACGTACACAATGCGAACTTAAATAATAGCATCAGTGAGGATTCATTCGTACATGAAATTATTCAAACAAAAGCAGATGTACACTACCCCATCATTGATAACGACGAAAGGCTAAATGACACGTTAACTGCTGATCCTAGGACATTAATCGGACAAGAACAGAGTTGTAGGGATTACGCGGACTTTATTAGAAACTTTGCTAGTATAGCTACCACACCAAATGTTATAGTAACGAACGATACAATTTTTATGACTAACAGCGATTATGTACATTTTATATCGGCAGACGGCAAAAGCTCTACACCTACTGTAAAAACATTACTAGAGAAGGAATTGTTAAAGGAAAGCGATATCCAAAGTCAACCGCTCTCCATAGGAGAAGTAGTTTTAACAAAATCAAAAAATAAATACATCCTTAGTTTAGTAGTAAAGGACAGAGAACATGACACGCCAACACTAGAAAACCTATTTGAAACTTTAAATAATTTAAAACATGTCTGTATCAGGAAAAATATTAAATCCATCGCCGTCGCGGTAAAAGATGTAAGATTGAACCCATTCTACATGACACAAATACAAAACATGTTTCGTTATATATATAAAGATTGCGGGATAACTATAATGCTGTGTTTGGACAAAACAGTAACGCCTCATTTAGAAGACAGACTAGACATTATCCGCGAAAATCATGAATCTCCAATCGGAGGTCACAAAGGTATCGTTAAAACTTTTAATAGAATTCGCGAAAAATATTTTTGGCCCCGTATGAAAAAAGAAATCGAACAATTCATCAAGAAATGTAATAGTTGTCAAAGAAAGAAATTAGTTAGAATTAAAACCAAACAACCCATGGTTATCACAGATACACCAGTAGATGCATTCGAGAAGGTAGCCCTAGATATTGTGGGACCATTACCGACATCGAGAAACGGAAACAGATACATACTAACAGTACAATGTCATCTTACGAAATTTTGCGAAGCGTACGCACTTCCCGATATGACCGCACAAACTGTAGCAACGACTTTAGCAAAGGAATTCATAACTCGTTACGGCGCCCCTCGCTACATTTTAACAGATCAAGCTACTAATTTTATGAGTTCAACTATGAAACAATTAGCTAAATTATTTAAAATTAAACAGTTAAAAACCACTGCCTTTCATCCCCAAACGAACGGATCGTTAGAAAGAAGCCACGCAGTACTCATAGAATACTTAAAACACTATATCACAACGACCAGGGATTGGGACAGATGGATTAGGTTTGCCATATTCTCTTACAATACATCAATACACGTTAGCACAAAATATACGCCCCACGAATTAATTTTTGGAAAAAAAGCTCGCGTACCTTCTAGCTTTGATTACTTAGAGAAACATAACTTTACGTACGAAACATTTTTAGTAGACCTTACGACGCGATTAACAGAACTACGCAACCTTGCAACCGAAAACCTAAATAAAGCAAAACAAAATTCAAAGCTATACTATGATCGCAATGCCAACATACAAAAATTCGTACCAGGACAATCTGTTTATCTTCTAAACGAAAAAATAGGGAAACTAGATAATCAATACTCCGGTCCATACGTAATTAAAGATATTATTAATGATGTAAACGCTGTAATATACCTAACTCCAACAAGTACCAAGACGGTGCACACTAATAAACTTAAACACGCGTATGTTCCAGAGTCTCGTTACTGATGACACCAGCGCAAAGCAATTATTGACGCAATTTTTTTTTTATTTAGCTAAACAAGGCATGATTCATCCTAAAATAATCACTCCGATAGAACTTGCCGTTACAGTAAAAGAAATTCAAGCCTCAAATCCATCCAGAATTTTCCCAACTCCTTCAGAACCAAATTACATGGCAGAACTAATTAGAATTCCAAAAGTACAAGTGGCATACGCAAAAAGCCGACTTATTTATGTACTAGAAATCCCATTATTGACAATCAACATATTTAATTTATATAAATTAATACCAGTACTAATGGTACAAGAGCGTACTATGCGACACCATTGTAAATAGTAATAAGTACACACACACACCCGAAAACATTACACTGACACAAAGACACATGTATAAAATTCGCGACAGCTAAACAGATGTACAAACCAAAATACGCAACAAACATCATACAATCTATCGCAGAAAGATGCACACCCGTTAGGGTATACATCTTCCATTTTAAAGGGGGGGCGTGTTATATCTTACTCCTCCCGTCATCATTATTGTTATTATTATAATTACAATTATTATTATTATTATTATTTTCACCATTATTATTATCATCATTATTATTATTATTATTATTATTAGTACTACTATTATTATTGTAATCGTCTCATTATAATCAAACAGCATAAGTGTAACCTTATAATAAGAATATGCAAGAACAGCACAATTCCATTCCCACAGTCCGACTGTCCTTTCCTGCTTACCTACCAGAAATCTCCCTCCCCTTCAGGCCAGAACTCCTAACCCTGATGTTTTCCTTATCAAGCGAGTACGAAGAGGCGACACTCTCGTAAAGCACTCCAATAGAGACAGTTCACTAAATATACGATTTTATACAATTTGAAACTGCGTGAATCAAGTTGATCTCCTCCGCACTTCCTTTAAATTGGGACTAGGACCCACATTTTCCTTGCGATCGTTATTCCGCCCGCTACATCGGCGGGGACATAACAGAGGATAATAATTACAGTTATAGCCATATGAATGATAGTAGTATGGATAATAATAATAGTAATAACGACAATGTCAATTGTAACAAAGATAGTATTAATGGAATGACGACAATCATAACAGGCTCAGCGATAATAATAACAGAAATAACGATAATATCAACAGAAATAAGGATAGTAATAATGGAATGACGATAATCATAACAGGCTCAGCGATAATAATAGGAGAAATAACGATAATATCAACAGAAATAAGGATAGTAATAATAGAATGAGGACAATATTAACAGATATAGCCATACGAATAACAGTAGTAGGAATAATAATAATAGCAATAACGATAATATCAATTGTAATAAAGATAGTTATAATGGAATGACGATAATGATAACAGTGTCGGCGACAATAATAACAAAAATACCGATAATATCAACAGAAATAAGGATAGCAATAATAGAATGAGGATAATAATAAAAGTTATAGCATAATGAATAATAATAGTGGGGATAATAATAATAGCAATAACGACAATGTCAATAGTAATAAAGATCGTAATAATGGAATGAGGCTAATCATAACAGGCTCAGCGATAATAATAAGAGAAATAACGATAATATCAACAGAAATAAGGATAGTAATAATAGAATGAGGATAATAATAACAGTTATAGCATAATGAATAATAATAATGGGGATAATAATAATAGTAATAACGACAATATCAATAGTAATAAAGATAGTTATAATGGAATGAGGATAATGATAACAGTGTCAGCGACAATAATAACAAAAATACCGATAATATCAACAGAAATAAGGATAGCAATAATAGAATGAGGATAATAATAACAGTTATAGCATAATGAATAATAATAGTGGGGATAATAATAATAGCAATAACGACAATGTCAATAGCAATAAAGATCGTAATAATGGAATGAGGCTAATCATAACAGGCACAGTGATAATAATAAGAGAAATAACGATAATATCAACAGAAATATGGATAGTAATAATAGAATGAGGATAATAATAACACTTATAGCCATATGAATTATAGTAGCAGGGATAATAATAATAATAATAACAACAATATCAATAGTAATAAAGATAGTAATAATGGAATGAGGATAATCGCAACAGGCTCAGCGATAATAATAAGAGAAATAACGATAAGATCAACAGAAATATGGGTAGTAATAATAGAATGAGGATAATAATAACAGTTATAGCGATATGAATAATAGTAGCGGGGATAATAATAATAGTAATAACGACAATATCAATAGTAATAAAGATAGTTATAATGGAATGAGGATAATCATAACAGGCTCAGCGATAATAATAAGAGAAATAACGATAATATCAACAGAAATATGGATAGTAATAATAGAATGAGGATAATAATAACAGTTATAGCGATATGAATAATAGTAGCGGGGATAATAATAATAGTAATAACGACAATATCAATAGTAATAAAGATAGTAATAATGGAATGAGGATAATCATAACAGGCTCAGCGACAATAATTAGAGAAATAATGATAATACCAACAGAAATAAGGATAGCAATAATAGAATGAGGATAATAATAACAGCTATAGCCATATGAATGAAAGTAGTAGGGATAATAATAATAGTAATAACGACAATATCAATAGTAATAAAGATAGTTATAATGGAATGAGGATAATGATAACAGTGTCAGCGACAATAATAACAAAAATACCGATAATATCATCAGAAATAAGGATGGCAATAATAGAATGAGGATAATAATAACAGTTATAGCATAATGAATAATAATAGTGGGGATAATAATAATAGCAATAACGATAATGTCAATAGTAATAAAGATCGTAATAATGGAATGAGGATAATCATAACAGGCTCAGCGATAATAATAAGAGAAATAACGATAATATCAACAGAAATAAGGATAGTAATAATAGAATGAGGATAATAATAACAGTTATAGCCATATGAATAATAGTAGCGCGGATAATAATAACAGTAATAACGACAATATTAATAGTAATAAAGATAGTAATAATGGAATTAGGATAATCATAACAGGCTCAGCGATAATAATAAGAGAAATAAAGATAATATCAACAGAAATAAGGGGGGGGTGTCCCACTTGGACGTCGACCGATTGGACGCGTCCCGATTGGACGGTCCCGATTGGACGTCTTCCACTTCGAATCGGTGCCGATTGAACACTAATTTCCCTTACGTTAGGCTATGTTAGGTGGAGTTAGGTTATTTTAGGTACTGTTAGGCCTGGTTAGGTCTTATCTGCACCGCTTTGAATTCAAACGCGTCCAATCGGGAAGCGTCCAAACGGGATGCGTCCAAACGGCACGCGTCCAATCGGGACGCGTCCAAACGGTCGACGTCCAAGTGGGCATCACTCGAAATAAGGATAGTAATAATAGAATGAGGATAATAATAACAGTTTTAGTCATATGAATAATAGTAGCGCTGATAATAATAATAGTAATAACGACAATATTAATAGTAATAAAGATAGTAATAATGGAATTAGGTTAATCATAACAGGCTCAGCGATAATAATAAGAGAAATAAAGATAATATCAACAGAAATAAGTATAGTAATAATAGAATGAGGATAATAATAACAGTTATAGCCACATGAATAATAGTAGTAGGAATAACAATATTAGAAATAACGACAATATCAATAGTAATAAAGATAGTTATAATGGAATGAGGATAATGATAACAGTGTCAGCGACAATAATAACAAAAATACCGATAATATCAACAGAAATAAGGATAGCAATAATAGAATGAGGATAATAATAACAGTTATAGCATAGTGAATAATAATAGTGGTGATAATAATAATAGCAATAACGACAATGTCAATAGTAATAAAGATAGTAATAATGGAATTAGGATAATCATAACAGGCTCAGCGATAATAATAAGAGAAATAACGATAATATCAACAGAAATAAGGATAGTAATAATAGAATGAGGATAATAATAACAGTTATAGCATAATGAATAATAATAGTGGGGATAATAATAATAGCAATAACGACAATGTCAATAGTAATAAAGATCGTAATATTGGAATGAGGATAATCATAACAGGCTCAGCGATAATAATAAGAGAAATAACGATAATATCAACAGAAATATGGGTAGTAATAATAGAATAAGGATAATAATAACAGTTATAGTGATATGAATAATAGTAACGGGGATAATAATAATAGTAATAACGACAATATCAATAGTAATAAAGATAGTTATAATGGAATGACGATAATGATAACAGTGTCAGCGAGAATAATACCGAAAGTACCGATAATACCAACAGAAATAGGGATAGCAATAATATAATGAGGATAATAATAACAGTTATAGCGATATGAATAATAGTAGCGGGGATAATAATAATAGTAATAACGACAATATCAATAGTAATAAAGATAGTAATAATGGAATGAGGATAATCATAACAGGCTCAGCGATAATAATAAGAGAAATAACGATAATATCAACAGAAATAAGGATAGTAATAATTGAATAAGGATAATAATAACAGTTATAGTGATATGAATAATAGTAACGGGGATAATAATAATAGTAATAACGACAATATCAATAGTAATAAAGATAGTAATAATGGAATTAGGGTAATCATAACAGGCTCAGCGATAATAATAAGAGAAATAAAGATAATATCAACAGAAATAAGTATAGTAATAATAGAATGAGGATAATAATAACAGTTATAGCCACATTAATAATAGTAGTAGGAATAACAATAATAGAAATAACGACAATATCAATAGTAATAAAGATAGTTATAATGGAATGAGGATAATGATAACAGTGTCAGCGAGAATAATACCGAAAATACCGATAATACCAACAGAAATAGGGATAGCAATAATAGAATGAGGATAATAATAACAGTTATAGCCATATGAATAATAGTAGCGCGGATAATAATAATAGTAATAACGACAATGTCAATAGTAATAAAGATCGTAATAATGGAATGAGGATAATCATAACAGGCTCAGCGATAATAATAAGAGAAATAACGATAATGCCGACAGAAATAAGGATAGTAATAATAGAATGAGGATAATCATAACAGCTATACCCATATGAATAATAGTAGCAGGGATAATAATAATAGTAATAACGACAATATCAAGAGTAGTAAAGATAGTAATAATGGAATGAGGATAATCATAACAGGCTCAGCGATAACAATAAGAGAAATAACGATAATATCAACAGAAATAAGAATAGTAATAATAGAATGAGGATAATCATAACAGTTATACCCATATGAATAATAGTAGCAGGGATAATAATAATAGTAATAACGACAATATCAATAGTAATAAAGATAGTAATAATGGAATGAGGATAATAATAACAGTCTCACCGATAATAAAAAGAGAAACAACGATAATATCAACAGAAATAAGAATAGTAATAATAGAATGAGGATAATCATAACAGTTATACCCATATGAATAATAGTAGCAGGGATAATCATAATAGTAATAACGACAATATCAATAGTAATAAAGATAGTAATAATGGAATGAGGATAATAATAACAGTCTCACCGATAATAAAAAGAGAAACAAGGATAATATCAACAGAAATAAGTATAGCAATAATAGAATGAGGATAATAATAACAGTTATAGCATAATGAATAATAATAGTGGGGATAATAATAATAGCAATAACGACAATGTCAATAGTAATAAAGATCGTAATAATGGAATGAGGATAATCATAACAGGCTCAGCGATAATAATAAGAGAAATAACGATAATGCCGACAGAAATAAGGATAGTAATAATAGAATGAGGATAATAATAACAGTTACAGCCATATGAATAATAATAGTAGGGATAATAATAATAGTAATAACGACAATATCAATAGTAATAAAGATAGTAATAATGGAATGAGGATAATCATAACAGGCTCAGCGATAATAATAAGAGAAATAACGGTAATATCAACAGAAATAAGGATAGTAATAATAGAATGAGGATAATAATAACAGTTATAGCAATATGAATAATAGTAGCGGGGGTAATAATAATAGTAATAACGACAATATCAATAGTAATAAAGATAGTAATAATGGAATGAGGATAATCATAACAGGCTCAGCGATAATAATAAGAGAAATAACGATAATGCCGACAGAAATAAGGATAGTAATAATAGAATAAGGATAATAATAACAGTTATAGCCATATGAATAATAGTAGCGGGGATAATAATAATAGTAATAACGACAATATCAATGGTAATAAAGATAGTAATAATGGAATGAGGATAATCATAACAGGCTCAGCGATAATAATAAGAGAAATAACGATAACATCAACAGAAATAAGGATAGTAATAATAGAATGAGGATAATAATAAGAGTTATAGCGATGTGAATAATAGTAGCGGGGATAATAATAATAGTAATAAGGACAATATGAATAGTAATAAAGATAGTAATAATGGAATGAGGATAATCATAACAAGCTCAGCGATAATAATAAGAGAAATAACGGTAATATCAACAGAAATAAGGATAGTAATAATAGAATGAGGATAATAATAACAGTTATAGCATAATGAATAATAGTAGCGGGGATAATAATGACAGTAATAACGACAATATCAATAGTAATAAAGGTAGTAATAATGGAATGAGGAAAATCATAACAGGCTCAGCGATAATAATAAGAGAAATAACGATAATATCAACAGAAATAAGGACAGTAATAATAGAATGAGGATAATAATAATAGTCTCACCGATAATAAAAAGAGAAACAACGATAATATCAACAGAAATAATGATAGTAATAATAGAATGAGGATAATATTAACAGTTATAGCGATGTGAATAATAGTAGCGGGGATAATAGTAATAGTAATAACGACAATATGAATAGTAATAAAGATAGTAATAATGGAATGAGGATAATAATAATAGTCTCACCGATAATAAAAAGGGAAACAACGATAATATCAACTGAAATAAGGATAGTAATAGTAGAATGAGGATAATAATAACAGTTATAGCCATATGAATAATAGTAGTAGGGATAATAATAATTGTAATAACGACAATATCAATAGTAATAAAGGTAGTAATAATGGAATGAGGCTAATAATAATAACAGTCTCACCTGTAATAAAAAGGGAAACAACGATAATATCAACTGAAATAAGGATAGTAATAATAGTATGAGGATAATAATAACAGTTATAGCCATAGGAAAAATAGTAGCGGGGAGACTAATAATAGTAATAACGACAATATCAATAGTAATAAAGGTAGTAATAATGGAATGAGGATAATAATAATAGTCTCACCGATAATAAAAAGAGAAACAACGATAATATCAACAGAAATAATGATAGTAATAATAGAATGAGGATAATATTAACAGTTATAGCCATAGGAATAACAGTGGTAGGAATAATAGTAATAGCAATAACGATAATATCAATGGTAATAAAGATAGTTATAATGGAATGAGGATAATGATAACAGTGTCAGCGAGAATAATACCAAAAATACCGATAATATCAACAGAAATAAGATTTGCAATAATAGAATGAGGATAATAATAACAGTTATAGCATAATGAATAATAATAGTGGGGATAATAATAATAGCAATAACGACAATGTCAATAGTAATAAAGATCGTAATAATGGAATGAGGATAATCATAACAGGCTCAGCGATAATAATAAGAGAAATAACGATAATATCAACAGAAATAAGGATAGTAATAATAGAATGAGGATAATAATAACAGTTATAGCCATATGAATAATAGTAGTAGGAATAATAATAATAGAAATAACGACAATATCAATAGTAATGAAGATAGTTATAATGGAATGAGGATAATGATAAGAGTGTCAGCGAGAATAATACCAAAAATACCGATAATATCAACAAAAATAAGGATAGAAGTAATAGAATGAGGATAATAATAACAGTTATAGCGATGAGAATAATAGTAGCGGGGATAATGATAATAGTAATAACGACAATATCAATAGTAATAAAGATAGTAATAATGGAATGAGGATAATCATAACAGGTTCAGCGATAATAATAAGAGAAATAACGATAATATCAACAGAAATAAGGATAGTAATAGTAGAATGAGGATAATAATAACAGTTATAGCCATATGAATAATAGTAGTAGGGATAATAATAATTGTAATGACGACATTATCAATAGTAATAAAGGTAGTAATAATGGAATGAGGATAATAATAATAGTCTCACCGATAATAAAAAGAGAAACAACGATAATATCAACAGAAATAATGATAGTAATAATAGAATGAGGATAATATTAACAGTTATAGCCATACGAATAACAGTGGTAGGAATAATAGTAATAGCAATAACGATAATATCAATGGTAATAAAGATAGTTATAATGGAATGAGAATAATGATAACAGTGTCAGCGAGAATAATACAAAAAATACCGATAATATCAACAGAAATAAGATTTGCAATAATAGAATGAGGATAATAGTAGCAGTTATAGCGATATGAATAATAGTAGTAGGGATAATAATAATAGTAATAACGACAATATCAATAGTAATAAAGATAGCTATAATGGAATGAGGATAATGATAACAGTGTCAGTGACAATAATAACAAAAATACCGATAATATCAACAGAAATAAGGATAGCAATAATAGAATGAGGATAATAATAACAGTTATAGCATAATGAATAATAATAGTGGGGATAATAATAATAGCAATAACGACAATGTCAATAGTAATAAAGATCGTAATAATGGAATGAGGATAATCATAACAGGCTCAGCGATAATAATAAGAGAAATAACGATAATATCAACAGAAATAAGGATAGTAATAATAGAATGAGGATAATAATAACAGTTATAGCCATATGAATAATAGTGGTAGGGATAATAATAATAGTAATAACGACAATATGAATAGTAATAAAGATAGTAATAATGGAATGAGGATAATCATAACAGGCTCAGCGATAATAATAAGAGAAATAACGATAATATCAACAGAAATATGGATAGTAATAATAGAATGAGGATAATAATAACTGTTATAGCGATATGAATAATAGTAGCGGGGATAACAATAATAGTAATAACGAAAATATCAATAGTAATAAAGATAGTAATAATGGAATGAGGGTAATCATAACAGGCTCAGCGATAATAATAAGAGAAATAACGATAATATCAACAGAAATAAGGATAGTAATAATAGAATTGAGATAATAATAACAGTTATAGCCATACGAATAATAGTAGTAGGAATTATAATAATAGTAATAACGACAATATCAATAGTAATAAAGATAGTTATAATGGAATGAGGGTAATGATAACAGTGTCAGCGATAATAATAACAAAAATACCGATAATATCAACAGAAATAAGGATAGTAATAATGGAATGAGGCTAATAATAATAATAGTCTCACCGATAATAAAAAGAGATGCAACGATAATATCAACAGAAATAAGGATAGTAATAATAGTATGAGGATAATAATAACAGTTATAGCCATATGAATTATAGTAGCAGGGATAATAATAATAATAATAAGGACAATATCAATAGTAATAAAGATAGTAATAATGGAATGAGGATAATCATAACAGGCTCAGCGATAATAATAAGAGAAATAACGATCATATCAACAGAAATATGGATAGTAATAATAGAATGAGGATAATAATAACAGTTATAGCCATATGAATAATAGTAGTAGGAATAATAATAATAGAAATAACGACAATAGCAATAGTAATGAAGATAGCTATAATGGAATGAGGATAATGATAACAGTGTCAGCGAAAATAATACCAAAAATACCGATAATATCAACAGAAATAAGGATAGCAATAATAGAATGAGGATTATAGTAGCAGTTATAGCGATATGAATAATAGTAGTAGGGATAATAATAATAGTAATAACGACAATATCAATAGTAATAAAGATAGTAATAATGGAATTAGGATAATGATAACAGTGTCAGCGATAGTAATCACAAAAATTCCGATAATATCAACAAAAATAAGGATAGAAGTAACAGAATGAGGATAATAATAACAGTTATAGCGATGTGAATAATAGTAGCGGGGATAATAATAATAGTAATAACGACAATATCAATAGTAATAAAGATAGTAATAATGGAATGAGGATAATCATAACAGGCTCAGCGATAATAATAAGAGAAATCACGATAATATCAACAGAAATAAGGACAGTAATAATAGAATGAGGATAATAATAACAGTTATAGCGATATGAATAATAGTAGCGGGGATAATAATAATAGTAATAACGACAATATCAATAGTAATAAAGGTAGTAATAATGGAATGAGGCTAATAATAATAATAGTCTCACCTGTAAGAAAAAGGGAAACAACGACAATATCAACTGAAATAAGGATAGTAATAATAGTATGAGGATAATAATAACAGTTATAGCCATATGAATTATAGTAGCAGGGATAATAATAATAATAATAAGGACAATATCAATAGTAATGAAGATAGTAATAATGGAATGAGGGTAATCATAACAGGCACAGCGATAATAATAAGAGAAATAACGATAATATCAACAGAAATATGGATAGTAATAATAGAATGAGGATAATAATAACAGTTATAGCCACATGAATAATAGTAGTAGGAATAACAATAATAGAAATAACGACAATATCAATAGTAATAAAGATAGTTATAATGGAATGAGGATAATGATAACAGTGTCAGCGAGAATAATACCGAAAATACCGATAATACCAACAGAAGTAAGGATAGCAATAATAGAATGAGGATAATAGTAGCAGTTATAGCGATATGAATAATAGTAGTAGGGATAATAATAATAGTAATAACGACAATATCAATAGTAATAAAGGTAGTAATAATGGAATGAGGATAATAATAATAGTCTCACCGATAATAAAAAGAGAAACAACGATAATATCAACAGAAATAATGATAGTAATAATAGAATGAGGATAATATTAACAGTTATAGCCATACGAATAACAGTAGTAGGAATAATAATAATAGCAATAACGATAATATCAATGGTAATAAAGATAGTTATAATGGAATGAGGATAATGATAACAGTGTCAGCGATAATAATACAAAAAATACCGATAATATCAACAGAAATAAGATTTGCAATAATAGAATGAGGATAATAGTAGCAGTTATAGCGATATGAATAAGAGTAGTAGGGATAATAATAATAGTAATAACGACAATATCAATAGTAATAAAGGTAGTAATAATGGAATGAGGCTAATAATAATAATAGTCTCACCTATAATAATAAGAGAAATAACGGTAATATCAACAGAAATAAGGATAGTAATAATAGAATGAGGATAATAATAACAGTTATAGCAATATGAATAATAGTAGCGGGGGTAATAATAATAGTAATAACGACAATATCAATAGTAATAAAGATAGTAATAATGGAATGAGGATAATCATAACAGGCACAGCGATAATAATAAGAGAAATAACGATAATATCAACAGAAATATGGATAGTAATAATAGAATGAGGATAATAATAACAGTTATAGCGATATGAATAATAGTAGCGGGGATAATAATAATAGTAATAACGACAATATCAATAGTAATAAAGATAGTAATAATGGAATGAGGATAATCATAACAAGCTCAGCGATAATAATAAGAGAAATAACGGTAATATCAACAGAAATAAGGATAGTAATAATAGAATGAGGATAATAATAACAGTTATAGCATAATGAATAATAATAGTGGGGATAATAATAATAGCAATAACGACAATGTCAATAGTAATAAAGATCGTAATAATGGAATGAGGATAATCATAACAGGCTCAGCGATAATAATAAGAGAAATAACGATAATGCCGACAGAAATAAGGATAGTAATAATAGAATGAGGATAATCATAACAGCTATACCCATATGAATAATAGTAGCAGGGATAATAATAATAGTAATAACGACAATATCAAGAGTAGTAAAGATAGTAATAATGGAATAAGGATAATCATAACAGGCTCAGCGATAACAATAAGAGAAATAACGATAATATCAACAGAAATAAGTATAGTAATAATAGAATGAGGATAATCATAACAGTTATACCCATATGAATAATAGTAGCAGGGATAATAATAATAGTAATAACGACAATATCAATAGTAATAAAGATAGTAATAATGGAATGAGGATAATAATAACAGTCTCACCGATAATAAAAAGAGAAACAACGATAATATCAACAGAAATAAGTATAGCAATAATAGAATGAGGATAATAATAACAGTTATAGCATAATGAATAATAATAGTGGGGATAATAATAATAGCAATAACGACAATGTCAATAGTAATAAAGATCGTAATAATGGAATGAGGATAATCATAACAGGCTCAGCGATAATAATAAGAGAAATAACGATAATGCCGACAGAAATAAGGATAGTAATAATAGAATGAGGATAATAATAACAGTTATAGCCATATGAATAATAATAGTAGGGATAATAATAATAGTAATAACGACAATATCAATAGTAATAAAGATAGTAATAATGGAATGAGGATAATCATAACAGGCTCAGCGATAATAATAAGAGAAATAACGGTAATATCAACAGAAATAAGGATAGTAATAATAGAATGAGGATAATAATAACAGTTATAGCAATATGAATAATAGTAGCGGGGGTAATAATAATAGTAATAACGACAATATCAATAGTAATAAAGATAGTAATAATGGAATGAGGATAATCATAACAGGCTCAGCGATAATAATAAGAGAAATAACGATAATGCCGACAGAAATAAGGATAGTAATAATAGAATGAGGATAATAATAACAGTTATAGCGATATGAATAATAGTAGCCGGGATAATAATAATAGTAATAACGACAATATCAATAGTAATAGAGATAGTAATAATGGAATGAGGATAATCATAACATGCACAGCGACAATAATAACAAAAATACCGATAATACCAACAGAAATATGGATAGCAATAATAGAATGAGGATAATAATAACAGTTATAGCCATATGAATAATAGTAGCGCGGATAATAATAATAGTAATAACGACAATATTAATAGTAATAAAGATAGTAATAATGGAATTAGGATAATCATAACAGGCTCAGCGATAATAATAAGAGAAATAAAGATAATATCAACGGAAATAAGTATAGTAATAATAGAATGAGGATAATAATAACAGTTATAGCCACATGAATAATAGTAGTAGGAATAACAATAATAGAAATAACGACAATATCAATAGTAATAAAGATAGTTATAATGGAATGAGGATAATGATAACAGTGTCAGCGAGAATAATACCGAAAATACCGATAATACCAACAGAAATAGGGATGGCAATAATAGAATGAGGATAATAATAACAGTTATAGCCATATGAATAATAGTAGTAGGGATAATAATAATAGTAATAACGACAATATGAATAGTAATAAAGATACTAATAATGGAATGAGGATAGTCATATCAGGCTCAGCGATAATAATAAGTGAAATAACGATAATATCAACAGAAATATGGGTAGTAATAATAGAATGAGGACAATAATAACAGTTATAGCGATATGAATAATAGTAGCGGGGATAATAATAATAGTAATAACGACAATATCAATAGTAATAAAGATAGTAATAATGGAATGAGAATAATCATAACAGGCTCAGCGATAATAATAAGAGAAATAACGGTAATATCAACAGAAATAAGGATAGTAATAATAGAATGAAGATAATAATAACAGTTATAGCAATATGAATAATAGTAGCAGGGATAATAATAATAGTAATAACGACAATATCAATAGTAGTAAAGATAGTAATAATGGAATGAGGCTAATAATAATAATAGTCTCACCTGTAATAAAAAGGGAAACAACGATAATATCAACTGAAATAAGGATAGTAATAATAGTATGAGGATAATAATAACAGTTATAGCCATAGGAAAAATAGTAGCGGGGAGACTAATAATAGGAATAACGACAATATCAAAAGTAATAAAGGTAGCAATAATGGAATGAGGATAATAATAATAGTCTCACCGATAATGAAAAGAGAAACAACGATAATATCAACAGAAATAATGATAGTAATAATAGAATGAGGATAATATTAACAGTTATAGCCATACGAATAACAGTAGTAGCAATAATAATAATAGCAATAACGATAATATCAATAGTAATAAAGATAGTTATAATGGAATGAGGATAATGATAAAAGTGTCAGCGACAATAATAACAAAAATACCGATAATATCAACAGAAATAAGGATAGCAATAATAGAATGAGGATAATAATAACAGTTATAGCATAGTGAATAATAATAGTGGGGATAACAATAATAGCAATAACGACAATGTCAATAGTAATAAAGATCGTAATAATGGAATGAGGATAATCATAACAGGCTCAGCGATAATAATAAGAGAAATAACGATAATATCAACAGAAATAAGGATAGTAATAATAGAATGAGGATAATAATAACAGTTATAGCCATATGAATAATAGTAGCGGGGATAATAATAATAGTAATAACGACAATATCAATAGTAATAATGATAGTAATAATGGAATGAGGATAATCATAACAGGCTCAGCGATAATAATAAGTGAAATAACGGTAATATCAACAGAAATAAGGGTAGTAATAATAGAATGAGGATAATAATAACAGTTATAGCAATATGAATAATAGTAGCGGGCGTAATAATAGTAGTAATAACGACAATATCAATAGTAATAAAGATAGTAATAATGGAAGGACGATAATCATAACAGGCTCAGCGATAATAATAAGAGGAATAACGATAATATCAACAGAAATAAGGATAGTAATAATAGAATGAGGATAATCATAACAGCTATACCCATATGAATAATAGTAGCAGGGATAATAATAATAGTAATAACGACAATATCAAGAGTAGTAAAGATAGTAATAATGGAAGGACGATAATCATAACAGGCTCAGCGATAATAATAAGAGGAATAACGATAATATCAACAGAAATAAGGACAGTAATAATAGAATGAGGATAATAATAACAGTTGTAGCGATATGAATAATAGTAGCGGGGATAATAATGACAGTAATAACGACAATATCAATAGTAATAAAGGTAGTAATAATGGAATGAGGCTAATAATAATAATAGTCTCACCTATAATAAAAAGGGAAACAACGATAATATCAACTGAAATAAGGATAGTAATAATAGCATGAGGATAATAATAACAGTTATAGCCATATGAAAAATAGTAGCGGGGAGACTAAAAATAGTAATAACGACAATATGAATAGTAATAAAGATAGTAATAATGGAATGAGGATAATAATAATAGTCTCACCGATAATAAAAAGAGAAACAACGATAATATCAACAGTAATAATGATAGTAATAATAGAATGAGGATAATATTAACAGTTATAGCGATGTGAATAATAGTAGCGGGGATAATAATAATAGTAATAACGACAATATGAATAGTAATAAAGATAGTAATAATGGAATGAGGATAATAATAATAGTCTCACCGATAATAAAAAGGGAAACAACGATAATATCAACTGAAATAAGGATAGTAATAATAGAATGAGGATAATAATAACAGTTATAGCAATATGAATAATAGTAGTAGGAATAATAATAATAGAAATAACGACAATATCAATAGTAATGAAGATAGTAATAATGGAATGAGGAAAATCATAACAGGCTCAGCGATAATAATAAGAGAAATAACGATAATATCAACAGAAATAAGGACAGTAATAATAGAATGAGGATAATAATAACAGTTATAGCGATATGAATAATAGTAGCGGGGATAATAATAATAGTAATAACGACAATATCAATAGAAATAAAGATAGTAATAATGGAATGAGTATAATCATAACAGGCTCAGCGATAATAATAAGAGAAATAACGATAATATCAACAGAAATAAGGATAGTAATAATAGTATGAGGATAATAATAACAGTTATAGCCATATGAAAAATAGTAGCGGGGAGACTAATAATAGTAATAACGACAATATCAATAGTAATAAAGGTAGTAATAGTGGAATGAGGATAATAATAATAGTCTCACCGATAATAAAAAGAGAAACAACGATAATATCAACAGAAATAATGATAGTAATAATAGAATGAGGATAATATTAACAGTTATAGCCATACGAATAACAGTAGTAGGAATAATAATAATAGCAATAACGATAATATCAATAGTAATAAAGATAGTTATAATGGAATGAGGATAATGATAACAGTGTCAGCGACAATAATAACAAAAATACCGATAATATCAACAGAAATAAGGATAGCAATAATAGAATGAGGATAA
Source organism: Megachile willughbiella (assembly GCA_945859595.2). Taxonomy (NCBI): domain Eukaryota; kingdom Metazoa; phylum Arthropoda; class Insecta; order Hymenoptera; family Megachilidae; genus Megachile; species Megachile willughbiella. The sequence continues at coordinate 358,484 of CAMAOD020000270.1, forward strand.
TAATAACAGTTATAGCGATATGAATAATAGTAACGGGGATAATAATAATAATAATAACGACAATGTAAATAGTAATAAAGATAGTAATAATGGAATGAGAATAATCACAACAGGCTCAGCGATAATAATAAGAGAAATAACGATAAGATCAACAGAAATATGGGTAGTAATAATAGAATGAGGATAATAATAACAGTTATAGCGATATGAATAATAGTAGCGGGGATAATAATAATAGTAATAACGACAATATCAATAGTAATAAAGATAGTAATAATGGAATTTGGATAATCATAACAGGCTCAGCGATAATAATAAGAGAAATAACGATAATATCAACAGAAATAAGGACAGTAATAATAGAATGAGGATAATAATAACAGTTATAGCGATATGAATAATAGTATCGGGGATAATAATAATAGCAATAACGACAATGTCAATAGTAATAAAGATCGTAATAATGGAATGAGGATAATCATAACAGGCTCAGCGATAATAATAAGAGGAATAACGGTAATATCAACAGAAATAAGGATAGTAATAATGGAATGAGGATAATAATAATAGTCTCACCGATAATAAAAAGAGAAACAACGATAATATCAACAGAAATAATGATAGTAATAATAGAATGAGGATAATATTAACAGTTATAGCGATGTGAATAATAGTAGCGGGGATAATAGTAATAGTAATAACGACAATATGAATAGTAATAAAGATAGTAATAATGGAATGAGGATAATAATAATAGTCTCACCGATAATAAAAAGGGAAACAACGATAATATCAACTGAAATAAGGATAGCAATAGTAGAATGAGGATAATAATAACAGTTATAGCCATATGAATAATAGTAGTAGGGATAATAATAATTGTAATAACGACAATATCAATAGTAATAAAGGTAGTAATAATGGAATGAGGCTAATAATAATAACAGTCTCACCTGTAATAAAAAGGGAAACAACGATAATATCAACTGAAATAAGGATAGTAATAATAGTATGAGGATAATAATAACAGTTATAGCCATAGGAAAAATAGTAGCGGGGAGACTAATAATAGTAATAACGACAATATCAATAGTAATAAAGGTAGTAATAATGGAATGAGGATAATAATAATAGTCTCACCGATAATAAAAAGAGAAACAACGATAATATCAACAGAAATAATGATAGTAATAATAGAATGAGGATAATATTAACAGTTATAGCCATATGAATAATAGTAGTAGGAATAATAATAATAGAAATAACGACAATATCAATAGTAATGAAGATAGTTATAATGGAATGAGGATAATGATAAGAGTGTCAGCGAGAATAATACCAAAAATACCGATAATATCAACAAAAATAAGGATAGAAGTAATAGAATGAGGATAATAATAACAGTTATAGCGATGAGAATAATAGTAGCGGGGATAATGATAATAGTAATAACGACAATATCAATAGTAATAAAGATAGTAATAATGGAATGAGGATAATCATAACAGGTTCAGCGATAATAATAAGAGAAATAACGATAATATCAACAGAAATAAGGATAGTAATAATAGAATGAGGATAATAATAACAGTTATAGCCATATGAATAATAGTGGTAGGGATAATAATAGTAGTAATAACGACAATATGAATAGTAATAAAGATAGTAATAATGGAATGAGGATAATCATAACAGGCTCAGCGATAATAATAAGAGAAATAACGATAATATCAACAGAAATATGGATAGTAATAATAGAATGAGGATAATAATAACTGTTATAGCGATATGAATAATAGTAGCGGGGATAACAATAATAGTAATAACGACAATATCAATAGTAATAAAGATAGTAATAATGGAATGAGGGTAATCATAACAGGCTCAGCGATAATAATAAGAGAAATAACGATAATATCAACAGAAATAAGGATAGTAATAATAGAATTGAGATAATAATAACAGTTATAGCCATACGAATAATAGTAGTAGGAATTATAATAATAGTAATAACGACAATATCAATAGTAATAAAGATAGTTATAATGGAATGAGGGTAATGATAACAGTGTCAGCGATAATAATAACAAAAATACCGATAATATCAACAGAAATAAGGATAGTAATAATGGAATGAGGCTAATAATAATAATAGTCTCACCGATAATAAAAAGAGATGCAACGATAATATCAACAGAAATAAGGATAGTAATAATAGTATGAGGATAATAATAACAGTTATAGCCATATGAATTATAGTAGCAGGGATAATAATAATAATAATAAGGACAATATCAATAGTAATAAATATAGTAATAATGGAATGAGGATAATCATAACAGGCTCAGCGATAATAATAAGAGAAATAACGATCATATCAACAGAAATATGGATAGTAATAATAGAATGAGGATAATAATAACAGTTATAGCCATATGAATAATAGTAGTAGGAATAATAATAATAGAAATAACGACAATAGCAATAGTAATGAAGATAGCTATAATGGAATGAGGATAATGATAACAGTGTCAGCGAAAATAATACCAAAAATACCGATAATATCAACAGAAATAAGGATAGCAATAATAGAATGAGGATTATAGTAGCAGTTATAGCGATATGAATAATAGTAGTAGGGATAATAATAATAGTAATAACGACAATATCAATAGTAATAAAGATAGTAATAATGGAATTAGGATAATGATAACAGTGTCAGCGATAGTAATCACAAAAATTCCGATAATATCAACAAAAATAAGGATAGAAGTAACAGAATGAGGATAATAATAACAGTTATAGCGATGTGAATAATAGTAGCGGGGATAATAATAATAGTAATAACGACAATATCAATAGTAATAAAGATAGTAATAATGGAATGAGGATAATCATAACAGGCTCAGCGATAATAATAAGAGAAATCACGATAATATCAACAGAAATAAGGACAGTAATAATAGAATGAGGATAATAATAACAGTTATAGCGATATGAATAATAGTAGCGGGGATAATAATAATAGTAATAACGACAATATCAATAGTAATAAAGGTAGTAATAATGGAATGAGGCTAATAATAATAATAGTCTCACCTGTAAGAAAAAGGGAAACAACGACAATATCAACTGAAATAAGGATAGTAATAATAGTATGAGGATAATAATAACAGTTATAGCCATATGAATTATAGTAGCAGGGATAATAATAATAATAATAAGGACAATATCAATAGTAATAAACATAGTAATAATGGAATGAGGATAATCATAACAGGCTCAGCGATAATAATAAGAGAAATAACGATAATATCAACAGAAATATGGATAGTAATAATAGAATGAGGATAATAATAACTGTTTTAGCGATATGAATAATAGTAGCGGGGATAATAATAATAGTAATAACGACAATATCAATAGTAATAAAGATAGTAATAATGGAATGAGGGTAATCATAACAGGCACAGCGATAATAATAAGAGAAATAACGATAATATCAACAGAAATATGGATAGTAATAATAGAATGAGGATAATAATAACAGTTATAGCGATATGAATAATAGTAGCGGGGATAATAATAATAGTAATAACGACAATATCAATAGTAATAAAGATAGTAATAATGGAATGAGGATAATCATAACAGGCTCAGCGACAATAATAACAAAAATGCCGGTAATACCAACAGAAATAAGGATAGCAATAATAGAATGAGGATAATATTAACAGTTATAGCCATATGAATGTAAGTAGTAGGGATAATAATAATAGTAATAACGACAATATCAATTGTAATAAAGATAGTAATAATGGAATGACGACAATCATAACAGGCTCAGCGATAATAATAAGAGAAATAACGATAATATCAACAGAAATAAGGATAGTAATAATTGAATAAGGATAATAATAACAGTTATAGTGATATGAATAATAGTAACGGGGATAATGATAATAGTAAAAACGACAATATCAATAGTAATAAAGATAGTAATAATGGAATTAGGATAATCATAACAGGCTCAGCGATAATAATAAGAGAAATAAAGATAATATGAACAGAAATAAGGATAGAAGTAATAGAATGAGGATAATAATAACAGTTATAGCGATGTGAATAATAGTAGCGGGGATAGTAATAATAGTAATAACGACAATATCAATAGTAATAAAGATAGTTATAATGGAATGAGGATAATCATAACAGGCTCAGCATTAATAATAAGAGAAATAACGATAATATCAACAGAAATAAGGACAGTAATAATAGAATGAGGATAATAATAACAGTTATAGCGATATGAATAATAGTAGCGGGGATAATAATAACAGTAATAACGACAATATCAATAGTAATAAAGGTAGTAATAATGGAATGAGGCTAATAATAATAATAGTCTCACCTATAATAAAAAGGGAAACAACGGTAATATCAACAGAAATAATGATAGTAATAATAGATTGAGGATAATATTAACAGTTATAGCCATACGAATAACAGTAGTAGGAATAATAATAATAGCAATAACGATAATATCAATAGTAATAAAGATAGTAATAATGGAATGAGGATAATAATAACAGTGTCAGCGACAATAATAACAAAAATACCGATAATATCATCAGAAATAAGGATAGCAACAATAGAATGAGGATAATAATAACAGTTATAGCCACATGAATAATAGTAGTAGGAATAACAATAATAGAAATAACGACAATATCAATAGTAATAAAGATAGTTATAATGGAATGAGGATAATGATAACAGTGTCAGCGAGAATAATACCGAAAATACCGATAATACCAACAGAAGTAAGGATAGCAATAATAGAATGAGGATAATAGTAGCAGTTATAGCGATATGAATAATAGTAGTAGGGATAATAATAATAGTAATAACGACAATATCAATAGTAATAAAGGTAGTAATAATGGAATGAGGATAATAATAATAGTCACACCGATAATAAAAAGAGAAACAACGATAATATCAACAGAAATAATGATAGTAATAATAGAATGAGGATAATATTAACAGTTATAGCCATACGAATAACAGTAGTAGGAATAATAATAATAGCAATAACGATAATATCAATGGTAATAAAGATAGTTATAATGGAATGAGGATAATGATAACAGTGTCAGCGAGAATAATACAAAAAATACCGATAATATCAACAGAAATAAGATTTGCAATAATAGAATGAGGATAATAGTAGCAGTTATAGCGATATGAATAATAGTAGTAGGGATAATAATAATAGTAATAACGACAATATCAATAGTAATAAAGGTAGTAATAATGGAATGAGGCTAATAATAATAATAGTCTCACCTATAATAATAAGAGAAATAACGGCAATATCAACTGAAATAAGGATAGTAATAATAGTATGAGGATAATAATAACAGTTATAGCCATATGAATTATAGTAGCAGGGATAATAATAATAATAATAAGGACAATATCAATAGTAATAAACATAGTAATAATGGAATGAGGATAATCATAACAGGCTCAGCGATAATAATAAGAGAAATAACGATAATATCAACAGAAATATGGATAGTAATAATAGAATGAGGATAATAATAACTGTTTTAGCGATATGAATAATAGTAGCGGGGATAATAATAATAGTAATAACGACAATATCAATAGTAATAAAGATAGTAATAATGGAATGAGGGTAATCATAACAGGCACAGCGATAATAATAAGAGAAATAACGATAATATCAACAGAAATATGGATAGTAATAATAGAATGAGGATAATAATAACAGTTATAGCGATATGAATAATAGTAGCGGGGATAATAATAATAGTAATAACGACAATATCAATAGTAATAAAGATAGTAATAATGGAATGAGGATAATCATAACAGGCTCAGCGACAATAATAACAAAAATGCCGATAATACCAACAGAAATAAGGATAGCAATAATAGAATGAGGATAATATTAACAGTTATAGCCATATGAATGAAAGTAGTAGGGATAATAATAATAGTAATAACGACAATATCAATTGTAATAAAGATAGTAATAATGGAATGACGACAATCATAACAGGCTCAGCGATAATAATAAGAGAAATAACGATAATATCAACAGAAATAAGGATAGTAATAATTGAATAAGGATAATAATAACAGTTATAGTGATATGAATAATAGTAACGGGGATAATGATAATAGTAAAAACGACAATATCAATAGTAATAAAGATAGTAATAATGGAATTAGGATAATCATAACAGGCTCAGCGATAATAATAAGAGAAATAAAGATAATATCAACAGAAATAAGGATAGAAGTAATAGAATGAGGATAATAATAACAGTTATAGCGATGTGAATAATAGTAGCGGGGATAGTAATAATAGTAATAACGACAATATAAATAGTAATAAAGATAGTAATAATGGAATGAGGATAATCATAACAGGCTCAGCATTAATAATAAGAGAAATAACGATAATATCAACAGAAATAAGGACAGTAATAATAGAATGAGGATAATAATAACAGTTATAGCGATATGAATAATAGTAGCGGGGATAATAATAACAGTAATAACGACAATATCAATAGTAATAAAGGTAGTAATAATGGAATGAGGCTAATAATAATAATAGTCTCACCTATAATAAAAAGGGAAACAACGGTAATATCAACAGAAATAATGATAGTAATAATAGATTGAGGATAATATTAACAGTTATAGCCATACGAATAACAGTAGTAGGAATAATAATAATAGCAATAACGATAATATCAATAGTAATAAAGATAGTAATAATGGAATGAGGATAATAATAACAGTGTCAGCGACAATAATAACAAAAATACCGATAATATCATCAGAAATAAGGATAGCAATAATAGAATGAGGATAATAATAACAGTTATAGCCACATAAATAATAGTAGTAGGAATAACAATAATAGAAATAACGACAATATCAATAGTAATAAAGATAGTTATAATGGAATGAGGATAATGATAACAGTGTCAGCGAGAATAATACCGAAAATACCGATAATACCAACAGAAGTAAGGATAGCAATAATAGAATGAGGATAATAGTAGCAGTTATAGCGATATGAATAATAGTAGTAGGGATAATAATAATAGTAATAACGACAATATCAATAGTAATAAAGGTAGTAATAATGGAATGAGGATAATAATAATAGTCTCACCGATAATAAAAAGAGAAACAACGATAATATCAACAGAAATAAGGATAGTAATAATAGAATGAGGATAATAATAACAGTTATAGCATAATGAATAATAATAGTGGGGATAATAATAATAGCAATAACGACAATGTCAATAGTAATAAAGATCGTAATAATGGAATGAGGATAATCATAACAGGCTCAGCGATAATAATAAGAGAAATAACGATAATGCCGACAGAAATAAGGATAGTAATAATAGAATGAGGATAATCATAACAGCTATACCCATATGAATAATAGTAGCAGGGATAATAATAATAGTAATAACGACAATATCAAGAGTAGTAAAGATAGTAATAATGGAATGAGGATAATCATAACAGGCTCAGCGATAACAATAAGAGAAATAACGATAATATCAACAGAAATAAGAATAGTAATAATAGAATGAGGATAATCATAACAGTTATACCCATATGAATAATAGTAGCAGGGATAATAATAATAGTAATAACGACAATATCAATAGTAATAAAGATAGTAATAATGGAATGAGGATAATAATAACAGTCTCACCGATAGTAAAAAGAGAAACAACGATAATATCAACAGAAATAAGTATAGCAATAATAGAATGAGGATAATAATAACAGTTATAGCATAATGAATAATAATAGTGGGGATAATAATAATAGCAATAACGACAATGTCAATAGTAATAAAGATCGTAATAATGGAATGAGGATAATCATAACAGGCTCAGCGATAATAATAAGAGAAATAACGATAATGCCGACAGAAATAAGGATAGTAATAATAGAATGAGGATAATAATAACAGTTATAGCCATATGAATAATAATAGTAGGGATAATAATAATAGTAATAACGACAATATCAATAGTAATAAAGATAGTAATAATGGAATGAGGATAATCATAACAGGCTCAGCGATAATAATAAGAGAAATAACGGTAATATCAACAGAAATAAGGATAGTAATAATAGAATGAGGATAATAATAACAGTTATAGCAATATGAATAATAGTAGCGGGGGTAATAATAATAGTAATAACGACAATATCAATAGTAATAAAGATAGTAATAATGGAATGAGGATAATCATAACAGGCTCAGCGATATTAATAAGAGAAATAACGATAATGCCGACAGAAATAAGGATAGTAATAATAGAATGAGGATAATAATAACAGTTATAGCGATATGAATAATAGTAGCCGGGATAATAATAATAGTAATAACGACAATATCAATAGTAATAGAGATAGTAATAATGGAATGAGGATAATCATAACATGCACAGCGACAATAATAACAAAAATACCGATAATACCAACAGAAATATGGATAGCAATAATAGAATGAGGATAATAATAACAGTTATAGCCATATGAATAATAGTAGCGCGGATAATAATAATAGTAATAACGACAATATTAATAGTAATAAAGATAGTAATAATGGAATTAGGATAATCATAACAGGCTCAGCGATAATAATAAGAGAAATAAAGATAATATCAACAGAAATAAGTATAGTAATAATAGAATGAGGATAATAATAACAGTTATAGCCACATGAATAATAGTAGTAGGAATAACAATAATAGAAATAACGACAATATCAATAGTAATAAAGATAGTTATAATGGAATGAGGATAATGATAACAGTGTCAGCGAGAATAATACCGAAAATACCGATAATACCAACAGAAATAGGGATGGCAATAATAGAATGAGGATAATAATAACAGTTATAGCCATATGAATAATAGTAGTAGGGATAATAATAATAGTAATAACGACAATATGAATAGTAATAAAGATACTAATAATGGAATGAGGATAGTCATATCAGGCTCAGCGATAATAATAAGTGAAATAACGATAATATCAACAGAAATATGGGTAGTAATAATAGAATGAGGACAATAATAACAGTTATAGCGATATGAATAATAGTAGCGGGGATAATAATAATAGTAATAACGACAATATCAATAGTAATAAAGATAGTAATAATGGAATGAGAATAATCATAACAGGCTCAGCGATAATAATAAGAGAAATAACGGTAATATCAACAGAAATAAGGATAGTAATAATAGAATGAAGATAATAATAACAGTTATAGCAATATGAATAACAGTAGCAGGGATAATAATAATAGTAATAACGACAATATCAATAGTAGTAAAGATAGTAATAATGGAATGAGGCTAATAATAATAATAGTCTCACCTGTAATAAAAAGGGAAACAACGATAATATCAACTGAAATAAGGATAGTAATAATAGTATGAGGATAATAATAACAGTTATAGCCATAGGAAAAATAGTAGCGGGGAGACTAATAATAGGAATAACGACAATATCAAAAGTAATAAAGGTAGCAATAATGGAATGAGGATAATAATAATAGTCTCACCGATAATGAAAAGAGAAACAACGATAATATCAACAGAAATAATGATAGTAATAATAGAATGAGGATAATATTAACAGTTATAGCCATACGAATAACAGTAGTAGCAATAATAATAATAGCAATAACGATAATATCAATAGTAATAAAGATAGTTATAATGGAATGAGGATAATGATAAAAGTGTCAGCGACAATAATAACAAAAATACCGATAATATCAACAGAAATAAGGATAGCAATAATAGAATGAGGATAATAATAACAGTTATAGCATAGTGAATAATAATAGTGGGGATAACAATAATAGCAATAACGACAATGTCAATAGTAATAAAGATCGTAATAATGGAATGAGGATAATCATAACAGGCTCAGCGATAATAATAAGAGAAATAACGATAATATCAACAGAAATAAGGATAGTAATAATAGAATGAGGATAATAATAACAGTTATAGCATAATGAATAATAATAGTGGGGATAATAATAATAGCAATAACGACAATGGCAATAGTAATAAAGATCGTAATAATGGAATGAGGATAATCATAACAGGCTCAGCGATAATAATAAGAGAAATAACGATAATGCCGACAGAAATAAGGATAGTAATAATAGAATGAGGATAATCATAACAGCTATACCCATATGAATAATAGTAGCAGGGATAATAATAATAGTAATAACGACAATATCAAGAGTAGTAAAGATAGTAATAATGGAATGAGGATAATCATAACAGGCTCAGCGATAACAATAAGAGAAATAACGATAATATCAACAGAAATAAGAATAGTAATAATAGAATGAGGATAATCATAACAGTTATACCCATATGAATAATAGTAGCAGGGATAATAATAATAGTAATAACGACAATATCAATAGTAATAAAGATAGTAATAATGGAATGAGGATAATAATAACAGTCTCACCGATAATAAAAAGAGAAACAACGATAATATCAACAGAAATAAGTATAGCAATAATAGAATGAGGATAATAATAACAGTTATAGCATAATGAATAATAATAGTGGGGATAATAATAATAGCAATAACGACAATGTCAATAGTAATAAAGATCGTAATAATGGAATGAGGATAATCATAACAGGCTCAGCGATAATAATAAGAGAAATAACGATAATGCTGACAGAAATAAGGATAGTAATAATAGAATGAGGATAATAATAACAGTTATAGCCATATGAATAATAATAGTAGGGATAATAATAATAGTAATAACGACAATATCAATAGTAATAAAGATAGTAATAATGGAATGAGGATAATCATAACAGGCTCAGCGATAATAATAAGAGAAATAACGGTAATATCAACAGAAATAAGGATAGTAATAATAGAATGAGGATAATAATAACAGTTATAGCAATATGAATAATAGTAGCGGGGGTAATAATAATAGTAATAACGACAATATCAATAGTAATAAAGATAGTAATAATGGAATGAGGATAATCATAACAGGCTCAGCGATATTAATAAGAGAAATAACGATAATGCCGACAGAAATAAGGATAGTAATAATAGAATGAGGATAATAATAACAGTTATAGCGATATGAATAATAGTAGCCGGGATAATAATAATAGTAATAACGACAATATCAATAGTAATAGAGATAGTAATAATGGAATGAGGATAATCATAACATGCACAGCGACAATAATAACAAAAATACCGATAATACCAACAGAAATATGGATAGCAATAATAGAATGAGGATAATAATAACAGTTATAGCCATATGAATAATAGTAGCGCGGATAATAATAATAGTAATAACGACAATATTAATAGTAATAAAGATAGTAATAATGGAATTAGGATAATCATAACAGGCTCAGCGATAATAATAAGAGAAATAAAGATAATATCAACAGAAATAAGTATAGTAATAATAGAATGAGGATAATAATAACAGTTATAGCCACATGAATAATAGTAGTAGGAATAACAATAATAGAAATAACGACAATATCAATAGTAATAAAGATAGTTATAATGGAATGAGGATAATGATAACAGTGTCAGCGAGAATAATACCGAAAATACCGATAATACCAACAGAAATAGGGATGGCAATAATAGAATGAGGATAATAATAACAGTTATAGCCATATGAATAATAGTAGTAGGGATAATAATAATAGTAATAACGACAATATGAATAGTAATAAAGATACTAATAATGGAATGAGGATAGTCATATCAGGCTCAGCGATAATAATAAGTGAAATAACGATAATATCAACAGAAATATGGGTAGTAATAATAGAATGAGGACAATAATAACAGTTATAGCGATATGAATAATAGTAGCGGGGATAATAATAATAGTAATAACGACAATATCAATAGTAATAAAGATAGTAATAATGGAATGAGAATAATCATAACAGGCTCAGCGATAATAATAAGAGAAATAACGGTAATATCAACAGAAATAAGGATAGTAATAATAGAATGAAGATAATAATAACAGTTATAGCAATATGAATAACAGTAGCAGGGATAATAATAATAGTAATAACGACAATATCAATAGTAGTAAAGATAGTAATAATGGAATGAGGCTAATAATAATAATAGTCTCACCTGTAATAAAAAGGGAAACAACGATAATATCAACTGAAATAAGGATAGTAATAATAGTATGAGGATAATAATAACAGTTATAGCCATAGGAAAAATAGTAGCGGGGAGACTAATAATAGGAATAACGACAATATCAAAAGTAATAAAGGTAGCAATAATGGAATGAGGATAATAATAATAGTCTCACCGATAATGAAAAGAGAAACAACGATAATATCAACAGAAATAATGATAGTAATAATAGAATGAGGATAATATTAACAGTTATAGCCATACGAATAACAGTAGTAGCAATAATAATAATAGCAATAACGATAATATCAATAGTAATAAAGATAGTTATAATGGAATGAGGATAATGATAAAAGTGTCAGCGACAATAATAACAAAAATACCGATAATATCAACAGAAATAAGGATAGCAATAATAGAATGAGGATAATAATAACAGTTATAGCATAGTGAATAATAATAGTGGGGATAACAATAATAGCAATAACGACAATGTCAATAGTAATAAAGATCGTAATAATGGAATGAGGATAATCATAACAGGCTCAGCGATAATAATAAGAGAAATAACGATAATATCAACAGAAATAAGGATAGTAATAATAGAATGAGGATAATAATAACAGTTATAGCCATATGAATAATAGTAGCGGGGATAATAATAATAGTAATAACGACAATATCAATAGTAATAATGATAGTAATAATGGAATGAGGATAATCATAACAGGCTCAGCGATAATAATAAGTGAAATAACGGTAATATCAACAGAAATAAGGGTAGTAATAATAGAATGAGGATAATAATAACAGTTATAGCAATATGAATAATAGTAGCGGGCGTAATAATAGTAGTAATAACGACAATATCAATAGTAATAAAGATAGTAATAATGGAAGGACGATAATCATAACAGGCTCAGCGATAATAATAAGAGGAATAACGATAATATCAACAGAAATAAGGATAGTAATAATAGAATGAGGATAATCATAACAGCTATACCCATATGAATAATAGTAGCAGGGATAATAATAATAGTAATAACGACAATATCAAGAGTAGTAAAGATAGTAATAATGGAAGGACGATAATCATAACAGGCTCAGCGATAATAATAAGAGGAATAACGATAATATCAACAGAAATAAGGACAGTAATAATAGAATGAGGATAATAATAACAGTTATAGCGATATGAATAATAGTAGCGGGGATAATAATGACAGTAATAACGACAATATCAATAGTAATAAAGGTAGTAATAATGGAATGAGGCTAATAATAATAATAGTCTCACCTATAATAAAAAGGGAAACAACGATAATATCAACTGAAATAAGGATAGTAATAATAGCATGAGGATAATAATAACAGTTATAGCCATATGAAAAATAGTAGCGGGGAGACTAAAAATAGTAATAACGACAATATGAATAGTAATAAAGATAGTAATAATGGAATGAGGATAATAATAATAGTCTCACCGATAATAAAAAGGGAAACAACGATAATATCAACTGAAATAAGGATAGTAATAATAGAATGAGGATAATAATAACAGTTATAGCAATATGAATAATAGTAGTAGGAATAATAATAATAGAAATAACGACAATATCAATAGTAATGAAGATAGTAATAATGGAATGAGGAAAATCATAACAGGCTCAGCGATAATAATAAGAGAAATAACGATAATATCAACAGAAATAAGGACAGTAATAATAGAATGAGGATAATAATAACAGTTATAGCGATATGAATAATAGTAGCGGGGATAATAATAATAGTAATAACGACAATATCAATAGAAATAAAGATAGTAATAATGGAATGAGTATAATCATAACAGGCTCAGCGATAATAATAAGAGAAATAACGATAATATCAACAGAAATAAGGATAGTAATAATAGTATGAGGATAATAATAACAGTTATAGCCATATGAAAAATAGTAGCGGGGAGACTAATAATAGTAATAACGACAATATCAATAGTAATAAAGGTAGTAATAGTGGAATGAGGATAATAATAATAGTCTCACCGATAATAAAAAGAGAAACAACGATAATATCAACAGAAATAATGATAGTAATAATAGAATGAGGATAATATTAACAGTTATAGCCATACGAATAACAGTAGTAGGAATAATAATAATAGCAATAACGATAATATCAATAGTAATAAAGATAGTTATAATGGAATGAGGATAATGATAACAGTGTCAGCGACAATAATAACAAAAATACCGATAATATCAACAGAAATAAGGATAGCAATAATAGAATGAGGATAATAATAACAGTTATAGCGATATGAATAATAGTAACGGGGATAATAATAATAATAATAACGACAATATAAATAGTAATAAAGATAGTAATAATGGAATGAGAATAATCACAACAGGCTCAGCGATAATAATAAGAGAAATAACGATAAGATCAACAGAAATATGGGTAGTAATAATAGAATGAGGATAATAATAACAGTTATAGCGATATGAATAATAGTAGCGGGGATAATAATAATAGTAATAACGACAATATCAATAGTAATAAAGATAGTAATAATGGAATTTGGATAATCATAACAGGCTCAGCGATAATAATAAGAGAAATAACGATAATATCAACAGAAATAAGGACAGTAATAATAGAATGAGGATAATAATAACAGTTATAGCGATATGAATAATAGTATCGGGGATAATAATAATAGCAATAACGACAATGTCAATAGTAATAAAGATCGTAATAATGGAATGAGGATAATCATAACAGGCTCAGCGATAATAATAAGAGGAATAACGGTAATATCAACAGAAATAAGGATAGTAATAATGGAATGAGGATAATAATAATAGTCTCACCGATAATAAAAAGAGAAACAACGATAATATCAACAGAAATAATGATAGTAATAATAGAATGAGGATAATATTAACAGTTATAGCGATGTGAATAATAGTAGCGGGGATAATAGTAATAGTAATAACGACAATATGAATAGTAATAAAGATAGTAATAATGGAATGAGGATAATAATAATAGTCTCACCGATAATAAAAAGGGAAACAACGATAATATCAACTGAAATAAGGATAGTAATAGTAGAATGAGGATAATAATAACAGTTATAGCCATATGAATAATAGTAGTAGGGATAATAATAATTGTAATAACGACAATATCAATAGTAATAAAGGTAGTAATAATGGAATGAGGCTAATAATAATAACAGTCTCACCTGTAATAAAAAGGGAAACAACGATAATATCAACTGAAATAAGGATAGTAATAATAGTATGAGGATAATAATAACAGTTATAGCCATAGGAAAAATAGTAGCGGGGAGACTAATAATAGTAATAACGACAATATCAATAGTAATAAAGGTAGTAATAATGGAATGAGGATAATAATAATAGTCTCACCGATAATAAAAAGAGAAACAACGATAATATCAACAGAAATAATGATAGTAATAATAGAATGAGGATAATATTAACAGTTATAGCCATACGAATAACAGTGGTAGGAATAATAGTAATAGCAATAACGATAATATCAATGGTAATAAAGATAGTTATAATGGAATGAGGATAATGATAACAGTGTCAGCGAGAATAATACCAAAAATACCGATAATATCAACAGAAATAAGATTTGCAATAATAGAATGAGGATAATAATAACAGTTATAGCATAATGAATAATAATAGTGGGGATAATAATAATAGCAATAACGACAATGTCAATAGTAATAAAGATCGTAATAATGGAATGAGGATAATCATAACAGGCTCAGCGATAATAATAAGAGAAATAACGATAATATCAACAGAAATAAGGATAGTAATAATAGAATTGAGATAATAATAACAGTTATAGCCATACGAATAATAGTAGTAGGAATTATAATAATAGTAATAACGACAATATCAATAGTAATAAAGATAGTTATAATGGAATGAGGGTAATGATAACAGTGTCAGCGATAATAATAACAAAAATACCGATAATATCAACAGAAATAAGGATAGTAATAATGGAATGAGGCTAATAATAATAATAGTCTCACCGATAATAAAAAGAGATGCAACGATAATATCAACAGAAATAAGGATAGTAATAATAGTATGAGGATAATAATAACAGTTATAGCCATATGAATTATAGTAGCAGGGATAATAGTAATAATAATAAGGACAATATCAATAGTAATAAAGATAGTAATAATGGAATGAGGATAATCATAACAGGCTCAGCGATAATAATAAGAGAAATAACGATCATATCAACAGAAATATGGATAGTAATAATAGAATGAGGATAATAATAACAGTTATAGCCATATGAATAATAGTAGTAGGAATAATAATAATAGAAATAACGACAATAGCAATAGTAATGAAGATAGCTATAATGGAATGAGGATAATGATAACAGTGTCAGCGAAAATAATACCAAAAATACCGATAATATCAACAGAAATAAGGATAGCAATAATAGAATGAGGATTATAGTAGCAGTTATAGCGATATGAATAATAGTAGTAGGGATAATAATAATAGTAATAACGACAATATCAATAGTAATAAAGATAGTAATAATGGAATTAGGATAATGATAACAGTGTCAGCGATAGTAATCACAAAAATTCCGATAATATCAACAAAAATAAGGATAGAAGTAACAGAATGAGGATAATAATAACAGTTATAGCGATGTGAATAATAGTAGCGGGGATAATAATAATAGTAATAACGACAATATCAATAGTAATAAAGATAGTAATAATGGAATGAGGATAATCATAACAGGCTCAGCGATAATAATAAGAGAAATCACGATAATATCAACAGAAATAAGGACAGTAATAATAGAATGAGGATAATAATAACAGTTATAGCGATATGAATAATAGTAGCGGGGATAATAATAATAGTAATAACGACAATATCAATAGTAATAAAGGTAGAAATAATGGAATGAGGCTAATAATAATAATAGTCTCACCTGTAAGAAAAAGGGAAACAACGACAATATCAACTGAAATAAGGATAGTAATAATAGTATGAGGATAATAATAACAGTTATAGCCATATGAATTATAGTAGCAGGGATAATAATAATAATAATAAGGACAATATCAATAGTAATAAACATAGTAATAATGGAATGAGGATAATCATAACAGGCTCAGCGATAATAATAAGAGAAATAACGATAATATCAACAGAAATATGGATAGTAATAATAGAATGAGGATAATAATAACTGTTTTAGCGATATGAATAATAGTAGCGGGGATAATAATAATAGTAATAACGACAATATCAATAGTAATAAAGATAGTAATAATGGAATGAGGGTAATCATAACAGGCACAGCGATAATAATAAGAGAAATAACGATAATATCAACAGAAATATGGATAGTAATAATAGAATGAGGATAATAATAACAGTTATAGCGATATGAATAATAGTAGCGGGGATAATAATAATAGTAATAACGACAATATCAATAGTAATAAAGATAGTAATAATGGAATGAGGATAATCATAACAGGCTCAGCGACAATAATAACAAAAATGCCGATAATACCAACAGAAATAAGGATAGCAATAATAGAATGAGGATAATATTAACAGTTATAGCCATATGAATGAAAGTAGTAGGGATAATAATAATAGTAATAACGACAATATCAATTGTAATAAAGATAGTAATAATGGAATGACGACAATCATAACAGGCTCAGCGATAATAATAAGAGAAATAACGATAATATCAACAGAAATAAGGATAGTAATAATTGAATAAGGATAATAATAACAGTTATAGTGATATGAATAATAGTAACGGGAATTATAATAATAGTAATAACGACAATATCAATAGTAATAAAGGTAGTAATAATGGAATGAGGCTAATAATAATAATAGTCTCACCGATAATAAAAAGAGATGCAACGATAATATCAACAGAAATAAGGATAGTAATAGTATGAGGATAATAATAACAGTTATAGCCATATGAATTATAGTAGCAGGGATAATAATAATAATAATAAGGACAATATCAATAGTAATAAAGATAGTAATAATGGAATGAGGATAATCATAACAGGCTCAGCGATAATAATAAGAGAAATAACGATCATATCAACAGAAATATGGATAGTAATAATAGAATGAGGATAATAATAACAGTTATAGCCATATGAATAATAGTAGTAGGAACAATAATAATAGAAATAACGACAATAGCAATAGTAATGAAGATAGTTATAATGGAATGAGGATAATGATAACAGTGTCAGCGAAAATAATACCAAAAATACCGATAATATCAACAGAAATAAGGATAGCAATAATAGAATGAGGATAATAGTAGCAGTTATAGCGATATGAATAATAGTAGTAGGGATAATAATAATAGTAATAACGACAATATCAATAGTAATAAAGATAGTAATAATGGAATTAGGATAATGATAACAGTGTCAGCGATAGTAATCCCAAAAATACCGATAATATCAACAAAAATAAGGATAGAAGTAATAGAATGAGGATAATAATAACAGTTATAGCGATGTGAATAACAGTCGCGGGGATAATAATAATAGTAATAACGACAATATCAATAGTAATAAAGATAGTAATAATGGAATGAGGATAATCATAACAGGCTCAGCGATAATAATAAGAGAAATAACGATAATATCAACAGAAATAAGGATAGTAATAATAGTATGAGGTGTAACGAGGCACTTCTTTTTAGTGCCCTCGTTACGAGTGCCACTGGCCCCGCCGGCCTCCCTCCTCCGCCCAGGCGACGTCCTCGCCGCCGGAGCGAATGGAGGGATGTGTGATCGTGTTTCTTTTTTTTTTATTATCACGCGTCCCCCCCCCCCCCCCCCCCCACCCCTTCGAGCCCCCTTGCAGTGGCCGCTGGCCGAAGAGGAGCTGCGCCCCGGTCGCGAGGGACCTCCACCCGAGAGATGGAGGCGCGGGATGGGCCCACCAAGGAGCAGCTAGCCGCCCGCTGACCGGTCGCCGCGCCACCCCGTCAGCTTCCGCGGGGGCGACCGGCAGCTAAAGAACAGGGGATGCCAGGCCTGGGAACCAGCCGCCTCCAGCCACCACCCGAAGGGGGTCCCAGGACCTGGCCACCGGAGAAACGCGGTGGCCCATCTCCAAACCGAAATCCTCGGGGAGAGGGGGCACCCCGCGCACCGGGGGAGCAAGGGAAGAAGCCAGCGGCCCGAGAGAAGCAAGCCAACGCCTAACCGAGGAACACGTCGCGAGCGCCCCTCTTAATTGTCCCTCTACTACTACTTTTATATTTCTTCTTTTTGTTAATTGTTAATTGTTAATCTTATATTTTCTTTTCGTCCCCTTCGTTTTTTTTTCTTTCGTGTGCTTTTGTTTCCTGTGTGTTCGTGTGTGTGTGGACGAGGGTAGAAGCTGGGATCACCTGCCGTGCCGACGAAGGTAAGAATTTTCCCTTTTTGCCTTCAGGCGATTTACGCCCCTTTTTGTGGCGAGTGTGTTTGCGTGTGTGTGTGCGGGTGGTACCTGACCGCAGGACCACCCCCCCCGGCGACGAGGACCCGAGAGGCCGCGTTCCGTCCGTTTTTTCTTTATTCGTCGACTTTCGCGCCTCCGCGTGTTACGCGTCGGTACCGCGCCAATTACATTTTTTTTCTCTCGTTATATTTTCGAATTTAGGACCAGCGTCCCCCTTTTGTCCACACCACCGAGAGGGTGTGCTCCCGTGCGTGCGTTCGCGTCTACTTTACTGTCGCGCTTCTTTTCTTTTCTTTCTGTATCGTGAGCCCCCGCGCCGCGATAACCCCTTCGCGTTTGGCGAGTGCGGACCTTTTCCCCGGCCGTAAATTGTACCGCGTGGGGCTCTTTCCTAATCCGTTAGATAGGCCTATTTTGGGCTCGATTAAAGTTTACTCTTTCCATACTACTCGCGGGTCGTCTAATTATTTCTTGACCCCCCCTGATTTCCGCTTTCGCCTGAGCAGCCGGAAGGGCGAATACCCCGGGCGAGTGCCTTTGCACTGGCGCCCGGAAATAAAATCGTCCGTGGTTGTGTACGTGGGTAACAGGAGGGCCACTTTCCCTGGTCGCCCTCCCCCGAAGGGAATTTATTCTTCGTCCACCGGACCGATACGTCACAGAGGATAATAATAACAGTTATAGCCATATGAATTATAGTAGCAGGGATAATAATAATAATAATAAGGACAATATCAATAGTAATAAAGATAGTAATAATGGAATTAGGATAATCATAACAGGCTCAGCGATAATAATAAGAGAAATAAAGATAATATCAACAGAAATAAGGATAGAAGTAATAGAATGAGGATAATAATAACAGTTATAGCGATGTGAATAATAGTAGCGGGGATAGTAATAATAGTAATAACGACAATATCAATAGTAATAAAGATAGTAATAATGGAATGAGGATAATCATAACAGGCTCAGCATTAATAATAAGAGAAATAACGATAATATCAACAGAAATAAGGACAGTAATAATAGAATGAGGATAATAATAACAGTTATAGCGATATGAATAATAGTAGCGGGGATAATAATAACAGTAATGACGACAATATCAATAGTAATAAAGGTAGTAATAATGGAATGAGGCTAATAATAATAATAGTCACACCTATAATAAAAAGGGAAACAACGGTAATATCAACAGAAATAATGATAGTAATAATAGATTGAGGATAATATTAACAGTTATAGCCATACGAATAACAGTAGTAGGAATAATAATAATAGCAATAACGATAATATCAATAGTAATAAAGATAGTAATAATGGAATAAGGATAATAATAACAGTGTCAGCGACAATAATAACAAAAATACCGATAATATCATCAGAAATAAGGATAGCAATAATAGAATGAGGATAATAATAACAGTTATAGCCACATGAATAATAGTAGTAGGAATAACAATAATAGAAATAACGACAATATCAATAGTAATAAAGATATTTATAATGGAATGAGGATAATGATAACAGTGTCAGCGAGAATAATACCGAAAATACCGATAATACCAACAGTAGTAAGGATAGCAATAATAGAATGAGGATAATAATAACAGTTATAGCGATGTGAATAATAGTAGCGGGGATAATAATAATAGTAATAACGACAATATTAATTGTAATAAAGATAGTAATAATGGAATGAGGATAATCATAACAGGCTCAGCGATAACAATAAGAGAAATAACGATAATATCAACAGAAATAAGGATAGTAATAATAGAATGAGGATAATCATAACAGTTATAGCCATATGAATAATAGTAGTAGGAATTATAATAATAGTAATAACGACAATATCAATAGTAATAAAGGTAGTAATAATGGAATGAGGCTAATAATAATAATAGTCTCACCGATAATAAAAAGAGATGCAACGATAATATCAACAGAAATAAGGATAGTAATAGTATGAGGATAATAATAACAGTTATAGCCATATGAATTATAGTAGCAGGGATAATAATAATAATAATAAGGACAATATCAATAGTAATAAAGATAGTAATAATGGAATGAGGATAATCATAACAGGCTCAGCGATAATAATAAGAGAAATAACGATCATATCAACAGAAATATGGATAGTAATAATAGAATGAGGATAATAATAACAGTTATAGCCATATGAATAATAGTAGTAGGAACAATAATAATAGAAATAACGACAATAGCAATAGTAATGAAGATAGTTATAATGGAATGAGGATAATGATAACAGTGTCAGCGAAAATAATACCAAAAATACCGATAATATCAACAGAAATAAGGATAGCAATAATAGAATGAGGATAATAGTAGCAGTTATAGCGATATGAATAATAGTAGTAGGGATAATAATAATAGTAATAACGACAATATCAATAGTAATAAAGATAGTAATAATGGAATTAGGATAATGATAACAGTGTCAGCGATAGTAATCCCAAAAATACCGATAATATCAACAGAAATATGGATAGTAATAATAGAATTGAGATAATAATAACAGTTATAGCCATATGAATAATAGTAGTAGGAATTATAATAATAGTAATAACGACAATATCAATAGTAATAAAGGTAGTAATAATGGAATGAGGCTAATAATAATAATAGTCTCACCGATAATAAAAAGAGAAGCAACGATAATATCAACAGAAATAAGGATAGTAATAATAGTATGAGGATAATAATAACAGTTATAGCCATATGAATTATAGTAGCAGGGATAATAATAATAATAATAACGACAATATCAATAGTAATAAAGATAGTAATAATGGAATGAGGGTAATCATAACAGGCTCAGCGATAATAATAAGAGAAATAACGATAATATCAACAGAAATAAGGATAGTAATAATAGAATTGAGATAATAATAACAGTTATAGCCATACGAATAATAGTAGTAGGAATTATAATAATACTAATAACGACAATATCAATAGTAATAAAGATAGTTATAATGGAATGAGGATAATGATAAGAGTGTCAGCGATAATAATAACAAAAATACCGATAATATCAACAGAAATAAGGATAGTAATAATGGAATGAGGCTAATAATAATAATAGTCTCACCGATAATAAAAAGAGATGCAACGATAATATCAACAGAAATAAGGATAGTAATAATAGTATGAGGATAATAATAACAGTTATAGCCATAGGAATTATAGTAGCAGGGATAATAATAATAATAATAAGGACAATATCAATAGTAATAAACATAGTAATAATGGAATGAGGATAATCATAACAGGCTCAGCGATAATAATAAGAGAAATAACGATAATATCAACAGAAATATGGATAGTAATAATAGAATGAGGATAATAATAACTGTTTTAGCGATATGAATAATAGTAGTAGGGATAATAATAATAGTAATAACGACAATATCAATAGTAATAAAGATAGTAATAATGGAATTAGGATAATGATAACAGTGTCAGCGATAGTAATCCCAAAAATACCGATAATATCAACACAAATAAGGATAGAAGTAATAGAATGAGGATAATAATAACAGTTATCGCGATGTGAATAATAGTCGCGGGGATAATAATAATAGTAATAACGACAATATCAATAGTAATAAAGATAGTAGTAATGGAATGAGGATAATCATAACAGGCTCAGCGATAATAATAAGAGAAATAACGGTAATATCAACAGAAATAAGGATAGTAATAATAGAATGAGGATAATAATAACAGTTATAGCAATATGAATAATAGTAGCGGGGGTAATAATAATAGTAATAACGACAATATCAATAGTAATAAAGATAGTTATAATGGAATGAGGATAATGATAACAGTGTCAGCGAGAATAATACCAAAAATACCGATAATATCGACAGAAATAAGGATAGCAATAATAGAATGAGGATAATAATAGCAGTTATAGCGATATGAATAATAGTAACGGGGATAATAATCATAGTAAACACGACAATATCAATAGTAATAAAGATAGTAATAATGGAATGAGGATAATCATAACAGGCTCAGCGATAATAATAAGAGAAATAACGATAATATCAACAGAAATAAGGATAGTAATAATAGAATTGAGATAATAATAACAGTTATAGCCATATGAATAATAGTAGTAGGAATTATAATAATAGTAATAACGACAATATCAATAGTAATAAAGATAGTAATAATGGAATGAGGGTAATCATAACAGGCTCAGCGATAATAATAAGAGAAATAACGGTAATATCAACAGAAATAAGTATAGTAATAATAGCATGAGGATAATAATAACAGTTATAGCCATATGAATAATAGCAGTAGGAATAATAATAATAGAAATAACGACAATATCAATAGCAATGAAGATAGTTATAATGGAATGAGAATAATGATAACAGTGTCAGCGAGAATAATACAAAAAATACCGATAATATCAACAGAAATAAGGATAGCAATAATAGAATGAGGATAATAGTAGCAGTTATAGCGATATGAATAATAGTAGTAGGGATAATAATAATAGTAATAACGACAATATCAATAGTAATAAAGATAGTAATAATGGAATTAGGATAATGATAACAGTGTCAGCGATAGTAATCCCAAAAATACCGATAATATCAACACAAATAAGGATAGAAGTAATAGAATGAGGATAATAATAACAGTTATAGCGATGTGAATAATAGTCGCGGGGATAATAATAATAGTAATAACGACAATATCAATAGTAATAAAGATAGTAGTAATGGAATGAGGATAATCATAACAGGCTCAGCGATAATAATAAGAGAAATAACGGTAATATCAACAGAAATAAGGATAGTAATAATAGAATGAGGATAATAATAACAGTTATAGCAATATGAATAATAGTAGCCGGGGTAATAATAATAGTAATAACGACAATATCAATAGTAATAAAGATAGTAATAATGGAATGAGGATAATAATAACAGTCCCACCGATAATAAAAAGAGAAACACCGATAATATCAACAGAAATAAGTATAGTAATAATAGAATGAGGATAATAATAACAGTTATAGCCATATGAATAATAGTAGTAGGAATAATAATAATAGAAATAACGACAATATCAATAGTAATGAAGATAGTTATAATGGAATGAGGATAATGATAACAGTGTCAGCGAGAATAATACCAAAAATACCGATAATATCGACAGAAATAAGGATAGCAATAATAGAATGAGGATAATAATAGCAGTTATAGCGATATGAATAATAGTAACGGGGATAATAATCATAGTAATAACGACAATATCAATAGTAATAAAGATAGTAATAATGGAATGAGGATAATCATAACAGGCTCAGCGATAATAATAAGAGAAATAACGATAATATCAACAGAAATAAGGATAGTAATAATAGAATTGAGATAATAATAACAGTTATAGCCATATGAATAATAGTAGTAGGAATTATAATAATAGTAATAACGACAATATCAATAGTAATAAAGATAGTAATAATGGAATGAGGGTAATCATAACAGGCTCAGCGATAATAATAAGAGAAATAACGGTAATATCAACAGAAATAAGTATAGTAATAATAGCATGAGGATAATAATAACAGTTATAGCCATATGAATAATAGCAGTAGGAATAATAATAATAGAAATAACGACAATATCAATAGCAATGAAGATAGTTATAATGGAATGAGAATAATGATAACAGTGTCAGCGAGAATAATACAAAAAATACCGATAATATCAACAGAAATAAGGATAGCAATAATAGAATGAGGATAATAGTAGCAGTTATAGCGATATGAATAATAGTAGTAGGGATAATAATAATAGTAATAACGACAATATCAATAGTAATAAAGATAGTAATAATGGAATTAGGATAATGATAACAGTGTCAGCGATAGTAATCCCAAAAATACCGATAATATCAACAAAAATAAGGATAGAAGTAATAGAATGAGGATAATAATAACAGTTATAGCGATGTGAATAATAGTCGTGGGGATAATAATAATAGTAATAACGACAATATCAATAGTAATAAAGATAGTAATAATGGAATGAGGATAATCATAACAGGCTCAGCGATAATAATAAGAGAAATAACGATAATATCAACAGAAATAAGGATAGTAATAATAGAATTGAGATAATAATAACAGTTATAGCCATATGAATAATAGTAGTAGGAATTATAATAATAGTAATAACGACAATATCAATAGTAATAAAGGTAGTAATAATGGAATGAGGCTAATAATAATAATAGTCTCACCGATAATAAAAAGAGAAGCAACGATAATATCAACAGAAATAAGGATAGTAATAATAGTATGAGGATAATAATAACAGTTATAGCCATATGAATTATAATAGCATGGATAATAATAATAATAATAACGACAATATCAATAGAAATAAAGATAGTAATAATGGAATGAGGATAATCATAACAGGCTCAGCGATAATAATAAGAGAAATAACGATAATATCAACAGAAATAAGGATAGTAATAATAGAATGAGGATGATAATAACAGTTATAGCCATATGAATAATAGTAGTAGGGATAATAATCATAGTAATAACGACAATATCAATAGTAATAAAGATAGTAATAATGGAATGAGGATAATCATAACAGGCTCAGCGATAATAATGAGAGAAATAACGATAATATCAACAGAAATAAGGATAGTAATAATAGAATTGAGATAATAATAACAGTTATAGCCATATGAATAATAGTAGTAGGAATTATAATAATAGTAATAACGACAATATCAATAGTAATAAAGGTAGTAATAATGGAATGAGGCTAATAATAATAATAGTCTCACCGATAATAAAAAGAGAAGCAACGATAATATCAAGAGAAATAAGGATAGTAATAATAGTATGAGGATAATAATAACAGTTATAGCCATATGAATTATAGTAGCAGGGATAATAATAATAATAATAACGACAATATCAATAGTAATAAAGATAGTAATAATGGAATGAGGATAATCACAACAGGCTCAGCGATAATAATAAGAGAAATAACGATAAGATCAACAGAAATATGAGTAGTAATAATAGAATGAGGATAATAATAACAGTTATAGCGATATGAATAATAGTAGTGGGGATAATAATAATAGTAATAACGACAATATCAATAGTAATAAAGATAGTAATAATGGAATGAGGATAATCATAACAGGCTCAGCGATAATAATCAGAGAAATAACGATAATATCAACAGAAATAAGGATAGTAATAATAGAATGAGGATAATAATAACAGTTATAGCAATATGAATAATAGTAGCGGGGGTAATAATAATAGTAATAACGACAATATCAATAGTAATAAAGATAGTAATAATGGAATGAGGATAATAATAACAGTCTCACCGATAATAAAAAGAGAAACACCGATAATATCAACAGAAATAAGTATAGTAATAATAGAATGAGGATAATAATAACAGTTATAGCCATATGAATAATAGTAGTAGGAATAATAATAATAGAAATAACGACAATATCAATAGTAATGAAGATAGTTATAATGGAATGAGGATAATGATAACAGTGTCAGCGAGAATAATACCAAAAATACCGATAATATCGACAGAAATAAGGATAGCAATAATAGAATGAGGATAATAATAGCAGTTATAGCGATATGAATAATAGTAACGGGGATAATAATCATAGTAATAACGACAATATCAATAGTAATAAAGATAGTAATAATGGAATGAGGATAATCATAACAGGCTCAGCGATAATAATAAGAGAAATAACGATAATATCAACAGAAATAAGGATAGTAATAATAGAATTGAGATAATAATAACAGTTATAGCCATATGAATAATAGTAGTAGGAATTATAATAATAGTAATAACGACAATATCAATAGTAATAAAGGTAGTAATAATGGAATGAGGCTAATAATAATAATAGTCTCACCGATAATAAAAAGAGAAGCAACGATAATATCAACAGAAATAAGGATAGTAATAATAGTATGAGGATAATACTAACAGTTATAGCAATATGAATAATAGTAGCGGGGGTAATAATAATAGTAATAACGACAATATCAATAGTAATAAAGATAGTCATAATGGAAGGACGATAATCATAACAGGCTCAGCGATAATAATCAGAGAAATAACGATAATATCAACAGAAATAAGGATAGTAATAATAGAATGAGGATAATCATAACAGTTATACCCATATGAATAATAGTAGCAAGGATAATAATAATAGTAATAACGACAATATCAATAGTAATAAAGATAGTAATCATGGAATGAGGATAATAATAACAGTCTCACCGATAATAAAAAGAGAAACAACGATAATATCAACAGAAATACGCATAGTAATAATAGTATGAGGATAATAATAACAGTTATAGGCATATGAATAATAGTAGAAGGGATAATAATAATAGTAATAACGACAATATCAATAGTAATAAAGATAGTAATAATGAAATTAGGATAATGATAACAGTGTCAGCGATAGTAATCACAAAAATACCGATAATATCAACAAAAATAAGAACAGAAGTAATAGAATGAGGATAATAATAACAGTTATAGCGATGTGAATAATAGTAGCGGGGATAACAATAATAGTAATAACGACAATATCAATAGTAATAAAGATAGTAGTAATGGAATGAGGATAATCATAACAGGCTCAGCGATAATAATAAGAGAAATAACGATAATATCAACAGAAATAACGACAGTAATAATAGAATGAGGATAATAATAACAGTTATAGCGATATGAATAATAGTAGCGGGGATAATAATAGTAGTAATAACGACAATATCAATAGTAATAAAGATAGTAATAATGGAATGAGGATAGTCATAACAGGCTCAGCGATAATAATAAGAGAAATAACGATAATATCAACAGAAATAAGGATAGTAATAATAGAATGAGGATGATAATAACAGTTATAGCCATATGAATAATAGTAGTAGGGATAATAATAATAATAATAACGATAATATCAATAGTAATGAAGATAGTTATAATGGAATGAGGATAATGGTAACAGTGTCAGCGAGAATAATACCAAAAATACCGATAATATCGACAGAAATAAGGATAGCAATAATAGAATGAGGATAATAATAGCAGTTATAGCGATATGAATAATAGTAACGGGGATAATAATCATAGTAATAACGACAATATCAATAGTAATAAAGATAGTAATAATGGAATGAGGATAATCATAACAGACTCAGCGATAATAATAAGAGAAATAACGATAATATCAACAGAAATAGGGATAGTAATAATAGAATTGAGATAATAATAACAGTTATAGCCATATGAATAATAGTAGTAGGAATTATAATAATAGTAATAACGACAATATCAATAGTAATAAAGGTAGTAATAATGGAATGAGGCTAATAATAATAATAGTCTCACCTGTAAGAAAAAGGGAAACAACGATAATATCAACTGAAATAAGGATAGTAATAATAGTATGAGGATAATAATAACAGTTATAGCCATAGGAAAAATAGTAGCGGGGAGACTAATAATAGTAATAACGACAATATCAATAGTAATAAAGGTAGTAATAATGGAATGAGGCTAATAATAATAATAGTCTCACCGATAATAAAAAGAGATGCAACGATAATATCAACAGAAATAAGGATAGTAATAATAGTATGAGGATAATAATAACAGTTATAGCCATATGAATTATAGTAGCAGGGATAATAATAATAATAATAAGGACAATATCAATAGTAATAAACATAGTAATAATGGAATGAGGATAATCATAACAGGCTCAGCGATAATAATAAGAGAAATAACGATAATATCAACAGAAATATGGATAGTAATAATAGAATGAGGATAATAATAACTGTTTTAGCGATATGAATAATAGTAGCGGGGATAATAATAATAGTAATAACGACAATATCAATAGTAATAAAGATAGTAATAATGGAATGAGGGTAATCATAACAGGCTCAGCGATAATAATAAGAGAAATAACGGTAATATCAACAGAAATAAGTATAGTAATAATAGAATGAGGATAATAATAACAGTTATAGCCATATGAATAATAGCAGTAGGAATAATAATAATAGAAATAACGACAATATCAATAGTAATGAAGATAGTTATAATGGAATGAGAATAATGATAACAGTGTCAGCGAGAATAATACAAAAAATACCGATAATATCAACAGAAATAAGGATAGCAATAATAGAATGAGGATAATAGTAGCAGTTATAGCGATATGAATAATAGTAGTAGGGATAATAATAATAGTAATAACGACAATATCAATAGTAATAAAGATAGTAATAATGGAATGAGGATAATCATAACAGGCTCAGCGATAATAATAAGAGAAATAACGATAATATCAACAGAAATAAGGATAGTAATAATAGAATTGAGATAATAATAACAGTTATAGCCATATGAATAATAGTAGTAGGAATTATAATAATAGTAATAACGACAATATCAATAGTAATAAAGGTAGTAATAATGGAATGAGGCTAATAATAATAATAGTCTCACCGATAATAAAAAGAGAAGCAACGATAATATCAACAGAAATAAGGATAGTAATAATAGTATGAGGATAATACTAACAGTTATAGCAATATGAATAATAGTAGCGGGGGTAATAATAATAGTAATAACGACAATATCAATAGTAATAAAGATAGTAATAATGGAAGGACGATAATCATAACAGGCTCAGCGATAATAATCAGAGAAATAACGATAATATCAACAGAAATAAGGATAGTAATAATAGAATGAGGATAATCATAACAGTTATACCCATATGAATAATAGTAGCAAGGATAATAATAATAGTAATAACGACAATATCAATAGTAATAAAGATAGTAATCATGGAATGAGGATAATAATAACAGTCTCACCGATAATAAAAAGAGAAACAACGATAATATCAACAGAAATACGCATAGTAATAATAGTATGAGGATAATAATAACAGTTATAGGCATATGAATAATAGTAGAAGGGATAATAATAATAGTAATAACGACAATATCAATAGTAATAAAGATAGTAATAATGGAATTAGGATAATGATAACAGTGTCAGCGATAGTAATCCCAAAAATACCGATAATATCAACACAAATAAGGATAGAAGTAATAGAATGAGGATAATAATAACAGTTATAGCGATGTGAATAATAGTCGCGGGGATAATAATAATAGTAATAACGACAATATCAATAGTAATAAAGATAGTAGTAATGGAATGAGGATAATCATAACAGGCTCAGCGATAATAATAAGAGAAATAACGGTAATATCAACAGAAATAAGGATAGTAATAATAGAATGAGGATAATAATAACAGTTATAGCCATATGAATAATAGTAGTAGGAATTATAATAATAGTAATAACGACAATATCAATAGTAATAAAGATAGTAAAAATGGAATGAGGGTAATCATAACAGGCTCAGCGATAATAATAAGAGAAATAACGGTAATATCAACAGAAATAAGTATAGTAATAATAGCATGAGGATAATAATAACAGTTATAGCCATATGAATAATAGCAGTAGGAATAATAATAATAGAAATAACGACAATATCAATAGCAATGAAGATAGTTATAATGGAATGAGAATAATGATAACAGTGTCAACGAGCATAATACAAAAAATACCGATAATATCAACAGAAATTAGGATAGCAATAATAGAATGAGGATAATAGTAGCAGTTATAGCGATATGAATAATAGTAGTAGGGATAATAATAATAGTAATAACGACAATATCAATAGTAATAAAGATAGTAATAATGGAATTAGGATAATGATAACAGTGTCAGCGATAGTAATCCCAAAAATACCGATAATATCAACAAAAATAAGGATAGAAGTAATAGAATGAGGATAATAATAACAGTTATAGCGATGTGAATAATAGTCGTGGGGATAATAATAATAGTAATAACGACAATATCAATAGTAATAAAGATAGTAATAATGGAATGAGGATAATCATAACAGGCTCAGCGATAATAATAAGAGAAATAACGATAATATCAACAGAAATAAGGATAGTAATAATAGAATTGAGATAATAATAACAGTTATAGCCATATGAATAATAGTAGTAGGAATTATAATAATAGTAATAACGACAATATCAATAGTAATAAAGGTAGTAATAATGGAATGAGGCTAATAATAATAATAGTCTCACCGATAATAAAAAGAGAAGCAACGATAATATCAACAGAAATAAGGATAGTAATAATAGTATGAGGATAATAATAACAGTTATAGCCATATGAATTATAATAGCATGGATAATAATAATAATAATAACGACAATATCAATAGAAATGAAGATAGTAATAATGGAATGAGGATAATCATAACAGGCTCAGCGATAATAATAAGAGAAATAACGATAATATCAACAGAAATAAGGATAGTAATAATAGAATGAGGATGATAATAACAGTTATAGCCATATGAATAATAGTAGTAGGGATAATAATCATAGTAATAACGACAATATCAATAGTAATAAAGATAGTAATAATGGAATGAGGATAATCATAACAGGCTCAGCGATAATAATAAGAGAAATAACGATAATATCAACAGAAATAAGGATAGTAATAATAGAATTGAGATAATAATAACAGTTATAGCCATATGAATAATAGTAGTAGGAATTATAATAATAGTAATAACGACAATATCAATAGTAATAAAGGTAGTAATAATGGAATGAGGCTAATAATAATAATAGTCTCACCGATAATAAAAAGAGAAGCAACGATAATATCAACAGAAATAAGGATAGTAATAATAGTATGAGGATAATAATAACAGTTATAGCCATATGAATTATAATAGCATGGATAATAATAATAATAATAACGACAATATCAATAGAAATAAAGATAGTAATAATGGAATGAGGGTAATCATAACAGGCTCAGCGATAATAATAAGAGAAATAACGGTAATATCAACAGAAATAAGTATAGTAATAATAGAATGAGGATAATAATAACAGTTATAGCCATATGAATAATAGCAGTAGGAATAATAATAATAGAAATAACGACAATATCAATAGTAATGAAGATAGTTATAATGGAATGAGAATAATGATGACAGTGTCAGCGAGAATAATACAAAAAATACCGATAATATCAACAGAAATAAGGATAGCAATAATAGAATGAGGATAATAGTAGCAGTTATAGCGATATGAATAATAGTAGTAGGGATAATAATAATAGTAATAACGACAATATCAATAGTAATAAAGATAGTAATAATGGAATTGGGATAATGATAACAGTGTCAGCGATAGTAATCCAAAAAATACCGATAATATCAACACAAATAAGGATAGAAGTAATAGAATGAGGATAATAATAACAGTTATAGCGATGTGAATAATAGTCGCGGGGATAATAATAATAGTAATAACGACAATATCAATAGTAATAAAGATAGTAGTAATGGAATGAGGATAATCATAACAGGCTCAGCGATAATAATAAGAGAAATAACGGTAATATCAACAGAAATAAGGATAGTAATAATAGAATTGAGATAATAATAACAGTTATAGCCATATGAATAATAGTAGTAGGAATTATAATAATAGTAATAACGACAATATCAATAGTAATAAAGATAGTAATAATGGAATGAGGGTAATCATAACAGGCTCAGCGATAATAATAAGAGAAATAACGGTAATATCAACAGAAATAAGTATAGTAATAATAGCATGAGGATAATAATAACAGTTATAGCCATATGAATAATAGCAGTAGGAATAATAATAATAGTAATAACGACAATATCAATAGTAATAAAGGTAGTAATAATGGAATGAGGCTAATAATAATAATAGTCTCACCGATAATAAAAAGAGAAGCAACGATAATATCAACAGAAATAAGGATAGTAATAATAGTATGAGGATAATACTAACAGTTATAGCAATATGAATAATAGTAGCGGGGGTAATAATAATAGTAATAACGACAATATCAATAGTAATAAAGATAGTCATAATGGAAGGACGATAATCATAACAGGCTCAGCGATAATAATCAGAGAAATAACGATAATATCAACAGAAATAAGGATAGTAATAATAGAATGAGGATAATCATAACAGTTATACCCATATGAATAATAGTAGCAAGGATAATAATAATAGTAATAACGACAATATCAATAGTAATAAAGATAGTAATCATGGAATGAGGATAATAATAACAGTCTCACCGATAATAAAAAGAGAAACAACGATAATATCAACAGAAATACGCATAGTAATAATAGTATGAGGATAATAATAACAGTTATAGGCATATGAATAATAGTAGAAGGGATAATAATAATAGTAATAACGACAATATCAATAGTAATAAAGATAGTAATAATGAAATTAGGATAATGATAACAGTGTCAGCGATAGTAATCACAAAAATACCGATAATATCAACAAAAATAAGAACAGAAGTAATAGAATGAGGATAATAATAACAGTTATAGCGATGTGAATAATAGTAGCGGGGATAATAATAATAGTAATAACGACAATATCAATAGTAATAAAGATAGTAGTAATGGAATGAGGATAATCATAACAGGCTCAGCGATAATAATAAGAGAAATAACGATAATATCAACAGAAATAACGACAGTAATAATAGAATGAGGATAATAATAACAGTTATAGCGATATGAATAATAGTAGCGGGGATAATAATAGTAGTAATAACGACAATATCAATAGTAATAAAGATAGTAATAATGGAATGAGGATAGTCATAACAGGCTCAGCGATAATAATAAGAGAAATAACGATAATATCAACAGAAATAAGGATAGTAATAATAGAATGAGGATGATAATAACAGTTATAGCCATATGAATAATAGTAGTAGGGATAATAATAATAATAATAACGATAATATCAATAGTAATGAAGATAGTTATAATGGAATGAGGATAATGGTAACAGTGTCAGCGAGAATAATACCAAAAATACCGATAATATCGACAGAAATAAGGATAGCAATAATAGAATGAGGATAATAATAGCAGTTATAGCGATATGAATAATAGTAACGGGGATAATAATCATAGTAATAACGACAATATCAATAGTAATAAAGATAGTAATAATGGAATGAGGATAATCATAACAGACTCAGCGATAATAATAAGAGAAATAACGATAATATCAACAGAAATAGGGATAGTAATAATAGAATTGAGATAATAATAACAGTTATAGCCATATGAATAATAGTAGTAGGAATTATAATAATAGTAATAACGACAATATCAATAGTAATAAAGGTAGTAATAATGGAATGAGGCTAATAATAATAATAGTCTCACCTGTAAGAAAAAGGGAAACAACGATAATATCAACCGAAATAAGGATAGTAATAATAGTATGAGGATAATAATAACAGTTATAGCCATAGGAAAAATAGTAGCGGGGAGACTAATAATAGTAATAACGACAATATCAATAGTAATAAAGGTAGTAATAATGGAATGAGGCTAATAATAATAATAGTCTCACCGATAATAAAAAGAGATGCAACGATAATATCAACAGAAATAAGGATAGTAATAATAGTATGAGGATAATAATAACAGTTATAGCCATATGAATTATAGTAGCAGGGATAATAATAATAATAATAAGGACAATATCAATAGTAATAAACATAGTAATAATGGAATGAGGATAATCATAACAGGCTCAGCGATAATAATAAGAGAAATAACGATAATATCAACAGAAATATGGATAGTAATAATAGAATGAGGATAATAATAACTGTTTTAGCGATATGAATAATAGTAGCGGGGATAATAATAATAGTAATAACGACAATATCAATAGTAATAAAGATAGTAATAATGGAATGAGGGTAATCATAACAGGCTCAGCGATAATAATAAGAGAAATAACGGTAATATCAACAGAAATAAGTATAGTAATAATAGAATGAGGATAATAATAACAGTTATAGCCATATGAATAATAGCAGTAGGAATAATAATAATAGAAATAACGACAATATCAATAGTAATGAAGATAGTTATAATGGAATGAGAATAATGATAACAGTGTCAGCGAGAATAATACAAAAAATACCGATAATATCAACAGAAATAAGGATAGCAATAATAGAATGAGGATAATAGTAGCAGTTATAGCGATATGAATAATAGTAGTAGGGATAATAATAATAGTAATAACGACAATATCAATAGTAATAAAGATAGTAATAATGGAATGAGGATAATCATAACAGGCTCAGCGATAATAATAAGAGAAATAACGATAATATCAACAGAAATAAGGATAGTAATAATAGAATTGAGATAATAATAACAGTTATAGCCATATGAATAATAGTAGTAGGAATTATAATAATAGTAATAACGACAATATCAATAGTAATAAAGGTAGTAATAATGGAATGAGGCTAATAATAATAATAGTCTCACCGATAATAAAAAGAGAAGCAACGATAATATCAACAGAAATAAGGATAGTAATAATAGTATGAGGATAATACTAACAGTTATAGCAATATGAATAATAGTAGCGGGGGTAATAATAATAGTAATAACGACAATATCAATAGTAATAAAGATAGTAATAATGGAAGGACGATAATCATAACAGGCTCAGCGATAATAATCAGAGAAATAACGATAATATCAACAGAAATAAGGATAGTAATAATAGAATGAGGATAATCATAACAGTTATACCCATATGAATAATAGTAGCAAGGATAATAATAATAGTAATAACGACAATATCAATAGTAATAAAGATAGTAATCATGGAATGAGGATAATAATAACAGTCTCACCGATAATAAAAAGAGAAACAACGATAATATCAACAGAAATACGCATAGTAATAATAGTATGAGGATAATAATAACAGTTATAGGCATATGAATAATAGTAGAAGGGATAATAATAATAGTAATAACGACAATATCAATAGTAATAAAGATAGTAATAATGGAATTAGGATAATGATAACAGTGTCAGCGATAGTAATCCCAAAAATACCGATAATATCAACACAAATAAGGATAGAAGTAATAGAATGAGGATAATAATAACAGTTATAGCGATGTGAATAATAGTCGCGGGGATAATAATAATAGTAATAACGACAATATCAATAGTAATAAAGATAGTAGTAATGGAATGAGGATAATCATAACAGGCTCAGCGATAATAATAAGAGAAATAACGGTAATATCAACAGAAATAAGGATAGTAATAATAGAATGAGGATAATAATAACAGTTATAGCCATATGAATAATAGTAGTAGGAATTATAATAATAGTAATAACGACAATATCAATAGTAATAAAGATAGTAAAAATGGAATGAGGGTAATCATAACAGGCTCAGCGATAATAATAAGAGAAATAACGGTAATATCAACAGAAATAAGTATAGTAATAATAGCATGAGGATAATAATAACAGTTATAGCCATATGAATAATAGCAGTAGGAATAATAATAATAGAAATAACGACAATATCAATAGCAATGAAGATAGTTATAATGGAATGAGAATAATGATAACAGTGTCAACGAGCATAATACAAAAAATACCGAT
This sequence comes from Megachile willughbiella, assembly GCA_945859595.2. NCBI lineage: Eukaryota > Metazoa > Arthropoda > Insecta > Hymenoptera > Megachilidae > Megachile > Megachile willughbiella. The sequence goes on from CAMAOD020000270.1 coordinate 396,091, forward strand.
AATATCAACAGAAATTAGGATAGCAATAATAGAATGAGGATAATAGTAGCAGTTATAGCGATATGAATAATAGTAGTAGGGATAATAATAATAGTAATAACGACAATATCAATAGTAATAAAGATAGTAATAATGGAATTAGGATAATGATAACAGTGTCAGCGATAGTAATCCCAAAAATACCGATAATATCAACAAAAATAAGGATAGAAGTAATAGAATGAGGATAATAATAACAGTTATAGCGATGTGAATAATAGTCGTGGGGATAATAATAATAGTAATAACGACAATATCAATAGTAATAAAGATAGTAATAATGGAATGAGGATAATCATAACAGGCTCAGCGATAATAATAAGAGAAATAACGATAATATCAACAGAAATAAGGATAGTAATAATAGAATTGAGATAATAATAACAGTTATAGCCATATGAATAATAGTAGTAGGAATTATAATAATAGTAATAACGACAATATCAATAGTAATAAAGGTAGTAATAATGGAATGAGGCTAATAATAATAATAGTCTCACCGATAATAAAAAGAGAAGCAACGATAATATCAACAGAAATAAGGATAGTAATAATAGTATGAGGATAATAATAACAGTTATAGCCATATGAATTATAATAGCATGGATAATAATAATAATAATAACGACAATATCAATAGAAATGAAGATAGTAATAATGGAATGAGGATAATCATAACAGGCTCAGCGATAATAATAAGAGAAATAACGATAATATCAACAGAAATAAGGATAGTAATAATAGAATGAGGATGATAATAACAGTTATAGCCATATGAATAATAGTAGTAGGGATAATAATCATAGTAATAACGACAATATCAATAGTAATAAAGATAGTAATAATGGAATGAGGATAATCATAACAGGCTCAGCGATAATAATAAGAGAAATAACGATAATATCAACAGAAATAAGGATAGTAATAATAGAATTGAGATAATAATAACAGTTATAGCCATATGAATAATAGTAGTAGGAATTATAATAATAGTAATAACGACAATATCAATAGTAATAAAGGTAGTAATAATGGAATGAGGCTAATAATAATAATAGTCTCACCGATAATAAAAAGAGAAGCAACGATAATATCAACAGAAATAAGGATAGTAATAATAGTATGAGGATAATAATAACAGTTATAGCCATATGAATTATAACAGCATGGATAATAATAATAATAATAACGACAATATCAATAGAAATAAAGATAGTAATAATGGAATGAGGGTAATCATAACAGGCTCAGCGATAATAATAAGAGAAATAACGGTAATATCAACAGAAATAAGTATAGTAATAATAGAATGAGGATAATAATAACAGTTATAGCCATATGAATAATAGCAGTAGGAATAATAATAATAGAAATAACGACAATATCAATAGTAATGAAGATAGTTATAATGGAATGAGAATAATGATGACAGTGTCAGCGAGAATAATACAAAAAATACCGATAATATCAACAGAAATAAGGATAGCAATAATAGAATGAGGATAATAGTAGCAGTTATAGCGATATGAATAATAGTAGTAGGGATAATAATAATAGTAATAACGACAATATCAATAGTAATAAAGATAGTAATAATGGAATTAGGATAATGATAACAGTGTCAGCGATAGTAATCCAAAAAATACCGATAATATCAACACAAATAAGGATAGAAGTAATAGAATGAGGATAATAATAACAGTTATAGCGATGTGAATAATAGTCGCGGGGATAATAATAATAGTAATAACGACAATATCAATAGTAATAAAGATAGTAGTAATGGAATGAGGATAATCATAACAGGCTCAGCGATAATAATAAGAGAAATAACGGTAATATCAACAGAAATAAGGATAGTAATAATAGAATTGAGATAATAATAACAGTTATAGCCATATGAATAATAGTAGTAGGAATTATAATAATAGTAATAACGACAATATCAATAGTAATAAAGATAGTAATAATGGAATGAGGGTAATCATAACAGGCTCAGCGATAATAATAAGAGAAATAACGGTAATATCAACAGAAATAAGTATAGTAATAATAGCATGAGGATAATAATAACAGTTATAGCCATATGAATAATAGCAGTAGGAATAATAATAATAGAAATAACGACAATATCAATAGCAATGAAGATAGTTATAATGGAATGAGAATAATGATAACAGTGTCAGCGTGAATAATACAAAAAATACCGATAATATCAACAGAAATAAGGATAGCAATAATAGAATGAGGATAATAGTAGCAGTTATAGCGATATGAATAATAGTAGTAGGGATAATAATAATAGTAATAACGACAATATCAATAGTAATAAAGATAGTAATAATGGAATTAGGATAATGATAACAGTGTCAGCGATAGTAATCCCAAAAATACCGATAATATCAACAAAAATAAGGATAGAAGTAATAGAATGAGGATAATAATAACAGTTATAGCGATGTGAATAATAGTCGTGGGGATAATAATAATAGTAATAACGACAATATCAATAGTAATAAAGATAGTAATAATGGAATGAGGATAATCATAACAGGCTCAGCGATAATAATAAGAGAAATAACGATAATATCAACAGAAATAAGGATAGTAATAATAGAATTGAGATAATAATAACAGTTATAGCCATATGAATAATAGTAGTAGGAATTATAATAATAGTAATAACGACAATATCAATAGTAATAAAGGTAGTAATAATGGAATGAGGCTAATAATAATAATAGTCTCACCGATAATAAAAAGAGAAGCAACGATAATATCAACAGAAATAAGGATAGTAATAATAGTATGAGGATAATAATAACAGTTATAGCCATATGAATTATAATAGCATGGATAATAATAATAATAATAACGACAATATCAATAGAAATAAAGATAGTAATAATGGAATGAGGATAATCATAACAGGCTCAGCGATAATAATAAGAGAAATAACGATAATATCAACAGAAATAAGGATAGTAATAATAGAATGAGGATGATAATAACAGTTATAGCCATATGAATAATAGTAGTAGGGATAATAATCATAGTAATAACGACAATATCAATAGTAATAAAGATAGTAATAATGGAATGAGGATAATCATAACAGGCTCAGCGATAATAATAAGAGAAATAACGATAATATCAACAGAAATAAGGATAGTAATAATAGAATTGAGATAATAATAACAGTTATAGCCATATGAATAATAGTAGTAGGAATTATAATAATAGTAATAACGACAATATCAATAGTAATAAAGGTAGTAATAATGGAATGAGGCTAATAATAATAATAGTCTCACCGATAATAAAAAGAGAAGCACCGATAATATCAACAGAAATAAGTATAGTAATAATAGAATGAGGATAATAATAACAGTTATAGCCATATGAATAATAGTAGTAGGAATAATAATAATAGAAATAACGACAATATCAATAGTAATGAAGATAGTTATAATGGAATGAGGATAATGATAACAGTGTCAGCGAGAATAATACCAAAAATACCGATAATATCGACAGAAATAAGGATAGCAATAATAGAATGAGGATAATAATAGCAGTTATAGCGATATGAATAATAGTAACGGGGATAATAATCATAGTAATAACGACAATATCAATAGTAATAAAGATAGTAATAATGGAATGAGGATAATCATAACAGGCTCAGCGATAATAATAAGAGAAATAACGATAATATCAACAGAAATAAGGATAGTAATAATAGAATTGAGATAATAATAACAGTTATAGCCATATGAATAATAGTAGTAGGAATTATAATAATAGTAATAACGACAATATCAATAGTAATAAAGGTAGTAATAATGGAATGAGGCTAATAATAATAATAGTCTCACCGATAATAAAAAGAGAAGCAACGATAATATCAACAGAAATAAGGATAGTAATAATAGTATGAGGATAATAATAACAGTTATAGCCATATGAATTATAATAGCATGGATAATAATAATAATAATAACGACAATATCAATAGAAATGAAGATAGCAATAATGGAATGAGGATAATCATAACAGGCTCAGCGATAATAATAAGAGAAATAACGATAATATCAACAGAAATAAGGATAGTAATAATAGAATGAGGATGATAATAACAGTTATAGCCATATGAATAATAGTAGTAGGGATAATAATCATAGTAATAACGACAATATCAATAGTAATAAAGATAGTAATAATGGAATGAGGATAATCATAACAGGCTCAGCGATAATAATAAGAGAAATAACGATAATATCAACAGAAATAAGGATAGTAATAATAGAATTGAGATAATAATAACAGTTATAGCCATATGAATAATAGTAGTAGGAATTATAATAATAGTAATAACGACAATATCAATAGTAATAAAGGTAGTAATAATGGAATGAGGCTAATAATAATAATAGTCTCACCGATAATAAAAAGAGAAGCAACGATAATATCAACAGAAATAAGGATAGTAATAATAGTATGAGGATAATAATAACAGTTATAGCCATATGAATTATAATAGCATGGATAATAATAATAATAATAACGACAATATCAATAGAAATAAAGATAGTAATAATGGAATGAGGGTAATCATAACAGGCTCAGCGATAATAATAAGAGAAATAACGGTAATATCAACAGAAATAAGTATAGTAATAATAGAATGAGGATAATAATAACAGTTATAGCCATATGAATAATAGCAGTAGGAATAATAATAATAGAAATAACGACAATATCAATAGTAATGAAGATAGTTATAATGGAATGAGAATAATGATGACAGTGTCAGCGAGAATAATACAAAAAATACCGATAATATCAACAGAAATAAGGATAGCAATAATAGAATGAGGATAATAGTAGCAGTTATAGCGATATGAATAATAGTAGTAGGGATAATAATAATAGTAATAACGACAATATCAATAGTAATAAAGATAGTAATAATGGAATTAGGATAATGATAACAGTGTCAGCGATAGTAATCCAAAAAATACCGATAATATCAACACAAATAAGGATAGAAGTAATAGAATGAGGATAATAATAACAGTTATAGCGATGTGAATAATAGTCGCGGGGATAATAATAATAGTAATAACGACAATATCAATAGTAATAAAGATAGTAGTAATGGAATGAGGATAATCATAACAGGCTCAGCGATAATAATAAGAGAAATAACGGTAATATCAACAGAAATAAGGATAGTAATAATAGAATTGAGATAATAATAACAGTTATAGCCATATGAATAATAGTAGTAGGAATTATAATAATAGTAATAACGACAATATCAATAGTAATAAAGATAGTAATAATGGAATGAGGGTAATCATAACAGGCTCAGCGATAATAATAAGAGAAATAACGGTAATATCAACAGAAATAAGTATAGTAATAATAGCATGAGGATAATAATAACAGTTATAGCCATATGAATAATAGCAGTAGGAATAATAATAATAGAAATAACGACAATATCAATAGCAATGAAGATAGTTATAATGGAATGAGAATAATGATAACAGTGTCAGCGTGAATAATACAAAAAATACCGATAATATCAACAGAAATAAGGATAGCAATAATAGAATGAGGATAATAGTAGCAGTTATAGCGATATGAATAATAGTAGTAGGGATAATAATAATAGTAATAACGACAATATCAATAGTAATAAAGATAGTAATAATGGAATTAGGATAATGATAACAGTGTCAGCGATAGTAATCCCAAAAATACCGATAATATCAACAAAAATAAGGATAGAAGTAATAGAATGAGGATAATAATAACAGTTATAGCGATGTGAATAATAGTCGTGGGGATAATAATAATAGTAATAACGACAATATCAATAGTAATAAAGATAGTAATAATGGAATGAGGATAATCATAACAGGCTCAGCGATAATAATAAGAGAAATAACGATAATATCAACAGAAATAAGGATAGTAATAATAGAATTGAGATAATAATAACAGTTATAGCCATATGAATAATAGTAGTAGGAATTATAATAATAGTAATAACGACAATATCAATAGTAATAAAGGTAGTAATAATGGAATGAGGCTAATAATAATAATAGTCTCACCGATAATAAAAAGAGAAGCAACGATAATATCAACAGAAATAAGGATAGTAATAATAGTATGAGGATAATAATAACAGTTATAGCCATATGAATTATAATAGCATGGATAATAATAATAATAATAACGACAATATCAATAGAAATAAAGATAGTAATAATGGAATGAGGATAATCATAACAGGCTCAGCGATAATAATAAGAGAAATAACGATAATATCAACAGAAATAAGGATAGTAATAATAGAATGAGGATGATAATAACAGTTATAGCCATATGAATAATAGTAGTAGGGATAATAATCATAGTAATAACGACAATATCAATAGTAATAAAGATAGTAATAATGGAATGAGGATAATCATAACAGGCTCAGCGATAATAATAAGAGAAATAACGATAATATCAACAGAAATAAGGATAGTAATAATAGAATTGAGATAATAATAACAGTTATAGCCATATGAATAATAGTAGTAGGAATTATAATAATAGTAATAACGACAATATCAATAGTAATAAAGGTAGTAATAATGGAATGAGGCTAATAATAATAATAGTCTCACCGATAATAAAAAGAGAAGCACCGATAATATCAACAGAAATAAGTATAGTAATAATAGAATGAGGATAATAATAACAGTTATAGCCATATGAATAATAGTAGTAGGAATAATAATAATAGAAATAACGACAATATCAATAGTAATGAAGATAGTTATAATGGAATGAGGATAATGATAACAGTGTCAGCGAGAATAATACCAAAAATACCGATAATATCGACAGAAATAAGGATAGCAATAATAGAATGAGGATAATAATAGCAGTTATAGCGATATGAATAATAGTAACGGGGATAATAATCATAGTAATAACGACAATATCAATAGTAATAAAGATAGTAATAATGGAATGAGGATAATCATAACAGGCTCAGCGATAATAATAAGAGAAATAACGATAATATCAACAGAAATAAGGATAGTAATAATAGAATTGAGATAATAATAACAGTTATAGCCATATGAATAATAGTAGTAGGAATTATAATAATAGTAATAACGACAATATCAATAGTAATAAAGGTAGTAATAATGGAATGAGGCTAATAATAATAATAGTCTCACCGATAATAAAAAGAGAAGCAACGATAATATCAACAGAAATAAGGATAGTAATAATAGTATGAGGATAATACTAACAGTTATAGCAATATGAATAATAGTAGCGGGGGTAATAATAATAGTAATAACGACAATATCAATAGTAATAAAGATAGTCATAATGGAAGGACGATAATCATAACAGGCTCAGCGATAATAATCAGAGAAATAACGATAATATCAACAGAAATAAGGATAGTAATAATAGAATGAGGATAATCATAACAGTTATACCCATATGAATAATAGTAGCAAGGATAATAATAATAGTAATAACGACAATATCAATAGTAATAAAGATAGTAATCATGGAATGAGGATAATAATAACAGTCTCACCGATAATAAAAAGAGAAACAACGATAATATCAACAGAAATACGCATAGTAATAATAGTATGAGGATAATAATAACAGTTATAGGCATATGAATAATAGTAGAAGGGATAATAATAATAGTAATAACGACAATATCAATAGTAATAAAGATAGTAATAATGAAATTAGGATAATGATAACAGTGTCAGCGATAGTAATCACAAAAATACCGATAATATCAACAAAAATAAGAACAGAAGTAATAGAATGAGGATAATAATAACAGTTATAGCGATGTGAATAATAGTAGCGGGGATAATAATAATAGTAATAACGACAATATCAATAGTAATAAAGATAGTAGTAATGGAATGAGGATAATCATAACAGGCTCAGCGATAATAATAAGAGAAATAACGATAATATCAACAGAAATAACGACAGTAATAATAGAATGAGGATAATAATAACAGTTATAGCGATATGAATAATAGTAGCGGGGATAATAATAGTAGTAATAACGACAATATCAATAGTAATAAAGATAGTAATAATGGAATGAGGATAGTCATAACAGGCTCAGCGATAATAATAAGAGAAATAACGATAATATCAACAGAAATAAGGATAGTAATAATAGAATGAGGATGATAATAACAGTTATAGCCATATGAATAATAGTAGTAGGGATAATAATAATAATAATAACGATAATATCAATAGTAATGAAGATAGTTATAATGGAATGAGGATAATGGTAACAGTGTCAGCGAGAATAATACCAAAAATACCGATAATATCGACAGAAATAAGGATAGCAATAATAGAATGAGGATAATAATAGCAGTTATAGCGATATGAATAATAGTAACGGGGATAATAATCATAGTAATAACGACAATATCAATAGTAATAAAGATAGTAATAATGGAATGAGGATAATCATAACAGACTCAGCGATAATAATAAGAGAAATAACGATAATATCAACAGAAATAGGGATAGTAATAATAGAATTGAGATAATAATAACAGTTATAGCCATATGAATAATAGTAGTAGGAATTATAATAATAGTAATAACGACAATATCAATAGTAATAAAGGTAGTAATAATGGAATGAGGCTAATAATAATAATAGTCTCACCCGTAAGAAAAAGGGAAACAACGATAATATCTACTGAAATAAGGATAGTAATAATAGTATGAGGATAATAATAACAGTTATAGCCATAGGAAAAATAGTAGCGGGGAGACTAATAATAGTAATAACGACAATATCAATAGTAATAAAGGTAGTAATAATGGAATGAGGCTAATAATAATAATAGTCTCACCGATAATAAAAAGAGGTGCAACGATAATATCAACAGAAATAAGGATAGTAATAATAGTATGAGGATAATAATAACAGTTATAGCCATATGAATTATAGTAGCAGGGATAATAATAATAATAATAAGGACAATATCAATAGTAATAAACATAGTAATAATGGAATGAGGATAATCATAACAGGCTCAGCGATAATAATAAGAGAAATAACGATAATATCAACAGAAATATGGATAGTAATAATAGAATGAGGATAATAATAACTGTTTTAGCGATATGAATAATAGTAGCGGGGATAATAATAATAGTAATAACGACAATATCAATAGTAATAAAGATAGTAATAATGGAATGAGGGTAATCATAACAGGCTCAGCGATAATAATAAGAGAAATAACGGTAATATCAACAGAAATAAGTATAGTAATAATAGAATGAGGATAATAATAACAGTTATAGCCATATGAATAATAGCAGTAGGAATAATAATAATAGAAATAACGACAATATCAATAGTAATGAAGATAGTTATAATGGAATGAGAATAATGATAACAGTGTCAGCGAGAATAATACAAAAAATACCGATAATATCAACAGAAATAAGGATAGCAATAATAGAATGAGGATAATAGTAGCAGTTATAGCGATATGAATAATAGTAGTAGGGATAATAATAATAGTAATAACGACAATATCAATAGTAATAAAGATAGTAATAATGGAATGAGGATAATCATAACAGGCTCAGCGATAATAATAAGAGAAATAACGATAATATCAACAGAAATAAGGATAGTAATAATAGAATTGAGATAATAATAACAGTTATAGCCATATGAATAATAGTAGTAGGAATTATAATAATAGTAATAACGACAATATCAATAGTAATAAAGGTAGTAATAATGGAATGAGGCTAATAATAATAATAGTCTCACCGATAATAAAAAGAGAAGCAACGATAATATCAACAGAAATAAGGATAGTAATAATAGTATGAGGATAATACTAACAGTTATAGCAATATGAATAATAGTAGCGGGGGTAATAATAATAGTAATAACGACAATATCAATAGTAATAAAGATAGTAATAATGGAAGGACGATAATCATAACAGGCTCAGCGATAATAGTCAGAGAAATAACGATAATATCAACAGAAATAAGGATAGTAATAATAGAATGAGGATAATCATAACAGTTATACCCATATGAATAATAGTAGCAAGGATAATAATAATAGTAATAACGACAATATCAATAGTAATAAAGATAGTAATCATGGAATGTGGATAATAATAACAGTCTCACCGATAATAAAAAGAGAAACAACGATAATATCAACAGAAATACGCATAGTAATAATAGTATGAGGATAATAATAACAGTTATAGGCATATGAATAATAGTAGAAGGGATAATAATAATAGTAATAACGACAATATCAATAGTAATAAAGATAGTAATAATGAAATTAGGATAATGATAACTGTGTCAGCGATAGTAATCACAAAAATACCGATAATATCAACAAAAATAAGAACAGAAGTAATAGAATGAGGATAATAATAACAGTTATAGCGATGTGAATAATAGTAGCGGGGATAATAATAATAGTAATAACGACAATATCAATAGTAATAAAGATAGTAGTAATGGAATGAGGATAATCATAACAGGCTCAGCGATAATAATAAGAGAAATAACGATAATATCAACAGAAATAACGACAGTAATAATAGAATGAGGATAATAATAACAGTTATAGCGATATGAATAATAGTAGCGGGGATAATAATAGTAGTAATAACGACAATATCAATAGTAATAAAGATAGTAATAATGGAATGAGGATAGTCATAACAGGCTCAGCGATAATAATAAGAGAAATAACGATAATATCAACAGAAATAATGATAGTAATAATAGAATGAGGATGATAATAACAGTTATAGCCATATGAATAATAGTAGTAGGGATAATAATAATAATAATAACGATAATATCAATAGTAATGAAGATAGTTATAATGGAATGAGGATAATGGTAACAGTGTCAGCGAGAATAATACCAAAAATACCGATAATATCGACAGAAATAAGGATAGCAATAATAGAATGAGGATAATAATAGCAGTTATAGCGATATGAATAATAGTAACGGGGATAATAATCATAGTAATAACGACAATATCAATAGTAATAAAGATAGTAATAATGGAATGAGGATAATCATAACAGACTCAGCGATAATAATAAGAGAAATAACGATAATATCAACAGAAATAAGGATAGTAATAATAGAATTGAGATAATAATAACAGTTATAGCCATATGAATAATAGTAGTAGGAATTATAATAATAGTAATAACGACAATATCAATAGTAATAAAGGTAGTAATAATGGAATGAGGCTAATAATAATAATAGTCTCACCTGTAAGAAAAAGGGAAACAACGATAATATCAACTGAAATAAGGATAGTAATAATAGTATGAGGATAATAATAACAGTTATAGCCATAGGAAAAATAGTAGCGGGGAGACTAATAATAGTAATAACGACAATATGAATAGTAATAAAGGTAGTAATAATGGAATGAGGCTAATAATAATAATAGTCTCACCGATAATAAAAAGAGATGCAACGATAATATCAACAGAAATAAGGATAGTAATAATAGTATGAGGATAATAATAACAGTTATAGCCATATGAATTATAGTAGCAGGGATAATAATAATAATAATAAGGACAATATCAATAGTAATAAACATAGTAATAATGGAATGAGGATAATCATAACAGGCTCAGCGATAATAATAAGAGAAATAACGATAATATCAACAGAAATAAGGATAGTAATAATAGAATGAGGATGATAATAACAGTTATAGCCATATGAATAATAGTAGTAGGGATAATAATAATAGTAATAACGACAATATCAATAGTAATAAAGGTAGTAATAATGGAATGAGGCTAATAATAATAATAGTCTCACCTGTAAGAAAAAGGGAAACAACGATAATATCAACTGAAATAAGGATAGTAATAATAGTATGAGGATAATAATAACAGTTATAGCCATAGGAAAAATAGTAGCGGGGAGACTAATAATAGTAATAACGACAATATCAATAGTAATAAAGGTAGTAATAATGGAATTAGGATAATGATAACAGTGTCAGCGATAGTAATCCCAAAAATACCGATAATATCAACAAAAATAAGGATAGAAGTAATAGAATGAGGATAATAATAACAGTTATAGCGATGTGAATAATAGTCGCGGGGATAATAATAATAGTAATAACGACAATATCAATAGTAATAAAGATAGTAATAATGGAATGAGGATAATCATAACAGGCTCAGCGATAATAATAAGAGAAATAACGATAATATCAACAGAAATAAGGATAGTAATAATAGTATGAGGATAATAATAACAGTTATAGCCATATGAATTATAGTAGCAGGTATAATAATAATAATAATAAGGACAATATCAATAGTAATAAAGATAGTAATAATGGAATGAGGATAATCATAACAGGCTCAGCGATAATAATAAGAGAAATAACGATAATATCAACAGAAATAAGGATAGTAATAATAGAATGAGGATGATAATAACAGTTATAGCCATATGAATAATAGTAGTAGGGATAATAATAATAATAATAACGATAATATCAATAGTAATGAAGATAGTTATAATGGAATGAGGATAATGGTAACAGTGTCAGCGAGAATAATACCAAAAATACCGATAATATCGACAGAAATAAGGATAGCAATAATAGAATGAGGATAATAATAGCAGTTATAGCGATATGAATAATAGTAACGGGGATAATAATCATAGTAATAACGACAATATCAATAGCAATAAAGATAGTAATAATGGAATGAGGATAATCATAACAGACTCAGCGATAATAATAAGAGAAATAACGATAATATCAACAGAAATAAGGATGGTAATAATAGAATGAGGATAATAATAACAGTTATAGCCATATGAATTATAGTAGCAGGGATAATAATAATAATAATAAGGACAATATCAATAGTAATAAAGATAGTAATAATGGAATGAGGATAATCATAACAGGCTCAGCGATAATAATAAGAGAAATAACGATAATATCAACAGAAATAAGGATAGTAATAATAGAATGAGGATGATAATAACAGTTATAGCCATATGAATAATAGTAGTAGGGATAATAATAATAATAATAACGATAATATCAATAGTAATGAAGATAGTTATAATGGAATGAGGATAATGGTAACAGTGTCAGCGAGAATAATACCAAAAATACCGATAATATCGACAGAAATAAGGATAGCAATAATAGAATGAGGATAATAATAGCAGTTATAGCGATATGAATAATAGTATCGGGGATAATAATCATAGTAATAACGACAATATCAATAGTAGTAAAGATAGTAATAATGGAATGAGGATAATCATAACAGACTCAGCGATAATAATAAGAGAAATAACGATAATATCAACAGAAATAAGGATAGTAATAATAGAATTGAGATAATAATAACAGTTATAGCCATATGAATAATAGTAGTAGGAATTATAATAATAGTAATAACGACGATATCAATAGTAATAAAGGTAGTAATAATGGAATGAGGCTAATAATAATAATAGTCTCACCGATAATAAAAAGAGAAGCAACGATAATATCAAGAGAAATAAGGATAGTAATAATAGTATGAGGATAATAATAACAGTTATAGTCATATGAATTATAGTAGCAGGGATAATAATAATAATAATAACGACAATATCAATAGTAATAAAGATAGTAATAACGGAATGAGGATAATCACAACAGGCTCCGCGATAATAATCAGAGAAATAACGATAATATCAACAGAAATAAGGATAGTAATAATAGAATGAGGATAATACTAACAGTTATAGCAATATGAATAATAGTAGCGGGGGTAATAATAATAGTAATAACGACAATATCAATAGTAATAAAGATAGTAATAATGGAAGGACGATAATCATAACAGGCTCCGCGATAATAATCAGAGAAATAACGATAATATCAACAGAAATAAGGATAGTAATAATAGAATGAGGATAATCATAACAGTTATACCCATATGAATAATAGTAGCAGGGATAATAATAATAGTAATAACGACAATATCAATAGTAATAAAGATAGTAATCATGGAATGAGGATAATAATAACAGTCTCACCGATAATAAAAAGAGAAACAGCGATAATATCAACAGAAATAAGTATAGTAATAATAGTATGAGGATAATAATAACAGTTATAGCCATATGAATAATAGTAGTAGGAATAATAATAATAGAAATAACGACAATATCAATAGTAATGAAGATAGTTATAATGGCATGAGGATAATGGTAACAGTGTCAGCGAGAATAATACCAAAAATACCGATAATATCGACAGAAATAAGGATAGCAATAATAGAATGAGGATAATAATAGCAGTTATAGCGATATGAATAATAGTAACGGGGATAATAATCATAGTAATAACGACAATATCAATAGCAATAAAGATAGTAATAATGGAATTAGGATAATGATAACAGTGTCAGCGATAGTAATCCCAAAAATACCGATAATATCAACAAAAATAAGGATAGAAGTAATAGAATGAGGATAATAATAACAGTTATAGCGATGTGAATAATAGTCGCGGGGATAATAATAATAGTAATAACGACAATATCAATAGTAATAAAGATAGTAATAATGGAATGAGGATAATCACAACAGGCTCAGCGATAATAATACGAGAAATAACGATAATATCAACAGAAATAAGGATAGTAATAATAGAATTGAGATAATAATAACAGTTATAGCCATATGAATAATAGTAGTAGGAATTATAATAATAGTAATAACGACAATATCAATAGTAATAAAGGTAGTAATAATGGAATGAGGCTAATAATAATAATAGTCTCACCGATAATAAAAAGAGAAGCAACGATAATATCAACAGAAATAAGGATAGTAATAATAGTATGAGGATAATAATAACAGTTATAGCCATATGAATTATAGTAGCAGGGATAATAATAATAATAATAACGACAATATCAATAGTAATAAAGATAGTAATAATGGAATGAGGATAATAATAACAGTCTCACCGATAATAAAAAGAGAAACACCGATAATATCAACAGAAATAAGTATAGTAATAATAGAATGAGGATAACAATAACAGTTATAGCCATATGAATAATAGTAGTAGGAATAATAATAATAGAAATAACGACAATATCAATAGTAATGAAGATAGTTATAATGGAATGAGGATAATGGTAACAGTGTCAGCGAGAATAATACCAAAAATACCGATAATATCGACAGAAATAAGGATAGCAATAATAGAATGAGGATAATAATAGCAGTTGTAGCGATATGAATAATAGTAACGGGGATAATAATCATAGTAATAACGACAATATCAATAGTAATAAAGATAGTAATAATGGAATGAGGATAATCATAACAGACTCAGCGATAATAATAAGAGAAATAACGATAATATCAACAGAAATAAGGATAGTAATAATAGAATTGAGATAATAATAACAGTTATTGCCATATGAATAATAGTAGTAGGAATTATAATAATAGTAATAACGACAATATCAATAGTAATAAAGGTAGTAATAATGGAATGAGGCTAATAATAATAATAGGCTCACCGATAATAAAAAGAGAAGCAACGATAATATCAAGAGAAATAAGGATAGTAATAATAGTATGAGGATAATAATAACAGTTATAGTCATATGAATTATAGTAGCAGGGATAATAATAATAATAATAACGACAATATCAATAGTAATAAAGATAGTAATAACGGAATGAGGATAATCACAACAGGCTCAGCGATAATAATACGAGAAATAACGATAATATCAACAGAAATAAGGACAGTAATAATAGAATGAGGATAATACTAACAGTTATAGCAATATGAATAATAGTAGCGGGGGTAATAATAATAGTAATAACGACAATATCAATAGTAATAAAGATAGTAATAATGGAATGAGGATAATCATAACAGACTCAGCGATAATAATAAGAGAAATAACGATAATATCAACAGAAATAAGGATAGTAATAATAGAATTGAGATAATAATAACAGTTATAGCCATATGAATAATAGTAGTAGGAATTATAATAATAGTAATAACGACAATATCAATAGTAATAAAGGTAGTAATAATGGAATGAGGCTAATAATAATAATAGTCTCACCGATAATAAAAAGAGAAGCAACGATAATATCAAGAGAAATAAGGATAGTAATAATAGTATGAGGATAATAATAACAGTTATAGTCATATGAATTATAGTAGCAGGGATAATAATAATAATAACGACAATATCAATAGTAATAAAGATAGTAATAATGGAATGAGGGTAATCATAACAGGCTCAGCGATAATAATAAGAGAAATAACGATAATATCAACAGAAATAAGGATAGTAATAATCGAATTGAGATAATAATAACAGTTATAGCCATACTAATAATAGTAGTAGGAATTATAATAATAGTAATAACGACAATATCAATAGTAATAAAGATAGTTATAATGGAATGAGGATAATGATAACAGTGCCAGCGATAATAATAACAAAAATACCGATAATATCAACAGAAATAAGGATAGTAATAATGGAATGAGGCTAATAATAATAATAGTCTCACCGATAATAAAAAGAGATGCAACGATAATATCAACAGAAATAAGGATAGTAATAATAGTATGAGGATAATAATAACAGTTATAGCCATATGAATTATAGTAGCAGGGATAATAATAATAATAATAAGGACAATATCAATAGTAATAATGGAATGAGGATAATCATAACAGGCTCAGCGATAATAATAAGAGAAATAACGATCATATCAACAGAAATATGGATAGTAATAATAGAATGAGGATAATAATAACAGTTATAGCCATATGAATAATAGTAGTAGGAATAATAATAATAGAAATAACGACAATAGCAATAGTAATGAAGATAGTTACAATGGAATGAGGATAATGGTAACAGTGTCAGCGAGAATAATACCAAAAATACCGATAATATCGACAGAAATAAGGATAGCAATAATAGAATGAGGGTAATAATAGCAGTTATAGCGATATGAATAATAGTAACGGGGATAATAATCATAGTAATAACGACAATATCAATAGTAATAAAGATAGTAATAATGGAATGAGGATAATCATAACAGACTCAGCGATAATAATAAGAGAAATAACGATAATATCAACAGAAATAAGGATAGTAATAATAGAATAAGGATAATCATAACAGTTATACCCATATGAATAATAGTAGCAGGGATAATAATAATAGTAATAACGACAATATCAATAGTAATAAAGATAGTAATAATGAAATTAGGATAATGATAACAGTGTCAGCGATAGTAATAAGAGAAATAACGATAATATCAACAGAAATAAGGATAGTAATCATAGAATGAGGATGATAATAACAGTTATAGCCATATGAATAATAGTAGTAGGGATAATAATAATAATAATAACGATAATATCAATAGTAATAAAGATAGTAATAATGGAATGAGGATAATCATAACAGGCTCAGCGATAATAATAAGAGAAATAACGATAATATCAGCAGAAATATGGATAGTAATAATAGAATGAGGATAATAATAACAGTTATAGCGATATGAATAATAGTAGCGGGGATAATAATAATAGTAATAGCGACAATATCAATAGTAATAAAGATAGTAATAATGGAATGAGGATAATCGTAACAGGCTCAGCGATAATAATAACAGAAATAACGGTAATATCAACAGAAATAAGGATAGTAATAGTAGAATGAGGATAATAATAACAGTTATAGCAATATGAATAATAGTAGCGGGGGTAATAATAATAGTAATAACGACAATATCAATAGTAATAAAGATAGTAATAATGGAATGAGGATAATAATAACAGTCTCACCGATAATAAAAAGAGAAACACCGATAATATCAACAGAAATAAGTATAGTAATAATAGAATGAGGATAATAATAACAGTTATAGCCATATGAATAACAGTAGTAGGAATTATAATAATAGTAATAACGACAATATCAATAGTAATAAAGGTAGTAATAATGGAATGAGGCTAATAATAATAATAGTCTCACCGATAATAAAAAGAGAAGCAACGATAATATCAAGAGAAATAAGGATAGTAATAATAGTATGAGGATAATAATAACAGTTATAGTCATATGAATTATAGTAGCAGGGATAATAATAATAATAACGACAATATCAATAGTAATAAAGATAGTAATAATGGAATGAGGGTAATCATAACAGGCTCAGCGATAATAATAAGAGAAATAACGATAATATCAACAGAAATAAGGATAGTAATAATCGAATTGAGATAATAATAACAGTTATAGCCATACTAATAATAGTAGTAGGAATTATAATAATAGTA
Source organism: Megachile willughbiella (assembly GCA_945859595.2). Lineage (NCBI taxonomy): Eukaryota > Metazoa > Arthropoda > Insecta > Hymenoptera > Megachilidae > Megachile > Megachile willughbiella. Next base: position 414,641 of record CAMAOD020000270.1, read on the forward strand.
ATAACGACAATATCAATAGTAATAAAGATAGTTATAATGGAATGAGGATAATGATAACAGTGCCAGCGATAATAATAACAAAAATACCGATAATATCAACAGAAATAAGGATAGTAATAATGGAATGAGGCTAATAATAATAATAGTCTCACCGATAATAAAAAGAGATGCAACGATAATATCAACAGAAATAAGGATAGTAATAATAGTATGAGGATAATAATAACAGTTATAGCCATATGAATTATAGTAGCAGGGATAATAATAATAATAATAAGGACAATATCAATAGTAATAATGGAATGAGGATAATCATAACAGGCTCAGCGATAATAATAAGAGAAATAACGATCATATCAACAGAAATATGGATAGTAATAATAGAATGAGGATAATAATAACAGTTATAGCCATATGAATAATAGTAGTAGGAATAATAATAATAGAAATAACGACAATAGCAATAGTAATGAAGATAGTAATAATGGAATTAGGATAATGATAACAGTGTCAGCGATAGTAATCACAAAAATTCCGATAATATCAACAAAAATAAGGATAGAAGTAATAGAATGAGGATAATAATAACAGTTATAGCCATATGAATTATAGTAGCAGGGATAATAATAATAATAATAACGACAATATCAATAAAAATAAAGATAGTAATAATGGAATGAGGATAATCATAACAGGCTCAGCGATAATAATAAGAGAAATAACGATAATATCAACAGAAATAAGGATAGTAATCATAGAATGAGGATGATAATAACAGTTATAGCCATATGAATAATAGTAGTAGGGATAATAATAATAATAATAACGATAATATCAATAGTAATAAAGATAGTAATAATGGAATGAGGATAATCATAACAGGCTCAGCGATAATAATAAGAGAAATAACGATAATATCAGCAGAAATATGGATAGTAATAATAGAATGAGGATAATAATAACAGTTATAGCGATATGAATAATAGTAACGGGGATAATAATAATAGTAATAACGACAATATCAATAGTAATAAAGATAGTAATAATGGAATGAGGATAATCATAACAGGCTCAGCGATAATAATAAGAGAAATAACGGTAATATCAACAGAAATAAGGATAGTAATAGTAGAATGAGGATAATAATAACAGTTATAGCAATATGAATAATAGTAGCGGGGGTAATAATAATAGTAATAACGACAATATCAATAGTAATAAAGATAGTAATAATGGAATGAGGATAATAATAACAGTCTCACCGATAATAAAAAGAGAAACACCGATAATATCAACAGAAATAAGTATAGTAATAATAGAATGAGGATAATAATAACAGTTATAGCCATATGAATAATAGTAGTAGGAATAATAATAATAGAAATAACGACAATATCAATAGTAATGAAGATAGTTACAATGGAATGAGGATAATGGTAACAGTGTCAGCGAGAATAATACCAAAAATACCGATAATATCGACAGAAATAAGGATAGCAATAATAGAATGAGGGTAATAATAGCAGTTATAGCGATATGAATAATAGTAACGGGGATAATAATCATAGTAATAACGACAATATCAATAGTAATAAAGATAGTAATAATGGAATGAGGATAATCATAACAGACTCAGCGATAATAATAAGAGAAATAACGATAATATCAACAGAAATAAGGATAGTAATAATAGAATAAGGATAATCATAACAGTTATACCCATATGAATAATAGTAGCAGGGATAATAATAATAGTAATAACGACAATATCAATAGTAATAAAGATAGTAATAATGAAATTAGGATAATGATAACAGTGTCAGCGATAGTAATAAGAGAAATAACGATAATATCAACAGAAATAAGGATAGTAATCATAGAATGAGGATGATAATAACAGTTATAGCCATATGAATAATAGTAGTAGGGATAATAATAATAATAATAACGATAATATCAATAGTAATAAAGATAGTAATAATGGAATGAGGATAATCATAACAGGCTCAGCGATAATAATAAGAGAAATAACGATAATATCAGCAGAAATATGGATAGTAATAATAGAATGAGGATAATAATAACAGTTATAGCGATATGAATAATAGTAGCGGGGATAATAATAATAGTAATAGCGACAATATCAATAGTAATAAAGATAGTAATAATGGAATGAGGATAATCGTAACAGGCTCAGCGATAATAATAACAGAAATAACGGTAATATCAACAGAAATAAGGATAGTAATAGTAGAATGAGGATAATAATAACAGTTATAGCAATATGAATAATAGTAGCGGGGGTAATAATAATAGTAATAACGACAATATCAATAGTAATAAAGATAGTAATAATGGAATGAGGATAATAATAACAGTCTCACCGATAATAAAAAGAGAAACACCGATAATATCAACAGAAATAAGTATAGTAATAATAGAATGAGGATAATAATAACAGTTATAGCCATATGAATAACAGTAGTAGGAATAATAATAATAGAAATAACGACAATATCAATAGTAATGAAGATAGTTATAATGGAATGAGGATAGTGGTAACAGTGTCAGCGAGAATAATACCAAAAATACCGATAATATCGACAGAAATAAGGATAGCAATAATAGAATGAGGATAATAATAGCAGTTATAGCGATATGAATAATAGTAACGGGGATAATAATCATAGTAATAACGACAATATCAATAGCAATAAAGATAGTAATAATGGAATGAGGATAATCATAACAGACTCAGCGATAATAATAAGAGAAATAACGATAATATCAACAGAAATAAGGATAGTAATAATAGAATTGAGATAATAATAACAGTTATAGCCATATGAATAATAGTAGTAGGAATTATAATAATAGTAATAACGACAATATCAATAGTAATAAAGGTAGTAATAATGGAATGAGGCTAATAATAATAATAGTCTCACCGATAATAAAAAGAGAAGCAACGATAATATCAAGAGAAATAAGGATAGTAATAATAGTATGAGGATAATAATAACAGTTATAGTCATATGAATTATAGTAGCAGGGATAATAATAATAATAATAACGACAATATCAATAGTAATAAAGATAGTAATAACGGAATGAGGATAATCACAACAGGCTCAGCGATAATAATACGAGAAATAACGATAATATCAACAGAAATAAGGATAGTAATAATAGAATGACGATAATACTAACAGTTATAGCAATATGAATAATAGTAGCGGGGGTAATAATAATAGTAATAACGACAATATCAATAGTAATAAAGATAGTAATAATGGAAGGACGATAATCATAACAGGCTCAGCGATAATAATAAGAGAAATAACGATAATATCAGCAGAAATATGGATAGTAATAATAGAATGAGGATAATAATAACAGTTATAGCGATATGAATAATAGTAACGGGGATAATAATAATAGTAATAACGACAATATCAATAGTAATAAAGATAGTAATAATGGAATGAGGATAATCATAACAGGCTCAGCGATAATAATAAGAGAAATAACGGTAATATCAACAGAAATAAGGATAGTAATAGTAGAATGAGGATAATAATAACAGTTATAGCATTATGAATAATAGTAGCGGGGGTAATAATAATAGTAATAACGACAATATCAATAGTAATAAAGATAGTAATAATGGAATGAGGATAATAATAACAGTCTCACCGATAATAAAAAGAGAAACACCGATAATATCAACAGAAATAAGTATAGTAATAATAGAATGAGGATAATAATAACAGTTATAGCCATATGAATAATAGTAGTAGGAATAATAATAATAGAAATAACGACAATATCAATAGTAATGAAGATAGTTACAATGGAATGAGGATAATGGTAACAGTGTCAGCGAGAATAATACCAAAAATACCGATAATATCGACAGAAATAAGGATAGCAATAATAGAATGAGGGTAATAATAGCAGTTATAGCGATATGAATAATAGTAACGGGGATAATAATCATAGTAATAACGACAATATCAATAGTAATAAAGATAGTAATAATGGAATGAGGATAATCATAACAGACTCAGCGATAATAATAAGAGAATTAACGATAATATCAACAGAAATAAGGATAGTAATAATAGAATTGAGATAATAATAACAGTTATAGCCATATGAATAATAGTAGTAGGAATTATAATAATAGTAATAACGACAATATCAATAGTAATAAAGGTAGTAATAATGGAATGAGGCTAATAATAATAATAGTCTCACCGATAATAAAAAGAGAAGCAACGATAATATCAAGAGAAATAAGGATAGTAATAATAGAATGAGGATAATCATAACAGTTATACCCATATGAATAATAGTAGCAGGGATAATAATAATAGTAATAACGACAATATCAATAGTAATAAAGATAGTAATCATGGAATGAGGATAATAATAACAGTCTCACCGATAATAAAAAGAGAAACAACGATAATATCAACAGAAATACGTATAGTAATAATAGTATGAGGATAATAATAACAGTTATAGGCATATGAATAATAGTAGAAGGGATAATAATAATAGTAATAACGACAATATCAATAGTAATAAAGATAGTAATAATGGAATGAGGATAATCATAACAGGCTCAGCGATAATAACAAGCGAAATAACGGTAATATCAACAGAAATAAGGATAGTAATAATAGAATGAGGACAATAATAACAGTTATAGCCATATGAATAATAGTAGTAGGGTGTTATATCCTACTCCTCCCGTCATCATTATTGTTATTATTATAATTACAATTATTATTATTATTACTATTTTCACCATTATTATTATCATCATCATTATTATTATTGTTATTAGTACTACTATTATTATTGTAATCGTCTCATTATAATCAAATAGCATAAGTGTAACCTTATAATAAGAATATGCAAGAACTGCACAATTCCATTCCCGCAGTCCGACTGTCCTTTCCTGCTTACCTAACAGAAATCTCCCTCCCCTTCAGGCCAGAACTCCTAACCCTGATGTTTTCCTTATCAACCGAGTACGAAGAGGCGACACTCTCGTAAAGACAGTTCACTAAATATACGATTTTATACTATTTGAAACTGCGTGAATCAAGTTGATCTACTCCGCACTTCCTTTAAATTGGGACTAGGACCCAAATTTTCCTTGCGATTGTTATTCCGCCCGCTACATCGGCGGGGACATAACAAGACAGAGACACAGACAGAGACGGAGGCAGAGACAGGGACAGAGACACAGACAGAGACAGAAACGGAGATAGAGACAGAAACAGAGTCAGAGACGGAGACAGAGACAGAGACAGAGACAGAGGCAGAGACAGAGACAGAGACAGAGATAGAGACAGAAACGGAGATAGGGACAGAAACAGATTCAGAGACGGTGACAGAGGCGGAGACAGAGCCAGGGACAGAGACGGAGACAAAGACCGAGACAGAGACAGAGACGGAAACAGAGGCAGACACAGAGCCAGGGACAGAGACGGAGACAGGGACAGAGGGAGAGACAGCGACAGAGACGGAGACAGCGGCAGAGACAGAGACGGAGACAGAGACAGAGACACAGACAGAGACAGAGACAGAGACAGAGACAGAGAGAGAGACAGAGACAGAGACAGAGACGGAGACAAAGACCGAGACAGAGACAGAGACGCAGACAGAGGCAGAGACAGAGACAGAGCCAGGGACAGAGACGGAGACAGAGACAGAGGGAGAGACAGCGACAGAGGCAGACACAGAAACAGAGACAGAGACAGAGACAGAGGCAGAGACAGAGACAGAGACAGAGACAGAGACAGAGACAGAAACAGAGGTAGAGACAGAGGCAGAGACAGAGAAAGAGACAGAGACAGAGACAGAGGCAGAGACAGAGATAGAGAGAGAGACAGAGACAGAGTCAGAGGCAGAGACAGAAACAGAGACAGAGACAGAGAGAGAGACAGGGACAGATACAGAGACAGAGGAGGAGACAGAGACAGAGACAGAGACAGAGACAGAGACAGAGACAGAGACAGAGACAGAGACAGAGGCAGAGACAGAAACAGAGACAGAGACAGAGACAGCGACAGAGGCAGGCACAGAAACAGAGACAGAGACAGAGACAGAGGCAGAGACAGAGACAGAGACAGAGGCAGAGGTAGAGACAGAGACAGAGACAGAGAAAGAGACAGAGACGGAGACAGAGACAGAGACAGAGACAGAGACAGAGACAGAGACAGAGACAGAGACAGAGACAGAGACAGAGTCAGAGACAGAGACAGAGACCGAGACACAGACAGAGACGGTGACAGAGGCAGAGACAGAGCCAGGGACAGAGACGGAGACAGAGACAGAGACGCAGACGGAACAGAGAGACATAGACAGGGACAGCGACAGAGTCAGAGGCAGAGATAGACACAGAGACAGAGGCAGAGACTGAGACGGAGACAGAGACAGAGGGAGAGACAGCGAGAGAGACAGAGGGAGGGACAGAGACAGAGACAGAGACAAAGACAGAGACAGAGACAGAGACAGAGACAGAGACAGAGACAGAGACAGGGACAGAGACCGTGACACAGACATAGACGGTGACAGAGGCAGAGACAGAGCCAGGGACAGAGACGGAGACAGAAACTGAGACTGGGACAGAGACGGAGACAGAGACAGAGACGCAGACGGAGACAGAGAGACATAGACAAGGACAGCGACAGAGTCAGAGGCAGAGATAGGCACAGAGACAGAGGCAGAGACTGAGACGGAGACAGAGACAGAGGGAGAGACAGCGACAGAGACAGAGACAGAGACAGAGACAGAGACAGAGACAGAGACAGAGACAGAGACAGAGACAGAGACAGAGGCAGAGACAGAGCCAGGGACTGAGACGGAGACAGGGACGGAGACAGAGGGGCAGGAGACAAAGACGGAGGCAAAGAGAGAGACAAGGACGAAGACAAAGACGGAGACAGAGACGAATACAGAGGCAGAGACAGAGACAGAGACAGAGGCGCATGACACAAAGACCGAGACAGAGGGGCAGGAGACATGGACGGAGACAAAGACGGGGACAAAGACGAAGACAAAGACGGAGACAAAGACGGAGACGAAGACGGTGACAAAGACGGAGACAAAGACGGAGACAAAGATGGAGACAAAGACAGAGACAGAGGCAGAGGCAGAGACAGAGACGGTGACAGAGGCAGAGACAGAGACGGAGACAGAGACAGAGACAAAGACCGAGACAGAGACAGAGACAGAGACAGAGACACAGACAGAGACAGAGAGAGAGACAGAGAGAGAGACAGAGACAGAGACAGAGACAGAGACGGAGACAAAGACCGAGACAGAGACAGAGACGGAGGCAGGGGCAGAGACAGAGCCAGGGACAGAGACGGAGACAGAGACAGAGGGAGAGACAGCGACAGAGGCAGACACAGAAACAGAGACAGAGACAGAGACAGAGACAGAGACAGAGACAGAGACAGAGACAGAGACAGAGACAGAGGAGGAGACAGAGACAGAGACAGAGACAGAGGCAGAGACAGAAACAGAGACAGAGACAGAGACAGAGACAGAGACAGAGACAGAGACAGAGACAGAGACAGAGACAGAGACAGAGACAGAGACGGAGACAGAGGCAGAGACAGAGCCAGGGACAGAGACAGAGACAGAGACAGAGACAGAGGGAGAGACAATGACAGAGACAGAGAGAGAGACAGAGACAAAGACCGAGACAGAAACAGAGACAGTGACAGAGGCAGAGACAGAGCCAGGGACAGAGACGGAGACAGAAACAGAGACGGAGACAGAGACAGAGGCGCAGACGGAGAAGAGACAGAGACATAGACACCGACAGCGACAGAGTAGAGGGAGAGATAGACACAGAGACAGAGACAGAGACAGAGACGGTGACAGAGACAGAGACGGGGACAGAGGGGCAGGACACAAAGACGAAGACAAAGAGAGAGACAAGGACGAAGACAAAGACGGAGACAGAGACGAATACAGAGGCAGAGACAGAGACAGAGACAGAGACAGAAGCGCATGACACAAAGACCGAGACAGAGGGGCAGGAGACATGGACGGAGACAAAGACGGGGACAAAGACGAAGACAAAGACGGACACAGAGACGGATACAAAGACGGTGACAAAGACGGAGACAATGACGGAGACAAAGATGGAGACAAAGACAGAGACAGCGACAGAGGCAGAGACAGAGACAGAGACAGAGACAGAGACTGAGACAGAGACAGAGACAGCGGCGGAGACAGAGATGGAGACAGAGACAGAGACAAAGACAGAGACAGAGGCAGAGACAGAGACAGGGACAGAGACCGTGACACAGACAGAGACGGTGACAGAGGCAGAGACAGAGCCAGGGACAGAGACGGAGACAGAAACTGAGACTGGGACAGAGACGGAGACAGAGACAGAGACGCAGACGGAGACAGAGAGACATAGACAAGGACAGCGACAGAGTCAGAGGCAGAGACAGAGCCAGGGACAGAGACTGAGACGGAGACAGAGACAGAGGGAGAGACAGCGACAGAGACAGAGACAGAGACAGAGACAGAGACAGAGACAGAGACAGAGACAGAGACAGAGACAGAGGCAGAGACAGAGCCAGGGACTGAGACGGAGACAGGGACGGAGACAGAGGGGCAGGAGACAAAGACGGAGGCAAAGAGAGAGACAAGGACGAAGACAAAGACGGAGACAGAGACGAATACAGAGGCAGAGACAGAGACAGAGACAGAGGCGCATGACACAAAGACCGAGACAGAGGGGCAGGAGACATGGACGGAGACAAAGACGGGGACAAAGACGAAGACAAAGACGGAGACAAAGACGGAGACGAAGACGGTGACAAAGACGGAGACAAAGACGGAGACAAAGATGGAGACAAAGACAGAGACAGAGGCAGAGGCAGAGACAGAGACGGTGACAGAGGCAGAGACAGAGACGGAGACAGAGACAGAGACAAAGACCGAGACAGAGACAGAGACAGAGACAGAGACACAGACAGAGACAGAGAGAGAGACAGAGAGAGAGACAGAGACAGAGACAGAGACGGAGACAAAGACCGAGACAGAGACAGAGACGGAGGCAGAGGCAGAGACAGAGCCAGGGACAGAGACGGAGACAGAGACAGAGGGAGAGACAGCGACAGAGGCAGACACAGAAACAGAGACAGAGACAGAGACAGAGACAGAGACAGAGACAGAGACAGAGACAGAGACAGAGACAGAGACAGAGGAGGAGACAGAGACAGAGACAGAGACAGAGGCAGAGACAGAAACAGAGACAGAGACAGAGACAGAGACAGAGACAGAGACAGAGACAGAGACAGAGGGAGAGACAATGACAGAGACAGAGAGAGAGACAGAGACAAAGACCGAGACAGAAACAGAGACAGTGACAGAGGCAGAGACAGAGCCAGGGACAGAGACGGAGACAGAAACAGAGACGGAGACAGAGACAGAGGCGCAGACGGAGAAGAGACAGAGACATAGACACCGACAGCGACAGAGTCAGAGGGAGAGATAGACACAGAGACAGAGACAGAGACAGAGACGGTGACAGAGGCAGAGACAGACACAGGGACGGAGACAGAGACAGAGACGGGGACAGAGGGGCAGGACACAAAGACGAAGACAAAGAGAGAGACAAGGACGAAGACAAAGACGGAGACAGAGACGAATACAGAGGCAGAGACAGAGACAGAGACAGAGACAGAAGCGCATGACACAAAGACCGAGACAGAGGGGCAGGAGACATGGACGGAGACAAAGACGGGGACAAAGACGAAGACAAAGAGAGAGACAAGGACGAAGACAAAGACGGACACAAAGACGGATACAAAGACGGTGACAAAGACGGAGACAATGACGGAGACAAAGATGGAGACAAAGACAGAGACAGCGACAGAGGCAGAGACAGAGACAGAGACAGAGACAGAGACTGAGACAGAGACAGAGACAGCGGCGGAGACAGAGATGGAGACAGAGACAGAGACAAAGACAGAGACAGAGGCAGCGACAGAGACAGAGACAGAGGCAGAGACAGAGATAGAGACAGAGACGGAGTCAGAGACAGAGACGGAGACTGAGACAGAGACAGGCACTGAAACAGAAACAGAGACAGAGACAGAGACAGAGACAGAGGCAGAGACAGAGACAGAGACAGAGACAGAGATAGAGACAGAGACAGAGACAGAGAAAGAGACAGAGGCAGAGTCTCAGACAGAGACAGGGACAGAGTCAGAGACAGAGACAGAGACAGAGACGGTGACAGAGGCAGAGACAGAGCCAGGGACAGATACAGAGACAGAGACAGAGACAGAGGGAGAGACAGCGACAGAGACAGAGACAGAGACAGAGACAGAGACAGAAGTGCATGACACAAAGACCGAGACAGAGGGGCAGGAGACATGGACGGAGACAAAGACGGGGACAAAGACGAAGACAAAGACGGACACGAAGACGGATACAAAGACGGTGACAAAGACGGAGACAATGACGGAGACAAAGATGGAGACAAAGACAGAGACAGCGACAGAGGCAGAGACAGAGACAGAGACAGAGACAGAGCCAGAGCCAGAGACAGAGACAGAGACGGAGACAGAGACAGAGGGAGCGACAGCGACAGAGACAGAGGGAGAGACAGAGACAGAGACAGAGACGCAGTCAGAGACAGAGACAGAGACTGAGACAGAGACAGAGACAGCGGCAGAGACAGAGACGGAGACAGAGACAGAGACACAGACAGAGACAGAGACAGAGACAGAGAGAGAGACAAAGACAGAGACAGAGACGGAGCCAGAGACAGAGACAGAGACAGGGACAAAGACGGAGACAGAGACAGAGGGAGAGACAGCGACAGAGACAGAGGGAGAGACAGAGCCAGGGACAGAGACGGAGACAGAGACAGAGGGAGAGACAGAGGCAGAGACAGAGACAGAGACAGAGACAGAGACAGAGACAGAGACAGAGACAGAGACAGAGACAGAGTCAGAGACAGAGACAGAGACCGAGACACAAACAGAGACGGTGACAGAGGCAGAGACAGAGCCAGGGACAGAGACGGAGACAGAAACTGAGACTGGGGCAGAGACGGAGACAGAGACAGAGACGCAGACGGAACAGAGAGACATAGACAGGGACAGCGACAGAGTCAGAGGCAGAGGTAGACACAGAGACAGAGGCAGAGACTGAGACGGAGACAGAGACAGAGGGAGGGACAGCGACAGAGACAGAAACAGAGACAGAGACAGAGACAGAGACAGAAACAGAGACAGAGACAGAGACAGAGACAGAGACAGAGACAGAGACAGAGACAGAGACAGAGGCAGAGACAGAGACAGAGATAGAGACAGAGACGGAGACAGAGACAGAGACAGAGACTGAGACAGAGACAGAGACAGCGGCAGACACAGAGACAGAGACAGAGACCGAGACAGAGACAGAGACGGTGACAGAGACGGAGACAGAGACAGGGACACAGACAGAGACAGAGACAGAGACGGTGACAGAGGCAGAGACAGAGCCAGAGACAAAGACCGAGACAGAGACAGAGACGGTGACAGAGGCAGAGACAGAGCCAGGGACAGAGACAGAGACAGAGACAGAGGGAGAGACAGCGACAGAGACAGAGACAGAGACAGAGGCAGAGACAGAGACAGAGACAGAGACCGAGACAGAGACAGAGAAGGTGACAGAGGCAGAGACAGAGCCAGGGACAGAGACGGAGACAGAAACAGAGACTGGGACAGGGACGGAGACAGAGACAGAGACGCAGACGGAGACAGAGAGACATAGACAGGGACAGCGACAGAGTCAGAGGCAGAGATAGACACAGAGGCAGAGGCAGAGACTGAGACGGTGACAGAGACAGAGGGAGAGACAGCGACAGAGACAGAGACAGAGACAGAGACAGAGACAGAAACAGAGACAGAGACAGAGACAGAGACAGAGACAGAGACAGAGACAGAGACAGAGACAGAGACAGAGGCAGAGACAGAGATAGAGACAGAGACGGAGACAGAGACAGAGACAGAGATAGAGACAGAGGCAGAGACAGAGATAGAGACAGAGACGGAGTCAGAGACAGAGACAGAGACTGAGACAGAAACAGAGACAGCGGCAGAGACAGAGACGGAGACAGAGACAGAGACACAGACAGAGACAGAGACAGAGACAGAGACAGAGAAAGAGACAGAGACGGAGACAGAGACGGAGATAAAGACCGAGACAGAGACAGAGACGGAGACAGAGGCAGAGACAGAGCCAGGGACAGAGACGGAGACAGAGATAGAGACAGAGGCAGAGACAGAGATAGAGACAGAGACGGAGTCAGAGACAGAGACAGAGACTGAGACAGAAACAGAGACAGCGGCAGAGACTGAGACGGTGACAGAGACAGAGGGAGAGACAGCGACAGAGACAGAGACAGAGACAGAGACAGAGACAGAAACAGAGACAGAGACAGAGACAGAGACAGAGACAGAGACAGAGGCAGAGACAGAGATAGAGACAGAGACGGAGACAGAGGCAGAGACAGAGATAGAGACAGAGACAGAGGCAGGGACAGAGACGGAGACAGAGACAGAGGGAGAGACAGCGACAGAGACAGATGGAGAGACAGAGACAGAGACAGAGACAGAGACAGAGACAGAGACAGAGACAGAGGCAGAGACAGAGACAGAGACAGAGACCGAGACAGAGACAGAGCCAGAGCCAGGGACAGAGACAGAGACAGAGCCAGGGACAGAGGGAGAGACAATGACAGAGACAGAGAGAGAGACAGAGACAAAGACCGAGACAGAGACAGAGCCAGGGACAGAGACGGAGACAGAGACAGAGACTGGGACAGAGACGGAGACAGAGACAGAGGCGCAGACGGAGAAGAGACAGAGACATAGACAGGGACAGCGACAGTGTCAGAAGCAGAGATAGACACAGAGACAGAGACGGAGACAGAGACAGAGACAGAGACAGAGACAGAGACAGAGACAGCGGCAGAGACAGAGACGGAGACAGAGACAGGGACACAGACAGAGACAGAGACAGAGAGAGAGACAGAGACAGGGACAGAGACGGAGACAAAGTCCGAGACAGACACAGAGACGGAGACAGAGGCAGAGACAGAGCCAGGGACAGAGGCAGAGACAGAGACAGAGACAGAGTCAGAGACGGAGACACAGGCAGAGACAGAGCCAGGGACAGAGACAGAGACAGAGACAGAGACAGAGGGAGAGACAATGACAGAGACAGAGAGAGAGACAGAGACAAAGACCGAGACAGAAACAGAGACAGTGACAGAGGCAGAGACAGAGCCAGGGACAGAGACGGAGACAGAAACAGAGACGGAGACAGAGACAGAGGCGCAGACGGAGAAGAGACAGAGACATAGACACCGACAGCGACAGAGTCAGAGGCAGAGATAGACACAGAGACAGAGACAGAGACAGAGACGGTGACAGAGGCAGAGACAGACACAGGGACGGAGACAGAGACAGAGACGGAGACAGAGGGGCAGGACACAAAGACGAAGACAAAGAGAGAGACAAGGACGAAGACAAAGACGGAGACAGAGACGAATACAGAGGCAGAGACAGAGACAGAGACAGAGACAGAAGCGCATGACACAAAGACCGAGACAGAGGGGCAGGAGACATGGACGGAGACAAAGACGGGGACAAAGACGAAGACAAAGACGGACACAAAGACGGATACAAAGACGGTGACAAAGACGGAGACAATGACGGAGACAAAGATGGAGACAAAGACAGAGGCAGCGACAGAGGCAGAGACAGAGACAGAGACAGAGACTGAGACAGAGACAGAGACAGCAGCGGAGACAGAGATGGAGACAGAGACAGAGACAAAGACAGAGACAGAGGCAGCGACAGAGACAGAGACAGAGGCAGAGACAGAGATAGAGACAGAGACGGAGTCAGAGACAGAGACGGAGACTGAGACAGAGACAGGCACAGAAACAGAAACAGAGACAGAGACAGAGGCAGAGACAGAGACAGAGACAGAGACAGAGATAGAGACAGAGACAGAGACAGAGAAAGAGACAGAGGCAGAGTCTCAGACAGAGACAGGGACAGAGTCAGAGACAGAGACAGAGACAGAGACGGTGACAGAGGCAGAGACAGAGCCAGGGACAGAGACAGAGACAGAGACAGAGACAGAGGGAGAGACAGCGACAGAGACAGAGACAGAGACAGAGACAGAGACAGAAGCGCATGACACAAAGACCGAGACAGAGGGGCAGGAGACATGGACGGAGACAAAGACGGGGACAAAGACGAAGACAAAGACGGACACAAAGACGGATACAAAGACGGTGACAAAGACGGTGACAATGACGGAGACAAAGATGGAGACAAAGACAGAGACAGCGACAGAGGCAGAGACAGAGACAGAGACAGAGACAGAGCCAGAGCCAGAGACAGAGACAGAGACAGAGACAGGGACAGAGACGGAGACAGAGACAGAGGGAGCGACAGCGACAGAGACAGAGGGAGAGACAGAGACAGAGACAGAGACAGAGACAGAGACAGAGACAGAGACAGAGACAGAGACAGAGACGGAGACAGAGACAGAGACAGAGACAGAGACAGAGACAGAGACAGAGACAGAGACAGAGACAGAGACAGAGTCAGAGACAGAGACAGAGACCGAGACACAGACAGAGACGGTGACAGAGGCAGAGACAGAGCCAGGGACAGAGACGGAGACAGAAACTGAGACTGGGGCAGAGACGGAGACAGAGACAGAGACGCAGACGGAACAGAGAGACATAGACAGGGACAGCGACAGAGTCAGAGGCAGAGATAGACACAGAGACAGAGGCAGAGACTGAGACGGAGACAGAGACAGAGGGAGAGACAGCGACAGAGACAGAAACAGAGACAGAGACAGAGACAGAGACAGAAACAGAGACAGAGACAGAGACAGAGACAGAGACAGAGACAGAGACAGAGACAGAGACAGAGACAGAGACAGAGACAGAGGCAGAGACAGAGACAGAGATAGAGACAGAGACGGAGACAGAGACAGAGACTGAGACTGAGACAGAGACAGAGACAGCGGCAGACACAGAGACAGAGACAGAGACCGAGACAGAGACAGAGACGGTGACAGAGACGGAGACAGAGACAGGGACACAGACAGAGACAGAGACAGAGAAGGAGACAGAGACAGAGACAGAGGCAGAGACAGAGATAGAGAGAGAGACAGAGACAGAGACAGAGGCAGAGACAGAGATAGAGACAGAGACGGAGTCAGAGACAGAGACAGAGACTGAGACAGAGACAGAGACAGCGGCAGAGACAGAGACGGAGACAGAGACAG